>JAYWLE010000116.1:0-36246 GCA_037074485.1 Delonix regia | reverse complement strand
CAAAAATAGGTCCTCCGTCCGCGCCGGTATGTAATGTTTTATCGCGCTCAAGTCGACGGGTGCGATCATACCAGCACTAATGCACCGGATCCCATCAGAACTCCGCAGTTAAGCGTGCTTGGGCGAGAGTAGTACTAGGATGGGTGACCTCCTGGGAAGTCCTCGTGTTGCAACCCCTTTTTTGCCCCGCCGCCTGAAATAAAAATCGTGGGGGCCAACGCGACGCACGGCCAGGGGGGGTCCATGAAGGCAATTGCCGACCGAAAATCGCGACGCGAGCAGCGGTTGACCATGCCTCGTAAAGCGTGCCCGCGCGGCGTCTGGGGCAAAAATAGGTCCTCCGCCCGCGCCGGTATGTAATGTTTTATCGCGCTCAAGTCGACGGGTGCGATCATACCAGCACTAATGCACCGGATCCAATCAGAACTCCGCAGTTAAGCGTGCTTGGGCGAGAGTAGTACTAGGATGGGTGACCTCCTGGGAAGTCCTCGTGTTGCACCCCCATTTTTTGCCCCGCCGAACGAAATAAAAATGGTGTGGGCCAACGCAACGCACGGCCGGGGGGGGGGGTTCCAAGAACACAATTGTCGACCGAAAATCGCGACGCGAGCGGCGGTTGACCATGCCTCGTAAAGCGTGCCCGCGCGGCGTCTGGGGCAAAAATAGGTCCTCCGTCCGCGCCGGTATGTAATGTTTTATCGCGCTCAAGTCGACGGGTGCGATCATACCAGCACTAATGCACCGGATCCCATCAGAACTCCGCAGTTAAGCGTGCTTGGGCGAGAGTAGTACTAGGATGGGTGACCTCCTGGGAAGTCCTCGTGTTGCACCCGCCTTTTTTGCCCCGCCGAACGAAATAAAAATGGTGTGGGCCAACGCGACGCACGGCCGGGGGGGGTCCAAGAACACAATTGTCGACCGAAAATCGCGACGCGAGCGGCGGTTGACCATGCCTCGTAAAGCGTGCCCGCGCGGCGTCTGGGGCAAAAATAGGTCCTCCGTCCGCGCCGGTATGTAATGTTTTATCGCGCTCAAGTCGACGGGTGCGATCATACCAGCACTAATGCACCGGATCCCATCAGAACTCCGCAGTTAAGCGTGCTTGGGCGAGAGTAGTACTAGGATGGGTGACCTCCTGGGAAGTCCTCGTGTTGCACCCCCTTTTTTGCCCCGCCGCCTGAAATAAAAATCGTGGGGGCCAACGCGACGCACGGCCAGGGGGGGTCCATGAAGGCAATTGCCAACCGAAAATTGCGACGCGAGCAGCGGTTGACCATGCCTCGTAAAGCGTGCCCGCGCGGCGTCTGGGGCAAAAATAGGTCCTCCGTCCGCGCCGGTATGTAATGTTTTATCGCGCTCAAGTCGACGGGTGCGATCATACCGGCACTAATGCACCGGATCCCATCAGAACTCCGCAGTTAAGCGTGCTTGGGCGAGAGTATTACTAGGATCGGTGACCTCCTGGGAAGTCCTCGTGTTGCACCCCCTTTCGTGCCCCGCCGCACGAAATAAAAATCGTGAGGGCCAACGCGACCCACGGCCGGGGGGGGGGTCCAGGAATGCAATTGTCGACCGAAAATCGCGACGCGAGCGGCGGTTGACCATGCCTCGTAATGCGTGCCCGCGCGGCGTCTGGGGCAAAAATAGGTCCTCCGTCCGCGCCGGTATGTAATGTTTTATCGCGCTCAAGTCGACGGGTGCGATCATACCAGCACTAATGCACCGGATCCAATCAGAACTCCGCAGTTAAGCGTGCTTGGGCGAGAGTAGTACTAGGATGGGTGACCTCCTGGGAAGTCCTCGTGTTGCACCCCCATTTTTTGCCCCGCCGAACGAAATAAAAATGGTGTGGGCCAACGCGACGCACGGCCGGGGGGGGGGGTTCCAAGAACACAATTGTCGACCGAAAATCGCGACGCGAGCGGCGGTTGACCATGCCTCGTAAAGCGTGCCCGCGCGGCGTCTGGGGCAAAAATAGGTCCTCCGTCCGCGCCGGTATGTAATGTTTTATCGCGCTCAAGTCGACGGGTGCGATCATACCAGCACTAATGCACCGGATCCCATCAGAACTCCGCAGTTAAGCGTGCTTGGGCGAGAGTAGTACTAGGATGGGTGACCTCCTGGGAAGTCCTCGTGTTGCACCCGCCTTTTTTGCCCCGCCGACCGAAATAAAAATGGTGTGGGCCAACGCGACGCACGGCCGGGGGGGGTCCAAGAACACAATTGTCGACCGAAAATCGCGACGCGAGCGGCGGTTGACCATGCCTCGTAAAGCGTGCCCGCGCGGCGTCTGGGGCAAAAATAGGTCCTCCGTCCGCGCCGGTATGTAATGTTTTATCGCGCTCAAGTCGACGGGTGCGATCATACCAGCACTAATGCACCGGATCCCATCAGAACTCCGCAGTTAAGCGTGCTTGGGCGAGAGTAGTACTAGGATGGGTGACCTCCTGGGAAGTCCTCGTGTTGCACCCCCTTTTTTGCCCCGCCGCCTGAAATAAAAATCGTGGGGGCCAACGCGACGCACGGCCAGGGGGGGTCCATGAAGGCAATTGCCGACCGAAAATCGCGACGCGAGCAGCGGTTGACCATGCCTCGTAAAGCGTGCCCGCGCGGCGTCTGGGGCAAAAATAGGTCCTCCGCCCGCGCCGGTATGTAATGTTTTATCGCGCTCAAGTCGACGGGTGCGATCATACCAGCACTAATGCACCGGATCCAATCAGAACTCCGCAGTTAAGCGTGCTTGGGCGAGAGTAGTACTAGGATGGGTGACCTCCTGGGAAGTCCTCGTGTTGCACCCCCATTTTTTGCGCCGCCGAACGAAATAAAAATGGTGTGGGCCAACGCAACGCACGGCCGGGGGGGGGGTTCCAAGAACACAATTGTCGACCGAAAATCGCGACGCGAGCGGCGGTTGACCATGCCTCGTAAAGCGTGCCCGCGCGGCGTCTGGGGCAAAAATAGGTCCTCCGTCCGCGCCGGTATGTAATGTTTTATCGCGCTCAAGTCGACGGGTGCGATCATACCAGCACTAATGCACCGGATCCCATCAGAACTCCGCAGTTAAGCGTGCTTGGGCGAGAGTAGTACTAGGATGGGTGACCTCCTGGGAAGTCCTCGTGTTGCACCCGCCTTTTTTGCCCCGCCGACCGAAATAAAAATGGTGTGGGCCAACGCGACGCACGGCCGGGGGGGGTCCAAGAACACAATTGTCGACCGAAAATCGCGACGCGAGCGGCGGTTGACCATGCCTCGTAAAGCGTGCCCGCGCGGCGTCTGGGGCAAAAATAGGTCCTCCGTCCGCGCCGGTATGTAATGTTTTATCGCGCTCAAGTCGACGGGTGCGATCATACCAGCACTAATGCACCGGATCCCATCAGAACTCCGCAGTTAAGCGTGCTTGGGCGAGAGTAGTACTAGGATGGGTGACCTCCTGGGAAGTCCTCGTGTTGCACCCCCTTTTTTGCCCCGCCGCCTGAAATAAAAATCGTGGGGGCCAACGCGACGCACGGCCAGGGGGGGTCCATGAAGGCAATTGCCGACCGAAAATCGCGACGCGAGCAGCGGTTGACCATGCCTCGTAAAGCGTGCCCGCGCGGCGTCTGGGGCAAAAATAGGTCCTCCGCCCGCGCCGGTATGTAATGTTTTATCGCGCTCAAGTCGACGGGTGCGATCATACCAGCACTAATGCACCGGATCCAATCAGAACTCCGCAGTTAAGCGTGCTTGGGCGAGAGTAGTACTAGGATGGGTGACCTCCTGGGAAGTCCTCGTGTTGCACCCCCATTTTTTGCGCCGCCGAACGAAATAAAAATGGTGTGGGCCAACGCAACGCACGGCCGGGGGGGGGGGTTCCAAGAACACAATTGTCGACCGAAAATCGCGACGCGAGCGGCGGTTGACCATGCCTCGTAAAGCGTGCCCGCGCGGCGTCTGGGGCAAAAATAGGTCCTCCGTCCGCGCCGGTATGTAATGTTTTATCGCGCTCAAGTCGACGGGTGCGATCATACCAGCACTAATGCACCGGATCCCATCAGAACTCCGCAGTTAAGCGTGCTTGGGCGAGAGTAGTACTAGGATGGGTGACCTCCTGGGAAGTCCTCGTGTTGCACCCGCCTTTTTTGCCCCGCCGAACGAAATAAAAATGGTGTGGGCCAACGCGACGCACGGCCGGGGGGGGTCCAAGAACACAATTGTCGACCGAAAATCGCGACGCGAGCGGCGGTTGACCATGCCTCGTAAAGCGTGCCCGCGCGGCGTCTGGGGCAAAAATAGGTCCTCCGTCCGCGCCGGTATGTAATGTTTTATCGCGCTCAAGTCGACGGGTGCGATCATACCAGCACTAATGCACCGGATCCCATCAGAACTCCGCAGTTAAGCGTGCTTGGGCGAGAGTAGTACTAGGATGGGTGACCTCCTGGGAAGTCCTCGTGTTGCACCCCCTTTTTTGCCCCGCCGCCTGAAATAAAAATCGTGGGGGCCAACGCGACGCACGGCCAGGGGGGGTCCATGAAGGCAATTGCCAACCGAAAATTGCGACGCGAGCAGCGGTTGACCATGCCTCGTAAAGCGTGCCCGCGCGGCGTCTGGGGCAAAAATAGGTCCTCCGTCCGCGCCGGTATGTAATGATTTATCGCGCTCAAGTCGACGGGTGCGATCATACCGGCACTAATGCACCGGATCCCATCAGAACTCCGCAGTTAAGCGTGCTTGGGCGAGAGTATTACTAGGATCGGTGACCTCCTGGGAAGTCCTCGTGTTGCACCCCCTTTCGTGCCCCGCCGCACGAAATAAAAATCGTGAGGGCCAACGCGACCCACGGCCGGGGGGGGGGTCCAGGAATGCAATTGTCGACCGAAAATCGCGACGCGAGCGGCGGTTGACCATGCCTCGTAATGCGTGCCCGCGCGGCATCTGGGGCAAAAATAGGTCCTCCGTCCGCGCCGGTATGTAATGTTTTATCGCGCTCAAGTCGACGGGTGCGATCATACCAGCACTAATGCACCGGATCCAATCAGAACTCCGCAGTTAAGCGTGCTTGGGCGAGAGTAGTACTAGGATGGGTGACCTCCTGGGAAGTCCTCGTGTTGCACCCGCCTTTTTTGCCCCGCCGAACGAAATAAAAATGGTGTGGGCCAACGCGACGCACGGCCGGGGGGGGGGGGGGTTCCAAGAACACAATTGTCGACCGAAAATCGCGACGCAAGCGGCGGTTGACCATGCCTCGTAAAGCGTGCCCGCGCGGCGTCTGGGGCAAAAATAGGTCCTCCGTCCGCGCCGGTATGTAATGTTTTATCGCGCTCAAGTCGACGGGTGCGATCATACCAGCACTAATGCACCGGATCCCATCAGAACTCCGCAGTTAAGCGTGCTTGGGCGAGAGTAGTACTAGGATGGGTGACCTCCTGGGAAGTCCTCGTGTTGCACCCGCCTTTTTTGCCCCGCCGAACGAAATAAAAATGGTGTGGGCCAACGCAACGCACGGCCGGGGGGGGGGTTCCAAGAACACAATTGTCGACCGAAAATCGCGACGCGAGCGGCGGTTGACCATGCCTCGTAAAGCGTGCCCGCGCGGCGTCTGGGGCAAAAATAGGTCCTCCGTCCGCGCCGGTATGTAATGTTTTATCGCGCTCAAGTCGACGGGTGCGATCATACCAGCACTAATGCACCGGATCCAATCAGAACTCCGCAGTTAAGCGTGCTTGGGCGAGAGTAGTACTAGGATGGGTGACCTCCTGGGAAGTCCTCGTGTTGCACCCCCATTTTTCGCCCCGCCGAACGAAATAAAAATGGTGTGGGCCAACGCAACGCACGGCCGGGGGGGGGGTTCCAAGAACACAATTGTCGACCGAAAATCGCGACGCGAGCGGCGGTTGACCATGCCTCGTAAAGCGTGCCCGCGCGGCGTCTGGGGCAAAAATAGGTCCTCCGTCCGCGCCGGTATGTAATGTTTTATCGCGCTCAAGTCGACGGGTGCGATCATACCAGCACTAATGCACCGGATCCCATCAGAACTCCGCAGTTAAGCGTGCTTGGGCGAGAGTAGTACTAGGATGGGTGACCTCCTGGGAAGTCCTCGTGTTGCACCCCCTTTTTTGCCCCGCCGCCTGAAATAAAAATCGTGGGGGCCAACGCGACGCACGGCCAGGGGGGGTCCATGAAGGCAATTGCCAACCGAAAATTGCGACGCGAGCAGCGGTTGACCATGCCTCGTAAAGCGTGCCCGCGCGGCGTCTGGGGCAAAAATAGGTCCTCCGTCCGCGCCGGTATGTAATGATTTATCGCGCTCAAGTCGACGGGTGCGATCATACCGGCACTAATGCACCGGATCCCATCAGAACTCCGCAGTTAAGCGTGCTTGGGCGAGAGTATTACTAGGATCGGTGACCTCCTGGGAAGTCCTCGTGTTGCACCCCCTTTCGTGCCCCGCCGCACGAAATAAAAATCGTGAGGGCCAACGCGACCCACGGCCGGGGGGGGGGTCCAGGAATGCAATTGTCGACCGAAAATCGCGACGCGAGCGGCGGTTGACCATGCCTCGTAATGCGTGCCCGCGCGGCATCTGGGGCAAAAATAGGTCCTCCGTCCGCGCCGGTATGTAATGTTTTATCGCGCTCAAGTCGACGGGTGCGATCATACCAGCACTAATGCACCGGATCCAATCAGAACTCCGCAGTTAAGCGTGCTTGGGCGAGAGTAGTACTAGGATGGGTGACCTCCTGGGAAGTCCTCGTGTTGCACCCGCCTTTTTTGCCCCGCCGAACGAAATAAAAATGGTGTGGGCCAACGCGACGCACGGCCGGGGGGGGGGGGGGTTCCAAGAACACAATTGTCGACCGAAAATCGCGACGCAAGCGGCGGTTGACCATGCCTCGTAAAGCGTGCCCGCGCGGCGTCTGGGGCAAAAATAGGTCCTCCGTCCGCGCCGGTATGTAATGTTTTATCGCGCTCAAGTCGACGGGTGCGATCATACCAGCACTAATGCACCGGATCCCATCAGAACTCCGCAGTTAAGCGTGCTTGGGCGAGAGTAGTACTAGGATGGGTGACCTCCTGGGAAGTCCTCGTGTTGCACCCGCCTTTTTTGCCCCGCCGAACGAAATAAAAATGGTGTGGGCCAACGCGACGCACGGCCGGGGGGGGTCCAAGAACACAATTGTCGACCGAAAATCGCGACGCGAGCGGCGGTTGACCATGCCTCGTAAAGCGTGCCCGCGCGGCGTCTGGGGCAAAAATAGGTCCTCCGTCCGCGCCGGTATGTAATGTTTTATCGCGCTCAAGTCGACGGGTGCGATCATACCAGCACTAATGCACCGGATCCCATCAGAACTCCGCAGTTAAGCGTGCTTGGGCGAGAGTAGTACTAGGATGGGTGACCTCCTGGGAAGTCCTCGTGTTGCACCCCCTTTTTTGCCCCGCCGCCTGAAATAAAAATCGTGGGGGCCAACGCGACGCACGGCCAGGGGGGGTCCATGAAGGCAATTGCCAACCGAAAATTGCGACGCGAGCAGCGGTTGACCATGCCTCGTAAAGCGTGCCCGCGCGGCGTCTGGGGCAAAAATAGGTCCTCCGTCCGCGCCGGTATGTAATGTTTTATCGCGCTCAAGTCGACGGGTGCGATCATACCGGCACTAATGCACCGGATCCCATCAGAACTCCGCAGTTAAGCGTGCTTGGGCGAGAGTATTACTAGGATCGGTGACCTCCTGGGAAGTCCTCGTGTTGCACCCCCTTTCGTGCCCCGCCGCACGAAATAAAAATCGTGAGGGCCAACGCGACCCACGGCCGGGGGGGGGGTCCAGGAATGCAATTGTCGACCGAAAATCGCGACGCGAGCGGCGGTTGACCATGCCTCGTAATGCGTGCCCGCGCGGCGTCTGGGGCAAAAATAGGTCCTCCGTCCGCGCCGGTATGTAATGTTTTATCGCGCTCAAGTCGACGGGTGCGATCATACCAGCACTAATGCACCGGATCCAATCAGAACTCCGCAGTTAAGCGTGCTTGGGCGAGAGTAGTACTAGGATGGGTGACCTCCTGGGAAGTCCTCGTGTTGCACCCCCATTTTTTGCCCCGCCGAACGAAATAAAAATGGTGTGGGCCAACGCGACGCACGGCCGGGGGGGGGGTTCCAAGAACACAATTGTCGACCGAAAATCGCGACGCGAGCGGCGGTTGACCATGCCTCGTAAAGCGTGCCCGCGCGGCGTCTGGGGCAAAAATAGGTCCTCCGTCCGCGCCGGTATGTAATGTTTTATCGCGCTCAAGTCGACGGGTGCGATCATACCAGCACTAATGCACCGGATCCCATCAGAACTCCGCAGTTAAGCGTGCTTGGGCGAGAGTAGTACTAGGATGGGTGACCTCCTGGGAAGTCCTCGTGTTGCACCCGCCTTTTTTGCCCCGCCGACCGAAATAAAAATGGTGTGGGCCAACGCGACGCACGGCCGGGGGGGGTCCAAGAACACAATTGTCGACCGAAAATCGCGACGCGAGCGGCGGTTGACCATGCCTCGTAAAGCGTGCCCGCGCGGCGTCTGGGGCAAAAATAGGTCCTCCGTCCGCGCCGGTATGTAATGTTTTATCGCGCTCAAGTCGACGGGTGCGATCATACCAGCACTAATGCACCGGATCCCATCAGAACTCCGCAGTTAAGCGTGCTTGGGCGAGAGTAGTACTAGGATGGGTGACCTCCTGGGAAGTCCTCGTGTTGCACCCCCTTTTTTGCCCCGCCGCCTGAAATAAAAATCGTGGGGGCCAACGCGACGCACGGCCAGGGGGGGTCCATGAAGGCAATTGCCGACCGAAAATCGCGACGCGAGCAGCGGTTGACCATGCCTCGTAAAGCGTGCCCGCGCGGCGTCTGGGGCAAAAATAGGTCCTCCGCCCGCGCCGGTATGTAATGTTTTATCGCGCTCAAGTCGACGGGTGCGATCATACCAGCACTAATGCACCGGATCCAATCAGAACTCCGCAGTTAAGCGTGCTTGGGCGAGAGTAGTACTAGGATGGGTGACCTCCTGGGAAGTCCTCGTGTTGCACCCCCATTTTTTGCGCCGCCGAACGAAATAAAAATGGTGTGGGCCAACGCAACGCACGGCCGGGGGGGGGTTCCAAGAACACAATTGTCGACCGAAAATCGCGACGCGAGCGGCGGTTGACCATGCCTCGTAAAGCGTGCCCGCGCGGCGTCTGGGGCAAAAATAGGTCCTCCGTCCGCGCCGGTATGTAATGTTTTATCGCGCTCAAGTCGACGGGTGCGATCATACCAGCACTAATGCACCGGATCCCATCAGAACTCCGCAGTTAAGCGTGCTTGGGCGAGAGTAGTACTAGGATGGGTGACCTCCTGGGAAGTCCTCGTGTTGCACCCGCCTTTTTTGCCCCGCCGAACGAAATAAAAATGGTGTGGGCCAACGCGACGCACGGCCGGGGGGGGTCCAAGAACACAATTGTCGACCGAAAATCGCGACGCGAGCGGCGGTTGACCATGCCTCGTAAAGCGTGCCCGCGCGGCGTCTGGGGCAAAAATAGGTCCTCCGTCCGCGCCGGTATGTAATGTTTTATCGCGCTCAAGTCGACGGGTGCGATCATACCAGCACTAATGCACCGGATCCCATCAGAACTCCGCAGTTAAGCGTGCTTGGGCGAGAGTAGTACTAGGATGGGTGACCTCCTGGGAAGTCCTCGTGTTGCACCCCCTTTTTTGCCCCGCCGCCTGAAATAAAAATCGTGGGGGCCAACGCGACGCACGGCCAGGGGGGGTCCATGAAGGCAATTGCCAACCGAAAATTGCGACGCGAGCAGCGGTTGACCATGCCTCGTAAAGCGTGCCCGCGCGGCGTCTGGGGCAAAAATAGGTCCTCCGTCCGCGCCGGTATGTAATGATTTATCGCGCTCAAGTCGACGGGTGCGATCATACCGGCACTAATGCACCGGATCCCATCAGAACTCCGCAGTTAAGCGTGCTTGGGCGAGAGTATTACTAGGATCGGTGACCTCCTGGGAAGTCCTCGTGTTGCACCCCCTTTCGTGCCCCGCCGCACGAAATAAAAATCGTGAGGGCCAACGCGACCCACGGCCGGGGGGGGGGTCCAGGAATGCAATTGTCGACCGAAAATCGCGACGCGAGCGGCGGTTGACCATGCCTCGTAATGCGTGCCCGCGCGGCATCTGGGGCAAAAATAGGTCCTCCGTCCGCGCCGGTATGTAATGTTTTATCGCGCTCAAGTCGACGGGTGCGATCATACCAGCACTAATGCACCGGATCCAATCAGAACTCCGCAGTTAAGCGTGCTTGGGCGAGAGTAGTACTAGGATGGGTGACCTCCTGGGAAGTCCTCGTGTTGCACCCGCCTTTTTTGCCCCGCCGAACGAAATAAAAATGGTGTGGGCCAACGCGACGCACGGCCGGGGGGGGGGGGGGGTTCCAAGAACACAATTGTCGACCGAAAATCGCGACGCAAGCGGCGGTTGACCATGCCTCGTAAAGCGTGCCCGCGCGGCGTCTGGGGCAAAAATAGGTCCTCCGTCCGCGCCGGTATGTAATGTTTTATCGCGCTCAAGTCGACGGGTGCGATCATACCAGCACTAATGCACCGGATCCCATCAGAACTCCGCAGTTAAGCGTGCTTGGGCGAGAGTAGTACTAGGATGGGTGACCTCCTGGGAAGTCCTCGTGTTGCACCCCCTTTTTTGCCCCGCCGCCTGAAATAAAAATCGTGGGGGCCAACGCGACGCACGGCCAGGGGGGGTCCATGAAGGCAATTGCCGACCGAAAATCGCGACGCGAGCAGCGGTTGACCATGCCTCGTAAAGCGTGCCCGCGCGGCGTCTGGGGCAAAAATAGGTCCTCCGCCCGCGCCGGTATGTAATGTTTTATCGCGCTCAAGTCGACGGGTGCGATCATACCAGCACTAATGCACCGGATCCAATCAGAACTCCGCAGTTAAGCGTGCTTGGGCGAGAGTAGTACTAGGATGGGTGACCTCCTGGGAAGTCCTCGTGTTGCACCCCCATTTTTCGCCCCGCCGAACGAAATAAAAATGGTGTGGGCCAACGCGACGCACGGCCAGGGGGGGTCCATGAAGGCAATTGCCAACCGAAAATTGCGACGCGAGCAGCGGTTGACCATGCCTCGTAAAGCGTGCCCGCGCGGCGTCTGGGGCAAAAATAGGTCCTCCGTCCGCGCCGGTATGTAATGATTTATCGCGCTCAAGTCGACGGGTGCGATCATACCGGCACTAATGCACCGGATCCCATCAGAACTCCGCAGTTAAGCGTGCTTGGGCGAGAGTATTACTAGGATCGGTGACCTCCTGGGAAGTCCTCGTGTTGCACCCCCTTTCGTGCCCCGCCGCACGAAATAAAAATCGTGAGGGCCAACGCGACCCACGGCCGGGGGGGGGGTCCAGGAATGCAATTGTCGACCGAAAATCGCGACGCGAGCGGCGGTTGACCATGCCTCGTAATGCGTGCCCGCGCGGCATCTGGGGCAAAAATAGGTCCTCCGTCCGCGCCGGTATGTAATGTTTTATCGCGCTCAAGTCGACGGGTGCGATCATACCAGCACTAATGCACCGGATCCAATCAGAACTCCGCAGTTAAGCGTGCTTGGGCGAGAGTAGTACTAGGATGGGTGACCTCCTGGGAAGTCCTCGTGTTGCACCCGCCTTTTTTGCCCCGCCGAACGAAATAAAAATGGTGTGGGCCAACGCGACGCACGGCCGGGGGGGGGGGGTTCCAAGAACACAATTGTCGACCGAAAATCGCGACGCAAGCGGCGGTTGACCATGCCTCGTAAAGCGTGCCCGCGCGGCGTCTGGGGCAAAAATAGGTCCTCCGTCCGCGCCGGTATGTAATGTTTTATCGCGCTCAAGTCGACGGGTGCGATCATACCAGCACTAATGCACCGGATCCCATCAGAACTCCGCAGTTAAGCGTGCTTGGGCGAGAGTAGTACTAGGATGGGTGACCTCCTGGGAAGTCCTCGTGTTGCACCCCCTTTTTTGCCCCGCCGCCTGAAATAAAAATCGTGGGGGCCAACGCGACGCACGGCCAGGGGGGGTCCATGAAGGCAATTGCCGACCGAAAATCGCGACGCGAGCAGCGGTTGACCATGCCTCGTAAAGCGTGCCCGCGCGGCGTCTGGGGCAAAAATAGGTCCTCCGCCCGCGCCGGTATGTAATGTTTTATCGCGCTCAAGTCGACGGGTGCGATCATACCAGCACTAATGCACCGGATCCAATCAGAACTCCGCAGTTAAGCGTGCTTGGGCGAGAGTAGTACTAGGATGGGTGACCTCCTGGGAAGTCCTCGTGTTGCACCCCCATTTTTCGCCCCGCCGAACGAAATAAAAATGGTGTGGGCCAACGCAACGCACGGCCGGGGGGGGGGTTCCAAGAACACAATTGTCGACCGAAAATCGCGACGCGAGCGGCGGTTGACCATGCCTCGTAAAGCGTGCCCGCGCGGCGTCTGGGGCAAAAATAGGTCCTCCGTCCGCGCCGGTATGTAATGTTTTATCGCGCTCAAGTCGACGGGTGCGATCATACCAGCACTAATGCACCGGATCCCATCAGAACTCCGCAGTTAAGCGTGCTTGGGCGAGAGTAGTACTAGGATGGGTGACCTCCTGGGAAGTCCTCGTGTTGCACCCGCCTTTTTTGCCCCGCCGAACGAAATAAAAATGGTGTGGGCCAACGCGACGCACGGCCGGGGGGGGTCCAAGAACACAATTGTCGACCGAAAATCGCGACGCGAGCGGCGGTTGACCATGCCTCGTAAAGCGTGCCCGCGCGGCGTCTGGGGCAAAAATAGGTCCTCCGTCCGCGCCGGTATGTAATGTTTTATCGCGCTCAAGTCGACGGGTGCGATCATACCAGCACTAATGCACCGGATCCCATCAGAACTCCGCAGTTAAGCGTGCTTGGGCGAGAGTAGTACTAGGATGGGTGACCTCCTGGGAAGTCCTCGTGTTGCACCCCCTTTTTTGCCCCGCCGCCTGAAATAAAAATCGTGGGGGCCAACGCGACGCACGGCCAGGGGGGGTCCATGAAGGCAATTGCCAACCGAAAATTGCGACGCGAGCAGCGGTTGACCATGCCTCGTAAAGCGTGCCCGCGCGGCGTCTGGGGCAAAAATAGGTCCTCCGTCCGCGCCGGTATGTAATGTTTTATCGCGCTCAAGTCGACGGGTGCGATCATACCAGCACTAATGCACCGGATCCCATCAGAACTCCGCAGTTAAGCGTGCTTGGGCGAGAGTAGTACTAGGATGGGTGACCTCCTGGGAAGTCCTCGTGTTGCACCCCCTTTTTTGCCCCGCCGCCTGAAATAAAAATCGTGGGGGCCAACGCGACGCACGGCCAGGGGGGGTCCATGAAGGCAATTGCCAACCGAAAATTGCGACGCGAGCAGCGGTTGACCATGCCTCGTAAAGCGTGCCCGCGCGGCGTCTGGGGCAAAAATAGGTCCTCCGTCCGCGCCGGTATGTAATGTTTTATCGCGCTCAAGTCGACGGGTGCGATCATACCGGCACTAATGCACCGGATCCCATCAGAACTCCGCAGTTAAGCGTGCTTGGGCGAGAGTATTACTAGGATCGGTGACCTCCTGGGAAGTCCTCGTGTTGCACCCCCTTTCGTGCCCCGCCGCACGAAATAAAAATCGTGAGGGCCAACGCGACCCACGGCCGGGGGGGGGGTCCAGGAATGCAATTGTCGACCGAAAATCGCGACGCGAGCGGCGGTTGACCATGCCTCGTAATGCGTGCCCGCGCGGCATCTGGGGCAAAAATAGGTCCTCCGTCCGCGCCGGTATGTAATGTTTTATCGCGCTCAAGTCGACGGGTGCGATCATACCAGCACTAATGCACCGGATCCAATCAGAACTCCGCAGTTAAGCGTGCTTGGGCGAGAGTAGTACTAGGATGGGTGACCTCCTGGGAAGTCCTCGTGTTGCACCCGCCTTTTTTGCCCCGCCGAACGAAATAAAAATGGTGTGGGCCAACGCGACGCACGGCCGGGGGGGGGGGTTCCAAGAACACAATTGTCGACCGAAAATCGCGACGCAAGCGGCGGTTGACCATGCCTCGTAAAGCGTGCCCGCGCGGCGTCTGGGGCAAAAATAGGTCCTCCGTCCGCGCCGGTATGTAATGTTTTATCGCGCTCAAGTCGACGGGTGCGATCATACCAGCACTAATGCACCGGATCCCATCAGAACTCCGCAGTTAAGCGTGCTTGGGCGAGAGTAGTACTAGGATGGGTGACCTCCTGGGAAGTCCTCGTGTTGCACCCCCTTTTTTGCCCCGCCGCCTGAAATAAAAATCGTGGGGGCCAACGCGACGCACGGCCAGGGGGGGTCCATGAAGGCAATTGCCGACCGAAAATCGCGACGCGAGCAGCGGTTGACCATGCCTCGTAAAGCGTGCCCGCGCGGCGTCTGGGGCAAAAATAGGTCCTCCGCCCGCGCCGGTATGTAATGTTTTATCGCGCTCAAGTCGACGGGTGCGATCATACCAGCACTAATGCACCGGATCCAATCAGAACTCCGCAGTTAAGCGTGCTTGGGCGAGAGTAGTACTAGGATGGGTGACCTCCTGGGAAGTCCTCGTGTTGCACCCCCATTTTTCGCCCCGCCGAACGAAATAAAAATGGTGTGGGCCAACGCAACGCACGGCCGGGGGGGGGGGGTTCCAAGAACACAATTGTCGACCGAAAATCGCGACGCGAGCGGCGGTTGACCATGCCTCGTAAAGCGTGCCCGCGCGGCGTCTGGGGCAAAAATAGGTCCTCCGTCCGCGCCGGTATGTAATGTTTTATCGCGCTCAAGTCGACGGGTGCGATCATACCAGCACTAATGCACCGGATCCCATCAGAACTCCGCAGTTAAGCGTGCTTGGGCGAGAGTAGTACTAGGATGGGTGACCTCCTGGGAAGTCCTCGTGTTGCACCCGCCTTTTTTGCCCCGCCGAACGAAATAAAAATGGTGTGGGCCAACGCGACGCACGGCCGGGGGGGGTCCAAGAACACAATTGTCGACCGAAAATCGCGACGCGAGCGGCGGTTGACCATGCCTCGTAAAGCGTGCCCGCGCGGCGTCTGGGGCAAAAATAGGTCCTCCGTCCGCGCCGGTATGTAATGTTTTATCGCGCTCAAGTCGACGGGTGCGATCATACCAGCACTAATGCACCGGATCCCATCAGAACTCCGCAGTTAAGCGTGCTTGGGCGAGAGTAGTACTAGGATGGGTGACCTCCTGGGAATTCCTCGTGTTGCACCCCCTTTTTTGCCCCGCCGCCTGAAATAAAAATCGTGGGGGCCAACGCGACGCACGGCCAGGGGGGGTCCATGAAGGCAATTGCCAACCGAAAATTGCGACGCGAGCAGCGGTTGACCATGCCTCGTAAAGCGTGCCCGCGCGGCGTCTGGGGCAAAAATAGGTCCTCCGTCCGCGCCGGTATGTAATGTTTTATCGCGCTCAAGTCGACGGGTGCGATCATACCAGCACTAATGCACCGGATCCCATCAGAACTCCGCAGTTAAGCGTGCTTGGGCGAGAGTAGTACTAGGATGGGTGACCTCCTGGGAAGTCCTCGTGTTGCACCCCCTTTTTTGCCCCGCCGCCTGAAATAAAAATCGTGGGGGCCAACGCGACGCACGGCCAGGGGGGGTCCATGAAGGCAATTGCCTACCGAAAATTGCGACGCGAGCAGCGGTTGACCATGCCTCGTAAAGCGTGCCCGCGCGGCGTCTGGGGCAAAAATAGGTCCTCCGTCCGCGCCGGTATGTAATGTTTTATCGCGCTCAAGTCGACGGGTGCGATCATACCGGCACTAATGCACCGGATCCCATCAGAACTCCGCAGTTAAGCGTGCTTGGGCGAGAGTATTACTAGGATCGGTGACCTCCTGGGAAGTCCTCGTGTTGCACCCCCTTTCGTGCCCCGCCGCACGAAATAAAAATCGTGAGGGCCAACGCGACCCACGGCCGGGGGGGGGGGGGTCCAGGAATGCAATTGTCGACCGAAAATCGCGACGCGAGCGGCGGTTGACCATGCCTCGTAATGCGTGCCCGCGCGGCGTCTGGGGCAAAAATAGGTCCTCCGTCCGCGCCGGTATGTAATGTTTTATCGCGCTCAAGTCGACGGGTGCGATCATACCAGCACTAATGCACCGGATCCAATCAGAACTCCGCAGTTAAGCGTGCTTGGGCGAGAGTAGTACTAGGATGGGTGACCTCCTGGGAAGTCCTCGTGTTGCACCCCCATTTTTTGCCCCGCCGAACGAAATAAAAATGGTGTGGGCCAACGCGACGCACGGCCGGGGGGGGGGGGGGTTCCAAGAACACAATTGTCGACCGAAAATCGCGACGCGAGCGGCGGTTGACCATGCCTCGTAAAGCGTGCCCGCGCGGCGTCTGGGGCAAAAATAGGTCCTCCGTCCGCGCCGGTATGTAATGTTTTATCGCGCTCAAGTCGACGGGTGCGATCATACCAGCACTAATGCACCGGATCCCATCAGAACTCCGCAGTTAAGCGTGCTTGGGCGAGAGTAGTACTAGGATGGGTGACCTCCTGGGAAGTCCTCGTGTTGCACCCGCCTTTTTTGCCCCGCCGAACGAAATAAAAATGGTGTGGGCCAACGCGACGCACGGCCGGGGGGGGTCCAAGAACACAATTGTCGACCGAAAATCGCGACGCGAGCGGCGGTTGACCATGCCTCGTAAAGCGTGCCCGCGCGGCGTCTGGGGCAAAAATAGGTCCTCCGTCCGCGCCGGTATGTAATGTTTTATCGCGCTCAAGTCGACGGGTGCGATCATACCAGCACTAATGCACCGGATCCCATCAGAACTCCGCAGTTAAGCGTGCTTGGGCGAGAGTAGTACTAGGATGGGTGACCTCCTGGGAAGTCCTCGTGTTGCACCCGCCTTTTTTGCCCCGCCGAACGAAATAAAAATGGTGTGGGCCAACGCGACGCACGGCCGGGGGGGGTCCAAGAACACAATTGTCGACCGAAAATCGCGGCGCGAGCGGCGGTTGACCATGCCTCGTAAAGCGTGCCCGCGCGGCGTCTGGGGCAAAAATAGGTCCTCCGTCCGCGCCGGTATGTAATGTTTTATCGCGCTCAAGTCGACGGGTGCGATCATACCAGCACTAATGCACCGGATCCCATCAGAACTCCGCAGTTAAGCGTGCTTGGGCGAGAGTAGTACTAGGATGGGTGACCTCCTGGGAAGTCCTCGTGTTGCACCCCCTTTTTTGCCCCGCCGCCTGAAATAAAAATCGTGGGGGCCAACGCGACGCACGGCCAGGGGGGGTCCATGAAGGCAATTGCCAACCGAAAATTGCGACGCGAGCAGCGGTTGACCATGCCTCGTAAAGCGTGCCCGCGCGGCGTCTGGGGCAAAAATAGGTCCTCCGTCCGCGCCGGTATGTAATATTTTATCGCGCTCAAGTCGACGGGTGCGATCATACCAGCACTAATGCACCGGATCCCATCAGAACTCCGCAGTTAAGCGTGCTTGGGCGAGAGTATTACTAGGATCGGTGACCTCCTGGGAAGTCCTCGTGTTGCACCCCCTTTCGTGCCCCGCCGCACGAAATAAAAATCGTGAGGGCCAACGCGACCCACGGCCGGGGGGGGGGTCCAGGAATGCAATTGTCGACCGAAAATCGCGACGCGAGCGGCGGTTGACCATGCCTCGTAATGCGTGCCCGCGCGGCGTCTGGGGCAAAAATAGGTCCTCCGTCCGCGCCGGTATGTAATGTTTTATCGCGCTCAAGTCGACGGGTGCGATCATACCAGCACTAATGCACCGGATCCAATCAGAACTCCGCAGTTAAGCGTGCTTGGGCGAGAGTAGTACTAGGATGGGTGACCTCCTGGGAAGTCCTCGTGTTGCACCCCCATTTTTTGCCCCGCCGAACGAAATAAAAATGGTGTGGGCCAACGCGACGCACGGCCGGGGGGGGGGGGTTCCAAGAACACAATTGTCGACCGAAAATCGCGACGCGAGCGGCGGTTGACCATGCCTCGTAAAGCGTGCCCGCGCGGCGTCTGGGGCAAAAATAGGTCCTCCGTCCGCGCCGGTATGTAATGTTTTATCGCGCTCAAGTCGACGGGTGCGATCATACCAGCACTAATGCACCGGATCCCATCAGAACTCCGCAGTTAAGCGTGCTTGGGCGAGAGTAGTACTAGGATGGGTGACCTCCTGGGAAGTCCTCGTGTTGCACCCGCCTTTTTTGCCCCGCCGAACGAAATAAAAATGGTGTGGGCCAACGCGACGCACGGCCGGGGGGGGTCCAAGAACACAATTGTCGACCGAAAATCGCGACGCGAGCGGCGGTTGACCATGCCTCGTAAAGCGTGCCCGCGCGGCGTCTGGGGCAAAAATAGGTCCTCCGTCCGCGCCGGTATGTAATGTTTTATCGCGCTCAAGTCGACGGGTGCGATCATACCAGCACTAATGCACCGGATCCCATCAGAACTCCGCAGTTAAGCGTGCTTGGGCGAGAGTAGTACTAGGATGGGTGACCTCCTGGGAAGTCCTCGTGTTGCACCCCCTTTTTTGCCCCGCCGCCTGAAATAAAAATCGTGGGGGCCAACGCGACGCACGGCCAGGGGGGGTCCATGAAGGCAATTGCCAACCGAAAATTGCGACGCGAGCAGCGGTTGACCATGCCTCGTAAAGCGTGCCCGCGCGGCGTCTGGGGCAAAAATAGGTCCTCCGTCCGCGCCGGTATGTAATGTTTTATCGCGCTCAAGTCGACGGGTGCGATCATACCGGCACTAATGCACCGGATCCCATCAGAACTCCGCAGTTAAGCGTGCTTGGGCGAGAGTATTACTAGGATCGGTGACCTCCTGGGAAGTCCTCGTGTTGCACCCCCTTTCGTGCCCCGCCGCACGAAATAAAAATCGTGAGGGCCAACGCGACCCACGGCCGGGGGGGGGGGTCCAGGAATGCAATTGTCGACCGAAAATCGCGACGCGAGCGGCGGTTGACCATGCCTCGTAATGCGTGCCCGCGCGGCGTCTGGGGCAAAAATAGGTCCTCCGTCCGCGCCGGTATGTAATGTTTTATCGCGCTCAAGTCGACGGGTGCGATCATACCAGCACTAATGCACCGGATCCAATCAGAACTCCGCAGTTAAGCGTGCTTGGGCGAGAGTAGTACTAGGATGGGTGACCTCCTGGGAAGTCCTCGTGTTGCACCCCCATTTTTTGCCCCGCCGAACGAAATAAAAATGGTGTGGGCCAACGCGACGCACGGCCGGGGGGGGGGGGGTTCCAAGAACACAATTGTCGACCGAAAATCGCGACGCGAGCGGCGGTTGACCATGCCTCGTAAAGCGTGCCCGCGCGGCGTCTGGGGCAAAAATAGGTCCTCCGTCCGCGCCGGTATGTAATGTTTTATCGCGCTCAAGTCGACGGGTGCGATCATACCAGCACTAATGCACCGGATCCCATCAGAACTCCGCAGTTAAGCGTGCTTGGGCGAGAGTAGTACTAGGATGGGTGACCTCCTGGGAAGTCCTCGTGTTGCACCCGCCTTTTTTGCCCCGCCGAACGAAATAAAAATGGTGTGGGCCAACGCGACGCACGGCCGGGGGGGGGGTCCAAGAACACAATTGTCGACCGAAAATCGCGACGCGAGCGGCGGTTGACCATGCCTCGTAAAGCGTGCCCGCGCGGCGTCTGGGGCAAAAATAGGTCCTCCGTCCGCGCCGGTATGTAATGTTTTATCGCGCTCAAGTCGACGGGTGCGATCATACCAGCACTAATGCACCGGATCCCATCAGAACTCCGCAGTTAAGCGTGCTTGGGCGAGAGTAGTACTAGGATGGGTGACCTCCTGGGAAGTCCTCGTGTTGCACCCCCTTTTTTGCCCCGCCGCCTGAAATAAAAATCGTGGGGGCCAACGCGACGCACGGCCAGGGGGGGTCCATGAAGGCAATTGCCAACCGAAAATTGCGACGCGAGCAGCGGTTGACCATGCCTCGTAAAGCGTGCCCGCGCGGCGTCTGGGGCAAAAATAGGTCCTCCGTCCGCGCCGGTATGTAATGTTTTATCGCGCTCAAGTCGACGGGTGCGATCATACCGGCACTAATGCACCGGATCCCATCAGAACTCCGCAGTTAAGCGTGCTTGGGCGAGAGTATTACTAGGATCGGTGACCTCCTGGGAAGTCCTCGTGTTGCACCCCCTTTCGTGCCCCGCCGCACGAAATAAAAATCGTGAGGGCCAACGCGACCCACGGCCGGGGGGGGGGGGGTCCAGGAATGCAATTGTCGACCGAAAATCGCGACGCGAGCGGCGGTTGACCATGCCTCGTAATGCGTGCCCGCGCGGCGTCTGGGGCAAAAATAGGTCCTCCGTCCGCGCCGGTATGTAATGTTTTATCGCGCTCAAGTCGACGGGTGCGATCATACCAGCACTAATGCACCGGATCCAATCAGAACTCCGCAGTTAAGCGTGCTTGGGCGAGAGTAGTACTAGGATGGGTGACCTCCTGGGAAGTCCTCGTGTTGCACCCCCATTTTTTGCCCCGCCGAACGAAATAAAAATGGTGTGGGCCAACGCGACGCACGGCCGGGGGGGGGGGGGTTCCAAGAACACAATTGTCGACCGAAAATCGCGACGCGAGCGGCGGTTGACCATGCCTCGTAAAGCGTGCCCGCGCGGCGTCTGGGGCAAAAATAGGTCCTCCGTCCGCGCCGGTATGTAATGTTTTATCGCGCTCAAGTCGACGGGTGCGATCATACCAGCACTAATGCACCGGATCCCATCAGAACTCCGCAGTTAAGCGTGCTTGGGCGAGAGTAGTACTAGGATGGGTGACCTCCTGGGAAGTCCTCGTGTTGCACCCGCCTTTTTTGCCCCGCCGAACGAAATAAAAATGGTGTGGGCCAACGCGACGCACGGCCGGGGGGGGTCCAAGAACACAATTGTCGACCGAAAATCGCGACGCGAGCGGCGGTTGACCATGCCTCGTAAAGCGTGCCCGCGCGGCGTCCGGGGCAAAAATAGGTCCTCCGTCCGCGCCGGTATGTAATGTTTTATCGCGCTCAAGTCGACGGGTGCGATCATACCAGCACTAATGCACCGGATCCCATCAGAACTCCGCAGTTAAGCGTGCTTGGGCGAGAGTAGTACTAGGATGGGTGACCTCCTGGGAAGTCCTCGTGTTGCACCCCCTTTTTTGCCCCGCCGCCTGAAATAAAAATCGTGGGGGCCAACGCGACGCACGGCCAGGGGGGGTCCATGAAGGCAATTGCCAACCGAAAATTGCGACGCGAGCAGCGGTTGACCATGCCTCGTAAAGCGTGCCCGCGCGGCGTCTGGGGCAAAAATAGGTCCTCCGTCCGCGCCGGTATGTAATGTTTTATCGCGCTCAAGTCGACGGGTGCGATCATACCGGCACTAATGCACCGGATCCCATCAGAACTCCGCAGTTAAGCGTGCTTGGGCGAGAGTATTACTAGGATCGGTGACCTCCTGGGAAGTCCTCGTGTTGCACCCCCTTTCGTGCCCCGCCGCACGAAATAAAAATCGTGAGGGCCAACGCGACCCACGGCCGGGGGGGGGGGGTCCAGGAATGCAATTGTCGACCGAAAATCGCGACGCGAGCGGCGGTTGACCATGCCTCGTAATGCGTGCCCGCGCGGCGTCTGGGGCAAAAATAGGTCCTCCGTCCGCGCCGGTATGTAATGTTTTATCGCGCTCAAGTCGACGGGTGCGATCATACCAGCACTAATGCACCGGATCCAATCAGAACTCCGCAGTTAAGCGTGCTTGGGCGAGAGTAGTACTAGGATGGGTGACCTCCTGGGAAGTCCTCGTGTTGCACCCCCATTTTTTGCCCCGCCGAACGAAATAAAAATGGTGTGGGCCAACGCGACGCACGGCCGGGGGGGGGGGGTTCCAAGAACACAATTGTCGAC
This sequence comes from Delonix regia, assembly GCA_037074485.1. Lineage (NCBI taxonomy): Eukaryota > Viridiplantae > Streptophyta > Magnoliopsida > Fabales > Fabaceae > Delonix > Delonix regia. The sequence goes on along the minus strand of JAYWLE010000116.1, from coordinate 14,305 downwards.
CGAAAATCGCGACGCGAGCGGCGGTTGACCATGCCTCGTAAAGCGTGCCCGCGCGGCGTCTGGGGCAAAAATAGGTCCTCCGTCCGCGCCGGTATGTAATGTTTTATCGCGCTCAAGTCGACGGGTGCGATCATACCAGCACTAATGCACCGGATCCCATCAGAACTCCGCAGTTAAGCGTGCTTGGGCGAGAGTAGTACTAGGATGGGTGACCTCCTGGGAAGTCCTCGTGTTGCACCCGCCTTTTTTGCCCCGCCGAACGAAATAAAAATGGTGTGGGCCAACGCGACGCACGGCCGGGGGGGGTCCAAGAACACAATTGTCGACCGAAAATCGCGACGCGAGCGGCGGTTGACCATGCCTCGTAAAGCGTGCCCGCGCGGCGTCCGGGGCAAAAATAGGTCCTCCGTCCGCGCCGGTATGTAATGTTTTATCGCGCTCAAGTCGACGGGTGCGATCATACCAGCACTAATGCACCGGATCCCATCAGAACTCCGCAGTTAAGCGTGCTTGGGCGAGAGTAGTACTAGGATGGGTGACCTCCTGGGAAGTCCTCGTGTTGCACCCCCTTTTTTGCCCCGCCGCCTGAAATAAAAATCGTGGGGGCCAACGCGACGCACGGCCAGGGGGGGTCCATGAAGGCAATTGCCAACCGAAAATTGCGACGCGAGCAGCGGTTGACCATGCCTCGTAAAGCGTGCCCGCGCGGCGTCTGGGGCAAAAATAGGTCCTCCGTCCGCGCCGGTATGTAATGTTTTATCGCGCTCAAGTCGACGGGTGCGATCATACCGGCACTAATGCACCGGATCCCATCAGAACTCCGCAGTTAAGCGTGCTTGGGCGAGAGTATTACTAGGATCGGTGACCTCCTGGGAAGTCCTCGTGTTGCACCCCCTTTCGTGCCCCGCCGCACGAAATAAAAATCGTGAGGGCCAACGCGACCCACGGCCGGGGGGGGGGTCCAGGAATGCAATTGTCGACCGAAAATCGCGACGCGAGCGGCGGTTGACCATGCCTCGTAATGCGTGCCCGCGCGGCGTCTGGGGCAAAAATAGGTCCTCCGTCCGCGCCGGTATGTAATGTTTTATCGCGCTCAAGTCGACGGGTGCGATCATACCAGCACTAATGCACCGGATCCAATCAGAACTCCGCAGTTAAGCGTGCTTGGGCGAGAGTAGTACTAGGATGGGAGACCTCCTGGGAAGTCCTCGTGTTGCACCCGCCTTTTTTGCCCCGCCGAACGAAATAAAAATGGTGTGGGCCAACGCGACGCACGGCCGGGGGGGGGGGGTTCCAAGAACACAATTGTCGACCGAAAATCGCGACGCAAGCGGCGGTTGACCATGCCTCGTAAAGCGTGCCCGCGCGGCGTCTGGGGCAAAAATAGGTCCTCCGTCCGCGCCGGTATGTAATGTTTTATCGCGCTCAAGTCGACGGGTGCGATCATACCAGCACTAATGCACCGGATCCCATCAGAACTCCGCAGTTAAGCGTGCTGGGGCGAGAGTAGTACTAGGATGGGTGACCTCCTGGGAAGTCCTCGTGTTGCACCCCCTTTTTTGCCCCGCCGCCTGAAATAAAAATCGTGGGGGCCAACGCGACGCACGGCCAGGGGGGGTCCATGAAGGCAATTGCCAACCGAAAATTGCGACGCGAGCAGCGGTTGACCATGCCTCGTAAAGCGTGCCCGCGCGGCGTCTGGGGCAAAAATAGGTCCTCCGTCCGCGCCGGTATGTAATGTTTTATCGCGCTCAAGTCGACGGGTGCGATCATACCGGCACTAATGCACCGGATCCCATCAGAACTCCGCAGTTAAGCGTGCTTGGGCGAGAGTATTACTAGGATCGGTGACCTCCTGGGAAGTCCTCGTGTTGCACCCCCTTTCGTGCCCCGCCGCACGAAATAAAAATCGTGAGGGCCAACGCGACCCACGGCCGGGGGGGGGGGGTCCAGGAATGCAATTGTCGACCGAAAATCGCGACGCGAGCGGCGGTTGACCATGCCTCGTAATGCGTGCCCGCGCGGCGTCTGGGGCAAAAATAGGTCCTCCGTCCGCGCCGGTATGTAATGTTTTATCGCGCTCAAGTCGACGGGTGCGATCATACCAGCACTAATGCACCGGATCCAATCAGAACTCCGCAGTTAAGCGTGCTTGGGCGAGAGTAGTACTAGGATGGGTGACCTCCTGGGAAGTCCTCGTGTTGCACCCGCCTTTTTTGCCCCGCCGAACGAAATAAAAATGGTGTGGGCCAACGCGACGCACGGCCGGGGGGGGTCCAAGAACACAATTGTCGACCGAAAATCGCGGCGCGAGCGGCGGTTGACCATGCCTCGTAAAGCGTGCCCGCGCGGCGTCTGGGGCAAAAATAGGTCCTCCGTCCGCGCCGGTATGTAATGTTTTATCGCGCTCAAGTCGACGGGTGCGATCATACCAGCACTAATGCACCGGATCCCATCAGAACTCCGCAGTTAAGCGTGCTTGGGCGAGAGTAGTACTAGGATGGGTGACCTCCTGGGAAGTCCTCGTGTTGCACCCCCTTTTTTGCCCCGCCGCCTGAAATAAAAATCGTGGGGGCCAACGCGACGCACGGCCAGGGGGGGTCCATGAAGGCAATTGCCAACCGAAAATTGCGACGCGAGCAGCGGTTGACCATGCCTCGTAAAGCGTGCCCGCGCGGCGTCTGGGGCAAAAATAGGTCCTCCGTCCGCGCCGGTATGTAATGTTTTATCGCGCTCAAGTCGACGGGTGCGATCATACCGGCACTAATGCACCGGATCCCATCAGAACTCCGCAGTTAAGCGTGCTTGGGCGAGAGTATTACTAGGATCGGTGACCTCCTGGGAAGTCCTCGTGTTGCACCCCCTTTCGTGCCCCGCCGCACGAAATAAAAATCGTGAGGGCCAACGCGACCCACGGCCGGGGGGGGGGTCCAGGAATGCAATTGTCGACCGAAAATCGCGACGCGAGCGGCGGTTGACCATGCCTCGTAATGCGTGCCCGCGCGGCGTCTGGGGCAAAAATAGGTCCTCCGTCCGCGCCGGTATGTAATGTTTTATCGCGCTCAAGTCGACGGGTGCGATCATACCAGCACTAATGCACCGGATCCAATCAGAACTCCGCAGTTAAGCGTGCTTGGGCGAGAGTAGTACTAGGATGGGAGACCTCCTGGGAAGTCCTCGTGTTGCACCCGCCTTTTTTGCCCCGCCGAACGAAATAAAAATGGTGTGGGCCAACGCGACGCACGGCCGGGGGGGGGGGGTTCCAAGAACACAATTGTCGACCGAAAATCGCGACGCAAGCGGCGGTTGACCATGCCTCGTAAAGCGTGCCCGCGCGGCGTCTGGGGCAAAAATAGGTCCTCCGTCCGCGCCGGTATGTAATGTTTTATCGCGCTCAAGTCGACGGGTGCGATCATACCAGCACTAATGCACCGGATCCCATCAGAACTCCGCAGTTAAGCGTGCTGGGGCGAGAGTAGTACTAGGATGGGTGACCTCCTGGGAAGTCCTCGTGTTGCACCCCCTTTTTTGCCCCGCCGCCTGAAATAAAAATCGTGGGGGCCAACGCGACGCACGGCCAGGGGGGGTCCATGAAGGCAATTGCCAACCGAAAATTGCGACGCGAGCAGCGGTTGACCATGCCTCGTAAAGCGTGCCCGCGCGGCGTCTGGGGCAAAAATAGGTCCTCCGTCCGCGCCGGTATGTAATGTTTTATCGCGCTCAAGTCGACGGGTGCGATCATACCGGCACTAATGCACCGGATCCCATCAGAACTCCGCAGTTAAGCGTGCTTGGGCGAGAGTATTACTAGGATCGGTGACCTCCTGGGAAGTCCTCGTGTTGCACCCCCTTTCGTGCCCCGCCGCACGAAATAAAAATCGTGAGGGCCAACGCGACCCACGGCCGGGGGGGGGGGGTCCAGGAATGCAATTGTCGACCGAAAATCGCGACGCGAGCGGCGGTTGACCATGCCTCGTAATGCGTGCCCGCGCGGCGTCTGGGGCAAAAATAGGTCCTCCGTCCGCGCCGGTATGTAATGTTTTATCGCGCTCAAGTCGACGGGTGCGATCATACCAGCACTAATGCACCGGATCCAATCAGAACTCCGCAGTTAAGCGTGCTTGGGCGAGAGTAGTACTAGGATGGGTGACCTCCTGGGAAGTCCTCGTGTTGCACCCGCCTTTTTTGCCCCGCCGAACGAAATAAAAATGGTGTGGGCCAACGCGACGCACGGCCGGGGGGGGGGGGGTTCCAAGAACACAATTGTCGACCGAAAATCGCGACGCAAGCGGCGGTTGACCATGCCTCGTAAAGCGTGCCCGCGCGGCGTCTGGGGCAAAAATAGGTCCTCCGTCCGCGCCGGTATGTAATGTTTTATCGCGCTCAAGTCGACGGGTGCGATCATACCAGCACTAATGCACCGGATCCCATCAGAACTCCGCAGTTAAGCGTGCTTGGGCGAGAGTAGTACTAGGATGGGTGACCTCCTGGGAAGTCCTCGTGTTGCACCCCCTTTTTTGCCCCGCCGCCTGAAATAAAAATCGTGGGGGCCAACGCGACGCACGGCCAGGGGGGGTCCATGAAGGCAATTGCCAACCGAAAATTGCGACGCGAGCAGCGGTTGACCATGCCTCGTAAAGCGTGCCCGCGCGGCGTCTGGGGCAAAAATAGGTCCTCCGTCCGCGCCGGTATGTAATGTTTTATCGCGCTCAAGTCGACGGGTGCGATCATACCGGCACTAATGCACCGGATCCCATCAGAACTCCGCAGTTAAGCGTGCTTGGGCGAGAGTATTACTAGGATCGGTGACCTCCTGGGAAGTCCTCGTGTTGCACCCCCTTTCGTGCCCCGCCGCACGAAATAAAAATCGTGAGGGCCAACGCGACCCACGGCCGGGGGGGGGGGTCCAGGAATGCAATTGTCGACCGAAAATCGCGACGCGAGCGGCGGTTGACCATGCCTCGTAATGCGTGCCCGCGCGGCGTCTGGGGCAAAAATAGGTCCTCCGTCCGCGCCGGTATGTAATGTTTTATCGCGCTCAAGTCGACGGGTGCGATCATACCAGCACTAATGCACCGGATCCAATCAGAACTCCGCAGTTAAGCGTGCTTGGGCGAGAGTAGTACTAGGATGGGTGACCTCCTGGGAAGTCCTCGTGTTGCACCCCCATTTTTTGCCCCGCCGAACGAAATAAAAATGGTGTGGGCCAACGCGACGCACGGCCGGGGGGGGGGGTTCCAAGAACACAATTGTCGACCGAAAATCGCGACGCGAGCGGCGGTTGACCATGCCTCGTAAAGCGTGCCCGCGCGGCGTCTGGGGCAAAAATAGGTCCTCCGTCCGCGCCGGTATGTAATGTTTTATCGCGCTCAAGTCGACGGGTGCGATCATACCAGCACTAATGCACCGGATCCAATCAGAACTCCGCAGTTAAGCGTGCTTGGGCGAGAGTAGTACTAGGATGGGAGACCTCCTGGGAAGTCCTCGTGTTGCACCCGCCTTTTTTGCCCCGCCGAACGAAATAAAAATGGTGTGGGCCAACGCGACGCACGGCCGGGGGGGGGGGGTTCCAAGAACACAATTGTCGACCGAAAATCGCGACGCAAGCGGCGGTTGACCATGCCTCGTAAAGCGTGCCCGCGCGGCGTCTGGGGCAAAAATAGGTCCTCCGTCCGCGCCGGTATGTAATGTTTTATCGCGCTCAAGTCGACGGGTGCGATCATACCAGCACTAATGCACCGGATCCCATCAGAACTCCGCAGTTAAGCGTGCTGGGGCGAGAGTAGTACTAGGATGGGTGACCTCCTGGGAAGTCCTCGTGTTGCACCCCCTTTTTTGCCCCGCCGCCTGAAATAAAAATCGTGGGGGCCAACGCGACGCACGGCCAGGGGGGGTCCATGAAGGCAATTGCCAACCGAAAATTGCGACGCGAGCAGCGGTTGACCATGCCTCGTAAAGCGTGCCCGCGCGGCGTCTGGGGCAAAAATAGGTCCTCCGTCCGCGCCGGTATGTAATGTTTTATCGCGCTCAAGTCGACGGGTGCGATCATACCGGCACTAATGCACCGGATCCCATCAGAACTCCGCAGTTAAGCGTGCTTGGGCGAGAGTATTACTAGGATCGGTGACCTCCTGGGAAGTCCTCGTGTTGCACCCCCTTTCGTGCCCCGCCGCACGAAATAAAAATCGTGAGGGCCAACGCGACCCACGGCCGGGGGGGGGGGGTCCAGGAATGCAATTGTCGACCGAAAATCGCGACGCGAGCGGCGGTTGACCATGCCTCGTAATGCGTGCCCGCGCGGCGTCTGGGGCAAAAATAGGTCCTCCGTCCGCGCCGGTATGTAATGTTTTATCGCGCTCAAGTCGACGGGTGCGATCATACCAGCACTAATGCACCGGATCCAATCAGAACTCCGCAGTTAAGCGTGCTTGGGCGAGAGTAGTACTAGGATGGGTGACCTCCTGGGAAGTCCTCGTGTTGCACCCGCCTTTTTTGCCCCGCCGAACGAAATAAAAATGGTGTGGGCCAACGCGACGCACGGCCGGGGGGGGGGGGGTTCCAAGAACACAATTGTCGACCGAAAATCGCGACGCAAGCGGCGGTTGACCATGCCTCGTAAAGCGTGCCCGCGCGGCGTCTGGGGCAAAAATAGGTCCTCCGTCCGCGCCGGTATGTAATGTTTTATCGCGCTCAAGTCGACGGGTGCGATCATACCAGCACTAATGCACCGGATCCCATCAGAACTCCGCAGTTAAGCGTGCTTGGGCGAGAGTAGTACTAGGATGGGTGACCTCCTGGGAAGTCCTCGTGTTGCACCCCCTTTTTTGCCCCGCCGCCTGAAATAAAAATCGTGGGGGCCAACGCGACGCACGGCCAGGGGGGGTCCATGAAGGCAATTGCCAACCGAAAATTGCGACGCGAGCAGCGGTTGACCATGCCTCGTAAAGCGTGCCCGCGCGGCGTCTGGGGCAAAAATAGGTCCTCCGTCCGCGCCGGTATGTAATGTTTTATCGCGCTCAAGTCGACGGGTGCGATCATACCGGCACTAATGCACCGGATCCCATCAGAACTCCGCAGTTAAGCGTGCTTGGGCGAGAGTATTACTAGGATCGGTGACCTCCTGGGAAGTCCTCGTGTTGCACCCCCTTTCGTGCCCCGCCGCACGAAATAAAAATCGTGAGGGCCAACGCGACCCACGGCCGGGGGGGGGGGTCCAGGAATGCAATTGTCGACCGAAAATCGCGACGCGAGCGGCGGTTGACCATGCCTCGTAATGCGTGCCCGCGCGGCGTCTGGGGCAAAAATAGGTCCTCCGTCCGCGCCGGTATGTAATGTTTTATCGCGCTCAAGTCGACGGGTGCGATCATACCAGCACTAATGCACCGGATCCAATCAGAACTCCGCAGTTAAGCGTGCTTGGGCGAGAGTAGTACTAGGATGGGTGACCTCCTGGGAAGTCCTCGTGTTGCACCCCCATTTTTTGCCCCGCCGAACGAAATAAAAATGGTGTGGGCCAACGCGACGCACGGCCGGGGGGGGGGGTTCCAAGAACACAATTGTCGACCGAAAATCGCGACGCGAGCGGCGGTTGACCATGCCTCGTAAAGCGTGCCCGCGCGGCGTCTGGGGCAAAAATAGGTCCTCCGTCCGCGCCGGTATGTAATGTTTTATCGCGCTCAAGTCGACGGGTGCGATCATACCAGCACTAATGCACCGGATCCCATCAGAACTCCGCAGTTAAGCGTGCTTGGGCGAGAGTAGTACTAGGATGGGTGACCTCCTGGGAAGTCCTCGTGTTGCACCCGCCTTTTTTGCCCCGCCGAACGAAATAAAAATGGTGTGGGCCAACGCGACGCACGGCCGGGGGGGGTCCAAGAACACAATTGTCGACCGAAAATCGCGGCGCGAGCGGCGGTTGACCATGCCTCGTAAAGCGTGCCCGCGCGGCGTCTGGGGCAAAAATAGGTCCTCCGTCCGCGCCGGTATGTAATGTTTTATCGCGCTCAAGTCGACGGGTGCGATCATACCAGCACTAATGCACCGGATCCCATCAGAACTCCGCAGTTAAGCGTGCTTGGGCGAGAGTAGTACTAGGATGGGTGACCTCCTGGGAAGTCCTCGTGTTGCACCCCCTTTTTTGCCCCGCCGCCTGAAATAAAAATCGTGGGGGCCAACGCGACGCACGGCCAGGGGGGGTCCATGAAGGCAATTGCCAACCGAAAATTGCGACGCGAGCAGCGGTTGACCATGCCTCGTAAAGCGTGCCCGCGCGGCGTCTGGGGCAAAAATAGGTCCTCCGTCCGCGCCGGTATGTAATATTTTATCGCGCTCAAGTCGACGGGTGCGATCATACCAGCACTAATGCACCGGATCCCATCAGAACTCCGCAGTTAAGCGTGCTTGGGCGAGAGTATTACTAGGATCGGTGACCTCCTGGGAAGTCCTCGTGTTGCACCCCCTTTCGTGCCCCGCCGCACGAAATAAAAATCGTGAGGGCCAACGCGACCCACGGCCGGGGGGGGGGTCCAGGAATGCAATTGTCGACCGAAAATCGCGACGCGAGCGGCGGTTGACCATGCCTCGTAATGCGTGCCCGCGCGGCGTCTGGGGCAAAAATAGGTCCTCCGTCCGCGCCGGTATGTAATGTTTTATCGCGCTCAAGTCGACGGGTGCGATCATACCAGCACTAATGCACCGGATCCAATCAGAACTCCGCAGTTAAGCGTGCTTGGGCGAGAGTAGTACTAGGATGGGTGACCTCCTGGGAAGTCCTCGTGTTGCACCCCCATTTTTTGCCCCGCCGAACGAAATAAAAATGGTGTGGGCCAACGCGACGCACGGCCGGGGGGGGGGGGGTTCCAAGAACACAATTGTCGACCGAAAATCGCGACGCGAGCGGCGGTTGACCATGCCTCGTAAAGCGTGCCCGCGCGGCGTCTGGGGCAAAAATAGGTCCTCCGTCCGCGCCGGTATGTAATGTTTTATCGCGCTCAAGTCGACGGGTGCGATCATACCAGCACTAATGCACCGGATCCCATCAGAACTCCGCAGTTAAGCGTGCTTGGGCGAGAGTAGTACTAGGATGGGTGACCTCCTGGGAAGTCCTCGTGTTGCACCCGCCTTTTTTGCCCCGCCGAACGAAATAAAAATGGTGTGGGCCAACGCGACGCACGGCCGGGGGGGGTCCAAGAACACAATTGTCGACCGAAAATCGCGGCGCGAGCGGCGGTTGACCATGCCTCGTAAAGCGTGCCCGCGCGGCGTCTGGGGCAAAAATAGGTCCTCCGTCCGCGCCGGTATGTAATGTTTTATCGCGCTCAAGTCGACGGGTGCGATCATACCAGCACTAATGCACCGGATCCCATCAGAACTCCGCAGTTAAGCGTGCTTGGGCGAGAGTAGTACTAGGATGGGTGACCTCCTGGGAAGTCCTCGTGTTGCACCCCCTTTTTTGCCCCGCCGCCTGAAATAAAAATCGTGGGGGCCAACGCGACGCACGGCCAGGGGGGGTCCATGAAGGCAATTGCCAACCGAAAATTGCGACGCGAGCAGCGGTTGACCATGCCTCGTAAAGCGTGCCCGCGCGGCGTCTGGGGCAAAAATAGGTCCTCCGTCCGCGCCGGTATGTAATATTTTATCGCGCTCAAGTCGACGGGTGCGATCATACCAGCACTAATGCACCGGATCCCATCAGAACTCCGCAGTTAAGCGTGCTTGGGCGAGAGTATTACTAGGATCGGTGACCTCCTGGGAAGTCCTCGTGTTGCACCCCCTTTCGTGCCCCGCCGCACGAAATAAAAATCGTGAGGGCCAACGCGACCCACGGCCGGGGGGGGGGTCCAGGAATGCAATTGTCGACCGAAAATCGCGACGCGAGCGGCGGTTGACCATGCCTCGTAATGCGTGCCCGCGCGGCGTCTGGGGCAAAAATAGGTCCTCCGTCCGCGCCGGTATGTAATGTTTTATCGCGCTCAAGTCGACGGGTGCGATCATACCAGCACTAATGCACCGGATCCAATCAGAACTCCGCAGTTAAGCGTGCTTGGGCGAGAGTAGTACTAGGATGGGTGACCTCCTGGGAAGTCCTCGTGTTGCACCCCCATTTTTTGCCCCGCCGAACGAAATAAAAATGGTGTGGGCCAACGCGACGCACGGCCGGGGGGGGGGGGGGGTTCCAAGAACACAATTGTCGACCGAAAATCGCGACGCGAGCGGCGGTTGACCATGCCTCGTAAAGCGTGCCCGCGCGGCGTCTGGGGCAAAAATAGGTCCTCCGTCCGCGCCGGTATGTAATGTTTTATCGCGCTCAAGTCGACGGGTGCGATCATACCAGCACTAATGCACCGGATCCCATCAGAACTCCGCAGTTAAGCGTGCTTGGGCGAGAGTAGTACTAGGATGGGTGACCTCCTGGGAAGTCCTCGTGTTGCACCCGCCTTTTTTGCCCCGCCGAACGAAATAAAAATGGTGTGGGCCAACGCGACGCACGGCCGGGGGGGGTCCAAGAACACAATTGTCGACCGAAAATCGCGGCGCGAGCGGCGGTTGACCATGCCTCGTAAAGCGTGCCCGCGCGGCGTCTGGGGCAAAAATAGGTCCTCCGTCCGCGCCGGTATGTAATGTTTTATCGCGCTCAAGTCGACGGGTGCGATCATACCAGCACTAATGCACCGGATCCCATCAGAACTCCGCAGTTAAGCGTGCTTGGGCGAGAGTAGTACTAGGATGGGTGACCTCCTGGGAAGTCCTCGTGTTGCACCCCCTTTTTTGCCCCGCCGCCTGAAATAAAAATCGTGGGGGCCAACGCGACGCACGGCCAGGGGGGGTCCATGAAGGCAATTGCCAACCGAAAATTGCGACGCGAGCAGCGGTTGACCATGCCTCGTAAAGCGTGCCCGCGCGGCGTCTGGGGCAAAAATAGGTCCTCCGTCCGCGCCGGTATGTAATATTTTATCGCGCTCAAGTCGACGGGTGCGATCATACCAGCACTAATGCACCGGATCCCATCAGAACTCCGCAGTTAAGCGTGCTTGGGCGAGAGTATTACTAGGATCGGTGACCTCCTGGGAAGTCCTCGTGTTGCACCCCCTTTCGTGCCCCGCCGCACGAAATAAAAATCGTGAGGGCCAACGCGACCCACGGCCGGGGGGGGGGTCCAGGAATGCAATTGTCGACCGAAAATCGCGACGCGAGCGGCGGTTGACCATGCCTCGTAATGCGTGCCCGCGCGGCGTCTGGGGCAAAAATAGGTCCTCCGTCCGCGCCGGTATGTAATGTTTTATCGCGCTCAAGTCGACGGGTGCGATCATACCAGCACTAATGCACCGGATCCAATCAGAACTCCGCAGTTAAGCGTGCTTGGGCGAGAGTAGTACTAGGATGGGTGACCTCCTGGGAAGTCCTCGTGTTGCACCCCCATTTTTTGCCCCGCCGAACGAAATAAAAATGGTGTGGGCCAACGCGACGCACGGCCGGGGGGGGGGGGTTCCAAGAACACAATTGTCGACCGAAAATCGCGACGCGAGCGGCGGTTGACCATGCCTCGTAAAGCGTGCCCGCGCGGCGTCTGGGGCAAAAATAGGTCCTCCGTCCGCGCCGGTATGTAATGTTTTATCGCGCTCAAGTCGACGGGTGCGATCATACCAGCACTAATGCACCGGATCCCATCAGAACTCCGCAGTTAAGCGTGCTTGGGCGAGAGTAGTACTAGGATGGGTGACCTCCTGGGAAGTCCTCGTGTTGCACCCGCCTTTTTTGCCCCGCCGAACGAAATAAAAATGGTGTGGGCCAACGCGACGCACGGCCGGGGGGGGTCCAAGAACACAATTGTCGACCGAAAATCGCGACGCGAGCGGCGGTTGACCATGCCTCGTAAAGCGTGCCCGCGCGGCGTCTGGGGCAAAAATAGGTCCTCCGTCCGCGCCGGTATGTAATGTTTTATCGCGCTCAAGTCGACGGGTGCGATCATACCAGCACTAATGCACCGGATCCCATCAGAACTCCGCAGTTAAGCGTGCTTGGGCGAGAGTAGTACTAGGATGGGTGACCTCCTGGGAAGTCCTCGTGTTGCACCCCCTTTTTTGCCCCGCCGCCTGAAATAAAAATCGTGGGGGCCAACGCGACGCACGGCCAGGGGGGGTCCATGAAGGCAATTGCCAACCGAAAATTGCGACGCGAGCAGCGGTTGACCATGCCTCGTAAAGCGTGCCCGCGCGGCGTCTGGGGCAAAAATAGGTCCTCCGTCCGCGCCGGTATGTAATATTTTATCGCGCTCAAGTCGACGGGTGCGATCATACCAGCACTAATGCACCGGATCCCATCAGAACTCCGCAGTTAAGCGTGCTTGGGCGAGAGTATTACTAGGATCGGTGACCTCCTGGGAAGTCCTCGTGTTGCACCCCCTTTCGTGCCCCGCCGCACGAAATAAAAATCGTGAGGGCCAACGCGACCCACGGCCGGGGGGGGGGTCCAGGAATGCAATTGTCGACCGAAAATCGCGACGCGAGCGGCGGTTGACCATGCCTCGTAATGCGTGCCCGCGCGGCGTCTGGGGCAAAAATAGGTCCTCCGTCCGCGCCGGTATGTAATGTTTTATCGCGCTCAAGTCGACGGGTGCGATCATACCAGCACTAATGCACCGGATCCCATCAGAACTCCGCAGTTAAGCGTGCTTGGGCGAGAGTAGTACTAGGATGGGTGACCTCCTGGGAAGTCCTCGTGTTGCACCCCCTTTTTTGCCCCGCCGCCTGAAATAAAAATCGTGGGGGCCAACGCGACGCACGGCCAGGGGGGGTCCATGAAGGCAATTGCCAACCGAAAATTGCGACGCGAGCAGCGGTTGACCATGCCTCGTAAAGCGTGCCCGCGCGGCGTCTGGGGCAAAAATAGGTCCTCCGTCCGCGCCGGTATGTAATGTTTTATCGCGCTCAAGTCGACGGGTGCGATCATACCAGCACTAATGCACCGGATCCCATCAGAACTCCGCAGTTAAGCGTGCTTGGGCGAGAGTATTACTAGGATCGGTGACCTCCTGGGAAGTCCTCGTGTTGCACCCCCTTTCGTGCCCCGCCGCACGAAATAAAAATCGTGAGGGCCAACGCGACCCACGGCCGGGGGGGGGGGTCCAGGAATGCAATTGTCGACCGAAAATCGCGACGCGAGCGGCGGTTGACCATGCCTCGTAATGCGTGCCCGCGCGGCGTCTGGGGCAAAAATAGGTCCTCCGTCCGCGCCGGTATGTAATGTTTTATCGCGCTCAAGTCGACGGGTGCGATCATACCAGCACTAATGCACCGGATCCAATCAGAACTCCGCAGTTAAGCGTGCTTGGGCGAGAGTAGTACTAGGATGGGTGACCTCCTGGGAAGTCCTCGTGTTGCACCCCCATTTTTTGCCCCGCCGAACGAAATAAAATTGGTGTGGGCCAACGCGACGCACGGCCGGGGGGGGGTTCCAAGAACACAATTGTCGACCGAAAATCGCGACGCGAACGGCAGTTGACCATGCCTCGTAAAGCGTGCCCGCGCGGCGTCTGGGGCAAAAATAGGTCCTCCGTCCGCGCCGGTATGTAATGTTTTATCGCGCTCAAGTCGACGGGTGCGATCATACCAGCACTAATGCACCGGATCCCATCAGAACTCCGCAGTTAAGCGTGCTTGGGCGAGAGTAGTACTAGGATGGGTGACCTCCTGGGAAGTCCTCGTGTTGCACCCCCCTTTTTTGCCTCGCCGAACGAAATAAAAATGGTGTGGGCCAACGCGACGCACGGCCGGGGGGGGGGGTCCAAGAACACAATTGTCGACCGAAAATCGCGACGCGAGCGGCGGTTGACCATGCCTCGTAAAGCGTGCCCGCGCGGCGTCTGGGGCAAAAATAGGTCCTCCGTCCGCGCCGGTATGTAATGTTTTATCGCGCTCAAGTCGACGGGTGCGATCATACCAGCACTAATGCACCGGATCCCATCAGAACTCCGCAGTTAAGCGTGCTTGGGCGAGAGTAGTACTAGGATGGGTGACCTCCTGGGAAGTCCTCGTGTTGCACCCCCATTTTTTGCCCCGCCGAACGAAATAAAAATGGTGTGGGCCAACGCGACGCACGGCCGGGGGGGGGGGGGTTCCAAGAACACAATTGTCGACCGAAAATCGCGACGCGAACGGCAGTTGACCATGCCTCGTAAAGCGTGCCCGCGCGGCGTCTGGGGCAAAAATAGGTCCTCCGTCCGCGCCGGTATGTAATGTTTTATCGCGCTCAAGTCGACGGGTGCGATCATACCAGCACTAATGCACCGGATCCCATCAGAACTCCG
>JAYWLE010000115.1:0-43599 GCA_037074485.1 Delonix regia | reverse complement strand
TTAATAGGAAAATGAGAGGAGAAAAGATATACTATTAATTAATTTTTTATTTAATTATAATATTTTTTAATTAATTATTATTTAATTGTTGAAGTAATTTATTAAATATTCGTAAATATTAAGTAAAAAATGTAAATATAAATAAAATTTATTTATGTAATACAAATTAAATAAATAAGTAAAATATATTTAAATATTAGATAAATAAGTATATAAGTATATATATATATATATAAGTAAAATAAATTTAAATATTTAAATATATATATATATATATATATATAAGTAGACCCAAGACATTTTTATAATTAAATAAAATATGTGGAGAAATAAGAGAATGAAAATTAATAGAGAAAAGGTGGTAGGAAGAGTAAAGGGTAGAAAAGGAAAACAAATATGATAAAAAATGAAAGAAATTTAAAAATGTAAAATTTATAAGGGGAGGACAATATAAGAAATGTGGAAATTTTGAGAAGTCATATCTCGGCGACCACAAGGCCGCCCGGGGCGCACGACCACTCGTTTCGATTGGGCCGAGGTCGGTCGACGCGACGGAGGGTCGAAAACGGGGTTCCGGCGGCCGGAGACGGCGAGGGACGCCGGAGAAGGGCGAAAACTTCGGAGGGGCATAACTCCCGGCCCGGAGGTCGTTTCGGGGCGTTTTTTTTTTTCATTTTGGGTATCTCGTCGAGGGGAAGGCCCGGGCAAAGTGTAATTTCAACCTTGGAAGAATAAAAAGGTGCGGGGCCAAGTTGGAATTTAAGTCGAAGGGAGGACGAAGATGGTAAAGTATTCAATGGCCACAAGAAGGGAGGGAAGGCCGTTCGAGGCTTTTGGATTGGTTGGACCCAGGTGTGCATCGAATGAGGTAGAACATTAATGTTATTAGTACACAAATGACACTTACGGCTGATAAATGTGGGAGAAATGGATGATAAATGGAGCCAAAGTGGCGAAACAACAACAGAGTTTCAAGCGGAAGGAGATACGAAGGAGTTTATGAAAGTCGAAGGCACTGAGTTGCAGGAAAGAGTACGAAGAAGCTCGAGGTTTCGCGGATAGATGTGCCGGGCAGAGGAAAAAGGAGGACGTTAACAGCGAAATAGGACTCATACACTCACCGACTTGAAGTCTAAAACAGGAGCAAAAAATTGATTATGCAAACAGGGAACCGAGTTAGTTCGAAGGCGGAAAACGAAGGTTGAACTAAAATAAACCTACATAATGAGATTAGCGCTGCGAAGTTATAATCGAAGCATTAGCGGAGGTGATAATAGGAGCATTAAGAAGATAAGCAATCGACGAATTTTTGGGAGGAAACTAAGTTTTTTCGGTTCGTTATTTAACCGGTTGTTGAAGCAGATGTAGATAAAAATGGCGAGAGAAACAAATACAATGCTAGGTAACAGCGCAGCGGCATTATTTAAGATCCTCCTAAAAATTGATATTTGTTGGCCATTATTTAAGATTTTAATTAAGACGTTGGTTTTGTGACGCGGAGGAGGAATTTAGCGGGAAAATGAATATTTGGAAAAAGGCGGATACTTAGTTATTTGAAAAATATAGTCGGAATAATACATTTTGAAAGATTAATTTATTTGTTATGTATTTTAAAAAGATAAGGAAGCCGGACCGACGGATTAGAGTTACGGTAATGAAATTGTAGAGTAATATCTAAAATACTGATGGGAAGAAAGATATATATTATTTTAGAAATAAGTTATGATAATTTATTAAAATGTGTTAATAGGAAAATGAGAGGAGAAAAGATATACTATTAATTAATTTTTTATTTAATTATAATATTTTTTAATTAATTATTATTTAATTGTTGAAGTAATTTATTAAATATTCGTAAATATTAAGTAAAAAATGTAAATATAAATAAAATTTATTTATGTAATACAAATTAAATAAATAAGTAAAATATATTTAAATATTAGATAAATAAGTATATAAGTATATATATATATATATAAGTAAAATAAATTTAAATATTTAAATATAT
Organism: Delonix regia; assembly: GCA_037074485.1. Lineage (NCBI taxonomy): Eukaryota > Viridiplantae > Streptophyta > Magnoliopsida > Fabales > Fabaceae > Delonix > Delonix regia. The sequence goes on along the minus strand of JAYWLE010000115.1, from coordinate 41,591 downwards.
ATATATATATATATATATAAGTAGACCCAAGACATTTTTATAATTAAATAAAATATGTGGAGAAATAAGAGAATGAAAATTAATAGAGAAAAGGTGGTAGGAAGAGTAAAGGGTAGAAAAGGAAAACAAATATGATAAAAAATGAAAGAAATTTAAAAATGTAAAATTTATAAGGGGAGGACAATATAAGAAATGTGGAAATTTTGAGAAGTCATATCTCGGCGACCACAAGGCCGCCCGGGGCGCACGACCACTCGTTTCGATTGGGCCGAGGTCGGTCGACGCGACGGAGGGTCGAAAACGGGGTTCCGGCGGCCGGAGACGGCGAGGGACGCCGGAGAAGGGCGAAAACTTCGGAGGGGCATAACTCCCGGCCCGGAGGTCGTTTCGGGGCGTTTTTTTTTTTCATTTTGGGTATCTCGTCGAGGGGAAGGCCCGGGCAAAGTGTAATTTCAACCTTGGAAGAATAAAAAGGTGCGGGGCCAAGTTGGAATTTAAGTCGAAGGGAGGACGAAGATGGTAAAGTATTCAATGGCCACAAGAAGGGAGGGAAGGCCGTTCGAGGCTTTTGGATTGGTTGGACCCAGGTGTGCATCGAATGAGGTAGAACATTAATGTTATTAGTACACAAATGACACTTACGGCTGATAAATGTGGGAGAAATGGATGATAAATGGAGCCAAAGTGGCGAAACAACAACAGAGTTTCAAGCGGAAGGAGATACGAAGGAGTTTATGAAAGTCGAAGGCACTGAGTTGCAGGAAAGAGTACGAAGAAGCTCGAGGTTTCGCGGATAGATGTGCCGGGCAGAGGAAAAAGGAGGACGTTAACAGCGAAATAGGACTCATACACTCACCGACTTGAAGTCTAAAACAGGAGCAAAAAATTGATTATGCAAACAGGGAACCGAGTTAGTTCGAAGGCGGAAAACGAAGGTTGAACTAAAATAAACCTACATAATGAGATTAGCGCTGCGAAGTTATAATCGAAGCATTAGCGGAGGTGATAATAGGAGCATTAAGAAGATAAGCAATCGACGAATTTTTGGGAGGAAACTAAGTTTTTTCGGTTCGTTATTTAACCGGTTGTTGAAGCAGATGTAGATAAAAATGGCGAGAGAAACAAATACAATGCTAGGTAACAGCGCAGCGGCATTATTTAAGATCCTCCTAAAAATTGATATTTGTTGGCCATTATTTAAGATTTTAATTAAGACGTTGGTTTTGTGACGCGGAGGAGGAATTTAGCGGGAAAATGAATATTTGGAAAAAGGCGGATACTTAGTTATTTGAAAAATATAGTCGGAATAATACATTTTGAAAGATTAATTTATTTGTTATGTATTTTAAAAAGATAAGGAAGCCGGACCGACGGATTAGAGTTACGGTAATGAAATTGTAGAGTAATATCTAAAATACTGATGGGAAGAAAGATATATATTATTTTAGAAATAAGTTATGATAATTTATTAAAATGTGTTAATAGGAAAATGAGAGGAGAAAAGATATACTATTAATTAATTTTTTATTTAATTATAATATTTTTTAATTAATTATTATTTAATTGTTGAAGTAATTTATTAAATATTCGTAAATATTAAGTAAAAAATGTAAATATAAATAAAATTTATTTATGTAATACAAATTAAATAAATAAGTAAAATATATTTAAATATTAGATAAATAAGTATATAAGTATATATATATATATATAAGTAAAATAAATTTAAATATTTAAATATATATATATATATATATATATAAGTAGACCCAAGACATTTTTATAATTAAATAAAATATGTGGAGAAATAAGAGAATGAAAATTAATAGAGAAAAGGTGGTAGGAAGAGTAAAGGGTAGAAAAGGAAAACAAATATGATAAAAAATGAAAGAAATTTAAAAATGTAAAATTTATAAGGGGAGGACAATATAAGAAATGTGGAAATTTTGAGAAGTCATATCTCGGCGACCACAAGGCCGCCCGGGGCGCACGACCACTCGTTTCGATTGGGCCGAGGTCGGTCGACGCGACGGAGGGTCGAAAACGGGGTTCCGGCGGCCGGAGACGGCGAGGGACGCCGGAGAAGGGCGAAAACTTCGGAGGGGCATAACTCCCGGCCCGGAGGTCGTTTCGGGGCGTTTTTTTTTTTCATTTTGGGTATCTCGTCGAGGGGAAGGCCCGGGCAAAGTGTAATTTCAACCTTGGAAGAATAAAAAGGTGCGGGGCCAAGTTGGAATTTAAGTCGAAGGGAGGACGAAGATGGTAAAGTATTCAATGGCCACAAGAAGGGAGGGAAGGCCGTTCGAGGCTTTTGGATTGGTTGGACCCAGGTGTGCATCGAATGAGGTAGAACATTAATGTTATTAGTACACAAATGACACTTACGGCTGATAAATGTGGGAGAAATGGATGATAAATGGAGCCAAAGTGGCGAAACAACAACAGAGTTTCAAGCGGAAGGAGATACGAAGGAGTTTATGAAAGTCGAAGGCACTGAGTTGCAGGAAAGAGTACGAAGAAGCTCGAGGTTTCGCGGATAGATGTGCCGGGCAGAGGAAAAAGGAGGACGTTAACAGCGAAATAGGACTCATACACTCACCGACTTGAAGTCTAAAACAGGAGCAAAAAATTGATTATGCAAACAGGGAACCGAGTTAGTTCGAAGGCGGAAAACGAAGGTTGAACTAAAATAAACCTACATAATGAGATTAGCGCTGCGAAGTTATAATCGAAGCATTAGCGGAGGTGATAATAGGAGCATTAAGAAGATAAGCAATCGACGAATTTTTGGGAGGAAACTAAGTTTTTTCGGTTCGTTATTTAACCGGTTGTTGAAGCAGATGTAGATAAAAATGGCGAGAGAAACAAATACAATGCTAGGTAACAGCGCAGCGGCATTATTTAAGATCCTCCTAAAAATTGATATTTGTTGGCCATTATTTAAGATTTTAATTAAGACGTTGGTTTTGTGACGCGGAGGAGGAATTTAGCGGGAAAATGAATATTTGGAAAAAGGCGGATACTTAGTTATTTGAAAAATATAGTCGGAATAATACATTTTGAAAGATTAATTTATTTGTTATGTATTTTAAAAAGATAAGGAAGCCGGACCGACGGATTAGAGTTACGGTAATGAAATTGTAGAGTAATATCTAAAATACTGATGGGAAGAAAGATATATATTATTTTAGAAATAAGTTATGATAATTTATTAAAATGTGTTAATAGGAAAATGAGAGGAGAAAAGATATACTATTAATTAATTTTTTATTTAATTATAATATTTTTTAATTAATTATTATTTAATTGTTGAAGTAATTTATTAAATATTCGTAAATATTAAGTAAAAAATGTAAATATAAATAAAATTTATTTATGTAATACAAATTAAATAAATAAGTAAAATATATTTAAATATTAGATAAATAAGTATATAAGTATATATATATATATATAAGTAAAATAAATTTAAATATTTAAATATATATATATATATATATATATAAGTAGACCCAAGACATTTTTATAATTAAATAAAATATGTGGAGAAATAAGAGAATGAAAATTAATAGAGAAAAGGTGGTAGGAAGAGTAAAGGGTAGAAAAGGAAAACAAATATGATAAAAAATGAAAGAAATTTAAAAATGTAAAATTTATAAGGGGAGGACAATATAAGAAATGTGGAAATTTTGAGAAGTCATATCTCGGCGACCACAAGGCCGCCCGGGGCGCACGACCACTCGTTTCGATTGGGCCGAGGTCGGTCGACGCGACGGAGGGTCGAAAACGGGGTTCCGGCGGCCGGAGACGGCGAGGGACGCCGGAGAAGGGCGAAAACTTCGGAGGGGCATAACTCCCGGCCCGGAGGTCGTTTCGGGGCGTTTTTTTTTTTCATTTTGGGTATCTCGTCGAGGGGAAGGCCCGGGCAAAGTGTAATTTCAACCTTGGAAGAATAAAAAGGTGCGGGGCCAAGTTGGAATTTAAGTCGAAGGGAGGACGAAGATGGTAAAGTATTCAATGGCCACAAGAAGGGAGGGAAGGCCGTTCGAGGCTTTTGGATTGGTTGGACCCAGGTGTGCATCGAATGAGGTAGAACATTAATGTTATTAGTACACAAATGACACTTACGGCTGATAAATGTGGGAGAAATGGATGATAAATGGAGCCAAAGTGGCGAAACAACAACAGAGTTTCAAGCGGAAGGAGATACGAAGGAGTTTATGAAAGTCGAAGGCACTGAGTTGCAGGAAAGAGTACGAAGAAGCTCGAGGTTTCGCGGATAGATGTGCCGGGCAGAGGAAAAAGGAGGACGTTAACAGCGAAATAGGACTCATACACTCACCGACTTGAAGTCTAAAACAGGAGCAAAAAATTGATTATGCAAACAGGGAACCGAGTTAGTTCGAAGGCGGAAAACGAAGGTTGAACTAAAATAAACCTACATAATGAGATTAGCGCTGCGAAGTTATAATCGAAGCATTAGCGGAGGTGATAATAGGAGCATTAAGAAGATAAGCAATCGACGAATTTTTGGGAGGAAACTAAGTTTTTTCGGTTCGTTATTTAACCGGTTGTTGAAGCAGATGTAGATAAAAATGGCGAGAGAAACAAATACAATGCTAGGTAACAGCGCAGCGGCATTATTTAAGATCCTCCTAAAAATTGATATTTGTTGGCCATTATTTAAGATTTTAATTAAGACGTTGGTTTTGTGACGCGGAGGAGGAATTTAGCGGGAAAATGAATATTTGGAAAAAGGCGGATACTTAGTTATTTGAAAAATATAGTCGGAATAATACATTTTGAAAGATTAATTTATTTGTTATGTATTTTAAAAAGATAAGGAAGCCGGACCGACGGATTAGAGTTACGGTAATGAAATTGTAGAGTAATATCTAAAATACTGATGGGAAGAAAGATATATATTATTTTAGAAATAAGTTATGATAATTTATTAAAATGTGTTAATAGGAAAATGAGAGGAGAAAAGATATACTATTAATTAATTTTTTATTTAATTATAATATTTTTTAATTAATTATTATTTAATTGTTGAAGTAATTTATTAAATATTCGTAAATATTAAGTAAAAAATGTAAATATAAATAAAATTTATTTATGTAATACAAATTAAATAAATAAGTAAAATATATTTAAATATTAGATAAATAAGTATATAAGTATATATATATATATATAAGTAAAATAAATTTAAATATTTAAATATATATATATATATATATATATAAGTAGACCCAAGACATTTTTATAATTAAATAAAATATGTGGAGAAATAAGAGAATGAAAATTAATAGAGAAAAGGTGGTAGGAAGAGTAAAGGGTAGAAAAGGAAAACAAATATGATAAAAAATGAAAGAAATTTAAAAATGTAAAATTTATAAGGGGAGGACAATATAAGAAATGTGGAAATTTTGAGAAGTCATATCTCGGCGACCACAAGGCCGCCCGGGGCGCACGACCACTCGTTTCGATTGGGCCGAGGTCGGTCGACGCGACGGAGGGTCGAAAACGGGGTTCCGGCGGCCGGAGACGGCGAGGGACGCCGGAGAAGGGCGAAAACTTCGGAGGGGCATAACTCCCGGCCCGGAGGTCGTTTCGGGGCGTTTTTTTTTTTCATTTTGGGTATCTCGTCGAGGGGAAGGCCCGGGCAAAGTGTAATTTCAACCTTGGAAGAATAAAAAGGTGCGGGGCCAAGTTGGAATTTAAGTCGAAGGGAGGACGAAGATGGTAAAGTATTCAATGGCCACAAGAAGGGAGGGAAGGCCGTTCGAGGCTTTTGGATTGGTTGGACCCAGGTGTGCATCGAATGAGGTAGAACATTAATGTTATTAGTACACAAATGACACTTACGGCTGATAAATGTGGGAGAAATGGATGATAAATGGAGCCAAAGTGGCGAAACAACAACAGAGTTTCAAGCGGAAGGAGATACGAAGGAGTTTATGAAAGTCGAAGGCACTGAGTTGCAGGAAAGAGTACGAAGAAGCTCGAGGTTTCGCGGATAGATGTGCCGGGCAGAGGAAAAAGGAGGACGTTAACAGCGAAATAGGACTCATACACTCACCGACTTGAAGTCTAAAACAGGAGCAAAAAATTGATTATGCAAACAGGGAACCGAGTTAGTTCGAAGGCGGAAAACGAAGGTTGAACTAAAATAAACCTACATAATGAGATTAGCGCTGCGAAGTTATAATCGAAGCATTAGCGGAGGTGATAATAGGAGCATTAAGAAGATAAGCAATCGACGAATTTTTGGGAGGAAACTAAGTTTTTTCGGTTCGTTATTTAACCGGTTGTTGAAGCAGATGTAGATAAAAATGGCGAGAGAAACAAATACAATGCTAGGTAACAGCGCAGCGGCATTATTTAAGATCCTCCTAAAAATTGATATTTGTTGGCCATTATTTAAGATTTTAATTAAGACGTTGGTTTTGTGACGCGGAGGAGGAATTTAGCGGGAAAATGAATATTTGGAAAAAGGCGGATACTTAGTTATTTGAAAAATATAGTCGGAATAATACATTTTGAAAGATTAATTTATTTGTTATGTATTTTAAAAAGATAAGGAAGCCGGACCGACGGATTAGAGTTACGGTAATGAAATTGTAGAGTAATATCTAAAATACTGATGGGAAGAAAGATATATATTATTTTAGAAATAAGTTATGATAATTTATTAAAATGTGTTAATAGGAAAATGAGAGGAGAAAAGATATACTATTAATTAATTTTTTATTTAATTATAATATTTTTTAATTAATTATTATTTAATTGTTGAAGTAATTTATTAAATATTCGTAAATATTAAGTAAAAAATGTAAATATAAATAAAATTTATTTATGTAATACAAATTAAATAAATAAGTAAAATATATTTAAATATTAGATAAATAAGTATATAAGTATATATATATATATATAAGTAAAATAAATTTAAATATTTAAATATATATATATATATATATATATATATAAGTAGACCCAAGACATTTTTATAATTAAATAAAATATGTGGAGAAATAAGAGAATGAAAATTAATAGAGAAAAGGTGGTAGGAAGAGTAAAGGGTAGAAAAGGAAAACAAATATGATAAAAAATGAAAGAAATTTAAAAATGTAAAATTTATAAGGGGAGGACAATATAAGAAATGTGGAAATTTTGAGAAGTCATATCTCGGCGACCACAAGGCCGCCCGGGGCGCACGACCACTCGTTTCGATTGGGCCGAGGTCGGTCGACGCGACGGAGGGTCGAAAACGGGGTTCCGGCGGCCGGAGACGGCGAGGGACGCCGGAGAAGGGCGAAAACTTCGGAGGGGCATAACTCCCGGCCCGGAGGTCGTTTCGGGGCGTTTTTTTTTTTCATTTTGGGTATCTCGTCGAGGGGAAGGCCCGGGCAAAGTGTAATTTCAACCTTGGAAGAATAAAAAGGTGCGGGGCCAAGTTGGAATTTAAGTCGAAGGGAGGACGAAGATGGTAAAGTATTCAATGGCCACAAGAAGGGAGGGAAGGCCGTTCGAGGCTTTTGGATTGGTTGGACCCAGGTGTGCATCGAATGAGGTAGAACATTAATGTTATTAGTACACAAATGACACTTACGGCTGATAAATGTGGGAGAAATGGATGATAAATGGAGCCAAAGTGGCGAAACAACAACAGAGTTTCAAGCGGAAGGAGATACGAAGGAGTTTATGAAAGTCGAAGGCACTGAGTTGCAGGAAAGAGTACGAAGAAGCTCGAGGTTTCGCGGATAGATGTGCCGGGCAGAGGAAAAAGGAGGACGTTAACAGCGAAATAGGACTCATACACTCACCGACTTGAAGTCTAAAACAGGAGCAAAAAATTGATTATGCAAACAGGGAACCGAGTTAGTTCGAAGGCGGAAAACGAAGGTTGAACTAAAATAAACCTACATAATGAGATTAGCGCTGCGAAGTTATAATCGAAGCATTAGCGGAGGTGATAATAGGAGCATTAAGAAGATAAGCAATCGACGAATTTTTGGGAGGAAACTAAGTTTTTTCGGTTCGTTATTTAACCGGTTGTTGAAGCAGATGTAGATAAAAATGGCGAGAGAAACAAATACAATGCTAGGTAACAGCGCAGCGGCATTATTTAAGATCCTCCTAAAAATTGATATTTGTTGGCCATTATTTAAGATTTTAATTAAGACGTTGGTTTTGTGACGCGGAGGAGGAATTTAGCGGGAAAATGAATATTTGGAAAAAGGCGGATACTTAGTTATTTGAAAAATATAGTCGGAATAATACATTTTGAAAGATTAATTTATTTGTTATGTATTTTAAAAAGATAAGGAAGCCGGACCGACGGATTAGAGTTACGGTAATGAAATTGTAGAGTAATATCTAAAATACTGATGGGAAGAAAGATATATATTATTTTAGAAATAAGTTATGATAATTTATTAAAATGTGTTAATAGGAAAATGAGAGGAGAAAAGATATACTATTAATTAATTTTTTATTTAATTATAATATTTTTTAATTAATTATTATTTAATTGTTGAAGTAATTTATTAAATATTCGTAAATATTAAGTAAAAAATGTAAATATAAATAAAATTTATTTATGTAATACAAATTAAATAAATAAGTAAAATATATTTAAATATTAGATAAATAAGTATATAAGTATATATATATATATATAAGTAAAATAAATTTAAATATTTAAATATATATATATATATATATATATATATATAAGTAGACCCAAGACATTTTTATAATTAAATAAAATATGTGGAGAAATAAGAGAATGAAAATTAATAGAGAAAAGGTGGTAGGAAGAGTAAAGGGTAGAAAAGGAAAACAAATATGATAAAAAATGAAAGAAATTTAAAAATGTAAAATTTATAAGGGGAGGACAATATAAGAAATGTGGAAATTTTGAGAAGTCATATCTCGGCGACCACAAGGCCGCCCGGGGCGCACGACCACTCGTTTCGATTGGGCCGAGGTCGGTCGACGCGACGGAGGGTCGAAAACGGGGTTCCGGCGGCCGGAGACGGCGAGGGACGCCGGAGAAGGGCGAAAACTTCGGAGGGGCATAACTCCCGGCCCGGAGGTCGTTTCGGGGCGTTTTTTTTTTTCATTTTGGGTATCTCGTCGAGGGGAAGGCCCGGGCAAAGTGTAATTTCAACCTTGGAAGAATAAAAAGGTGCGGGGCCAAGTTGGAATTTAAGTCGAAGGGAGGACGAAGATGGTAAAGTATTCAATGGCCACAAGAAGGGAGGGAAGGCCGTTCGAGGCTTTTGGATTGGTTGGACCCAGGTGTGCATCGAATGAGGTAGAACATTAATGTTATTAGTACACAAATGACACTTACGGCTGATAAATGTGGGAGAAATGGATGATAAATGGAGCCAAAGTGGCGAAACAACAACAGAGTTTCAAGCGGAAGGAGATACGAAGGAGTTTATGAAAGTCGAAGGCACTGAGTTGCAGGAAAGAGTACGAAGAAGCTCGAGGTTTCGCGGATAGATGTGCCGGGCAGAGGAAAAAGGAGGACGTTAACAGCGAAATAGGACTCATACACTCACCGACTTGAAGTCTAAAACAGGAGCAAAAAATTGATTATGCAAACAGGGAACCGAGTTAGTTCGAAGGCGGAAAACGAAGGTTGAACTAAAATAAACCTACATAATGAGATTAGCGCTGCGAAGTTATAATCGAAGCATTAGCGGAGGTGATAATAGGAGCATTAAGAAGATAAGCAATCGACGAATTTTTGGGAGGAAACTAAGTTTTTTCGGTTCGTTATTTAACCGGTTGTTGAAGCAGATGTAGATAAAAATGGCGAGAGAAACAAATACAATGCTAGGTAACAGCGCAGCGGCATTATTTAAGATCCTCCTAAAAATTGATATTTGTTGGCCATTATTTAAGATTTTAATTAAGACGTTGGTTTTGTGACGCGGAGGAGGAATTTAGCGGGAAAATGAATATTTGGAAAAAGGCGGATACTTAGTTATTTGAAAAATATAGTCGGAATAATACATTTTGAAAGATTAATTTATTTGTTATGTATTTTAAAAAGATAAGGAAGCCGGACCGACGGATTAGAGTTACGGTAATGAAATTGTAGAGTAATATCTAAAATACTGATGGGAAGAAAGATATATATTATTTTAGAAATAAGTTATGATAATTTATTAAAATGTGTTAATAGGAAAATGAGAGGAGAAAAGATATACTATTAATTAATTTTTTATTTAATTATAATATTTTTTAATTAATTATTATTTAATTGTTGAAGTAATTTATTAAATATTCGTAAATATTAAGTAAAAAATGTAAATATAAATAAAATTTATTTATGTAATACAAATTAAATAAATAAGTAAAATATATTTAAATATTAGATAAATAAGTATATAAGTATATATATATATATATAAGTAAAATAAATTTAAATATTTAAATATATATATATATATATATATATAAGTAGACCCAAGACATTTTTATAATTAAATAAAATATGTGGAGAAATAAGAGAATGAAAATTAATAGAGAAAAGGTGGTAGGAAGAGTAAAGGGTAGAAAAGGAAAACAAATATGATAAAAAATGAAAGAAATTTAAAAATGTAAAATTTATAAGGGGAGGACAATATAAGAAATGTGGAAATTTTGAGAAGTCATATCTCGGCGACCACAAGGCCGCCCGGGGCGCACGACCACTCGTTTCGATTGGGCCGAGGTCGGTCGACGCGACGGAGGGTCGAAAACGGGGTTCCGGCGGCCGGAGACGGCGAGGGACGCCGGAGAAGGGCGAAAACTTCGGAGGGGCATAACTCCCGGCCCGGAGGTCGTTTCGGGGCGTTTTTTTTTTTCATTTTGGGTATCTCGTCGAGGGGAAGGCCCGGGCAAAGTGTAATTTCAACCTTGGAAGAATAAAAAGGTGCGGGGCCAAGTTGGAATTTAAGTCGAAGGGAGGACGAAGATGGTAAAGTATTCAATGGCCACAAGAAGGGAGGGAAGGCCGTTCGAGGCTTTTGGATTGGTTGGACCCAGGTGTGCATCGAATGAGGTAGAACATTAATGTTATTAGTACACAAATGACACTTACGGCTGATAAATGTGGGAGAAATGGATGATAAATGGAGCCAAAGTGGCGAAACAACAACAGAGTTTCAAGCGGAAGGAGATACGAAGGAGTTTATGAAAGTCGAAGGCACTGAGTTGCAGGAAAGAGTACGAAGAAGCTCGAGGTTTCGCGGATAGATGTGCCGGGCAGAGGAAAAAGGAGGACGTTAACAGCGAAATAGGACTCATACACTCACCGACTTGAAGTCTAAAACAGGAGCAAAAAATTGATTATGCAAACAGGGAACCGAGTTAGTTCGAAGGCGGAAAACGAAGGTTGAACTAAAATAAACCTACATAATGAGATTAGCGCTGCGAAGTTATAATCGAAGCATTAGCGGAGGTGATAATAGGAGCATTAAGAAGATAAGCAATCGACGAATTTTTGGGAGGAAACTAAGTTTTTTCGGTTCGTTATTTAACCGGTTGTTGAAGCAGATGTAGATAAAAATGGCGAGAGAAACAAATACAATGCTAGGTAACAGCGCAGCGGCATTATTTAAGATCCTCCTAAAAATTGATATTTGTTGGCCATTATTTAAGATTTTAATTAAGACGTTGGTTTTGTGACGCGGAGGAGGAATTTAGCGGGAAAATGAATATTTGGAAAAAGGCGGATACTTAGTTATTTGAAAAATATAGTCGGAATAATACATTTTGAAAGATTAATTTATTTGTTATGTATTTTAAAAAGATAAGGAAGCCGGACCGACGGATTAGAGTTACGGTAATGAAATTGTAGAGTAATATCTAAAATACTGATGGGAAGAAAGATATATATTATTTTAGAAATAAGTTATGATAATTTATTAAAATGTGTTAATAGGAAAATGAGAGGAGAAAAGATATACTATTAATTAATTTTTTATTTAATTATAATATTTTTTAATTAATTATTATTTAATTGTTGAAGTAATTTATTAAATATTCGTAAATATTAAGTAAAAAATGTAAATATAAATAAAATTTATTTATGTAATACAAATTAAATAAATAAGTAAAATATATTTAAATATTAGATAAATAAGTATATAAGTATATATATATATATATAAGTAAAATAAATTTAAATATTTAAATATATATATATATATATATATATATAAGTAGACCCAAGACATTTTTATAATTAAATAAAATATGTGGAGAAATAAGAGAATGAAAATTAATAGAGAAAAGGTGGTAGGAAGAGTAAAGGGTAGAAAAGGAAAACAAATATGATAAAAAATGAAAGAAATTTAAAAATGTAAAATTTATAAGGGGAGGACAATATAAGAAATGTGGAAATTTTGAGAAGTCATATCTCGGCGACCACAAGGCCGCCCGGGGCGCACGACCACTCGTTTCGATTGGGCCGAGGTCGGTCGACGCGACGGAGGGTCGAAAACGGGGTTCCGGCGGCCGGAGACGGCGAGGGACGCCGGAGAAGGGCGAAAACTTCGGAGGGGCATAACTCCCGGCCCGGAGGTCGTTTCGGGGCGTTTTTTTTTTTCATTTTGGGTATCTCGTCGAGGGGAAGGCCCGGGCAAAGTGTAATTTCAACCTTGGAAGAATAAAAAGGTGCGGGGCCAAGTTGGAATTTAAGTCGAAGGGAGGACGAAGATGGTAAAGTATTCAATGGCCACAAGAAGGGAGGGAAGGCCGTTCGAGGCTTTTGGATTGGTTGGACCCAGGTGTGCATCGAATGAGGTAGAACATTAATGTTATTAGTACACAAATGACACTTACGGCTGATAAATGTGGGAGAAATGGATGATAAATGGAGCCAAAGTGGCGAAACAACAACAGAGTTTCAAGCGGAAGGAGATACGAAGGAGTTTATGAAAGTCGAAGGCACTGAGTTGCAGGAAAGAGTACGAAGAAGCTCGAGGTTTCGCGGATAGATGTGCCGGGCAGAGGAAAAAGGAGGACGTTAACAGCGAAATAGGACTCATACACTCACCGACTTGAAGTCTAAAACAGGAGCAAAAAATTGATTATGCAAACAGGGAACCGAGTTAGTTCGAAGGCGGAAAACGAAGGTTGAACTAAAATAAACCTACATAATGAGATTAGCGCTGCGAAGTTATAATCGAAGCATTAGCGGAGGTGATAATAGGAGCATTAAGAAGATAAGCAATCGACGAATTTTTGGGAGGAAACTAAGTTTTTTCGGTTCGTTATTTAACCGGTTGTTGAAGCAGATGTAGATAAAAATGGCGAGAGAAACAAATACAATGCTAGGTAACAGCGCAGCGGCATTATTTAAGATCCTCCTAAAAATTGATATTTGTTGGCCATTATTTAAGATTTTAATTAAGACGTTGGTTTTGTGACGCGGAGGAGGAATTTAGCGGGAAAATGAATATTTGGAAAAAGGCGGATACTTAGTTATTTGAAAAATATAGTCGGAATAATACATTTTGAAAGATTAATTTATTTGTTATGTATTTTAAAAAGATAAGGAAGCCGGACCGACGGATTAGAGTTACGGTAATGAAATTGTAGAGTAATATCTAAAATACTGATGGGAAGAAAGATATATATTATTTTAGAAATAAGTTATGATAATTTATTAAAATGTGTTAATAGGAAAATGAGAGGAGAAAAGATATACTATTAATTAATTTTTTATTTAATTATAATATTTTTTAATTAATTATTATTTAATTGTTGAAGTAATTTATTAAATATTCGTAAATATTAAGTAAAAAATGTAAATATAAATAAAATTTATTTATGTAATACAAATTAAATAAATAAGTAAAATATATTTAAATATTAGATAAATAAGTATATAAGTATATATATATATATATAAGTAAAATAAATTTAAATATTTAAATATATATATATATATATATATATATAAGTAGACCCAAGACATTTTTATAATTAAATAAAATATGTGGAGAAATAAGAGAATGAAAATTAATAGAGAAAAGGTGGTAGGAAGAGTAAAGGGTAGAAAAGGAAAACAAATATGATAAAAAATGAAAGAAATTTAAAAATGTAAAATTTATAAGGGGAGGACAATATAAGAAATGTGGAAATTTTGAGAAGTCATATCTCGGCGACCACAAGGCCGCCCGGGGCGCACGACCACTCGTTTCGATTGGGCCGAGGTCGGTCGACGCGACGGAGGGTCGAAAACGGGGTTCCGGCGGCCGGAGACGGCGAGGGACGCCGGAGAAGGGCGAAAACTTCGGAGGGGCATAACTCCCGGCCCGGAGGTCGTTTCGGGGCGTTTTTTTTTTTCATTTTGGGTATCTCGTCGAGGGGAAGGCCCGGGCAAAGTGTAATTTCAACATTGGAAGAATAAAAAGGTGCGGGGCCAAGTTGGAATTTAAGTCGAAGGGAGGACGAAGATGGTAAAGTATTCAATGGCCACAAGAAGGGAGGGAAGGCCGTTCGAGGCTTTTGGATTGGTTGGACCCAGGTGTGCATCGAATGAGGTAGAACATTAATGTTATTAGTACACAAATGACACTTACGGCTGATAAATGTGGGAGAAATGGATGATAAATGGAGCCAAAGTGGCGAAACAACAACAGAGTTTCAAGCGGAAGGAGATACGAAGGAGTTTATGAAAGTCGAAGGCACTGAGTTGCAGGAAAGAGTACGAAGAAGCTCGAGGTTTCGCGGATAGATGTGCCGGGCAGAGGAAAAAGGAGGACGTTAACAGCGAAATAGGACTCATACACTCACCGACTTGAAGTCTAAAACAGGAGCAAAAAATTGATTATGCAAACAGGGAACCGAGTTAGTTCGAAGGCGGAAAACGAAGGTTGAACTAAAATAAACCTACATAATGAGATTAGCGCTGCGAAGTTATAATCGAAGCATTAGCGGAGGTGATAATAGGAGCATTAAGAAGATAAGCAATCGACGAATTTTTGGGAGGAAACTAAGTTTTTTCGGTTCGTTATTTAACCGGTTGTTGAAGCAGATGTAGATAAAAATGGCGAGAGAAACAAATACAATGCTAGGTAACAGCGCAGCGGCATTATTTAAGATCCTCCTAAAAATTGATATTTGTTGGCCATTATTTAAGATTTTAATTAAGACGTTGGTTTTGTGACGCGGAGGAGGAATTTAGCGGGAAAATGAATATTTGGAAAAAGGCGGATACTTAGTTATTTGAAAAATATAGTCGGAATAATACATTTTGAAAGATTAATTTATTTGTTATGTATTTTAAAAAGATAAGGAAGCCGGACCGACGGATTAGAGTTACGGTAATGAAATTGTAGAGTAATATCTAAAATACTGATGGGAAGAAAGATATATATTATTTTAGAAATAAGTTATGATAATTTATTAAAATGTGTTAATAGGAAAATGAGAGGAGAAAAGATATACTATTAATTAATTTTTTATTTAATTATAATATTTTTTAATTAATTATTATTTAATTGTTGAAGTAATTTATTAAATATTCGTAAATATTAAGTAAAAAATGTAAATATAAATAAAATTTATTTATGTAATACAAATTAAATAAATAAGTAAAATATATTTAAATATTAGATAAATAAGTATATAAGTATATATATATATATATAAGTAAAATAAATTTAAATATTTAAATATATATATATATATATATATATAAGTAGACCCAAGACATTTTTATAATTAAATAAAATATGTGGAGAAATAAGAGAATGAAAATTAATAGAGAAAAGGTGGTAGGAAGAGTAAAGGGTAGAAAAGGAAAACAAATATGATAAAAAATGAAAGAAATTTAAAAATGTAAAATTTATAAGGGGAGGACAATATAAGAAATGTGGAAATTTTGAGAAGTCATATCTCGGCGACCACAAGGCCGCCCGGGGCGCACGACCACTCGTTTCGATTGGGCCGAGGTCGGTCGACGCGACGGAGGGTCGAAAACGGGGTTCCGGCGGCCGGAGACGGCGAGGGACGCCGGAGAAGGGCGAAAACTTCGGAGGGGCATAACTCCCGGCCCGGAGGTCGTTTCGGGGCGTTTTTTTTTTTCATTTTGGGTATCTCGTCGAGGGGAAGGCCCGGGCAAAGTGTAATTTCAACATTGGAAGAATAAAAAGGTGCGGGGCCAAGTTGGAATTTAAGTCGAAGGGAGGACGAAGATGGTAAAGTATTCAATGGCCACAAGAAGGGAGGGAAGGCCGTTCGAGGCTTTTGGATTGGTTGGACCCAGGTGTGCATCGAATGAGGTAGAACATTAATGTTATTAGTACACAAATGACACTTACGGCTGATAAATGTGGGAGAAATGGATGATAAATGGAGCCAAAGTGGCGAAACAACAACAGAGTTTCAAGCGGAAGGAGATACGAAGGAGTTTATGAAAGTCGAAGGCACTGAGTTGCAGGAAAGAGTACGAAGAAGCTCGAGGTTTCGCGGATAGATGTGCCGGGCAGAGGAAAAAGGAGGACGTTAACAGCGAAATAGGACTCATACACTCACCGACTTGAAGTCTAAAACAGGAGCAAAAAATTGATTATGCAAACAGGGAACCGAGTTAGTTCGAAGGCGGAAAACGAAGGTTGAACTAAAATAAACCTACATAATGAGATTAGCGCTGCGAAGTTATAATCGAAGCATTAGCGGAGGTGATAATAGGAGCATTAAGAAGATAAGCAATCGACGAATTTTTGGGAGGAAACTAAGTTTTTTCGGTTCGTTATTTAACCGGTTGTTGAAGCAGATGTAGATAAAAATGGCGAGAGAAACAAATACAATGCTAGGTAACAGCGCAGCGGCATTATTTAAGATCCTCCTAAAAATTGATATTTGTTGGCCATTATTTAAGATTTTAATTAAGACGTTGGTTTTGTGACGCGGAGGAGGAATTTAGCGGGAAAATGAATATTTGGAAAAAGGCGGATACTTAGTTATTTGAAAAATATAGTCGGAATAATACATTTTGAAAGATTAATTTATTTGTTATGTATTTTAAAAAGATAAGGAAGCCGGACCGACGGATTAGAGTTACGGTAATGAAATTGTAGAGTAATATCTAAAATACTGATGGGAAGAAAGATATATATTATTTTAGAAATAAGTTATGATAATTTATTAAAATGTGTTAATAGGAAAATGAGAGGAGAAAAGATATACTATTAATTAATTTTTTATTTAATTATAATATTTTTTAATTAATTATTATTTAATTGTTGAAGTAATTTATTAAATATTCGTAAATATTAAGTAAAAAATGTAAATATAAATAAAATTTATTTATGTAATACAAATTAAATAAATAAGTAAAATATATTTAAATATTAGATAAATAAGTATATAAGTATATATATATATATATAAGTAAAATAAATTTAAATATTTAATATATATATATATATATATATATATAAGTAGACCCAAGACATTTTTATAATTAAATAAAATATGTGGAGAAATAAGAGAATGAAAATTAATAGAGAAAAGGTGGTAGGAAGAGTAAAGGGTAGAAAAGGAAAACAAATATGATAAAAAATGAAAGAAATTTAAAAATGTAAAATTTATAAGGGGAGGACAATATAAGAAATGTGGAAATTTTGAGAAGTCATATCTCGGCGACCACAAGGCCGCCCGGGGCGCACGACCACTCGTTTCGATTGGGCCGAGGTCGGTCGACGCGACGGAGGGTCGAAAACGGGGTTCCGGCGGCCGGAGACGGCGAGGGACGCCGGAGAAGGGCGAAAACTTCGGAGGGGCATAACTCCCGGCCCGGAGGTCGTTTCGGGGCGTTTTTTTTTTTCATTTTGGGTATCTCGTCGAGGGGAAGGCCCGGGCAAAGTGTAATTTCAACCTTGGAAGAATAAAAAGGTGCGGGGCCAAGTTGGAATTTAAGTCGAAGGGAGGACGAAGATGGTAAAGTATTCAATGGCCACAAGAAGGGAGGGAAGGCCGTTCGAGGCTTTTGGATTGGTTGGACCCAGGTGTGCATCGAATGAGGTAGAACATTAATGTTATTAGTACACAAATGACACTTACGGCTGATAAATGTGGGAGAAATGGATGATAAATGGAGCCAAAGTGGCGAAACAACAACAGAGTTTCAAGCGGAAGGAGATACGAAGGAGTTTATGAAAGTCGAAGGCACTGAGTTGCAGGAAAGAGTACGAAGAAGCTCGAGGTTTCGCGGATAGATGTGCCGGGCAGAGGAAAAAGGAGGACGTTAACAGCGAAATAGGACTCATACACTCACCGACTTGAAGTCTAAAACAGGAGCAAAAAATTGATTATGCAAACAGGGAACCGAGTTAGTTCGAAGGCGGAAAACGAAGGTTGAACTAAAATAAACCTACATAATGAGATTAGCGCTGCGAAGTTATAATCGAAGCATTAGCGGAGGTGATAATAGGAGCATTAAGAAGATAAGCAATCGACGAATTTTTGGGAGGAAACTAAGTTTTTTCGGTTCGTTATTTAACCGGTTGTTGAAGCAGATGTAGATAAAAATGGCGAGAGAAACAAATACAATGCTAGGTAACAGCGCAGCGGCATTATTTAAGATCCTCCTAAAAATTGATATTTGTTGGCCATTATTTAAGATTTTAATTAAGACGTTGGTTTTGTGACGCGGAGGAGGAATTTAGCGGGAAAATGAATATTTGGAAAAAGGCGGATACTTAGTTATTTGAAAAATATAGTCGGAATAATACATTTTGAAAGATTAATTTATTTGTTATGTATTTTAAAAAGATAAGGAAGCCGGACCGACGGATTAGAGTTACGGTAATGAAATTGTAGAGTAATATCTAAAATACTGATGGGAAGAAAGATATATATTATTTTAGAAATAAGTTATGATAATTTATTAAAATGTGTTAATAGGAAAATGAGAGGAGAAAAGATATACTATTAATTAATTTTTTATTTAATTATAATATTTTTTAATTAATTATTATTTAATTGTTGAAGTAATTTATTAAATATTCGTAAATATTAAGTAAAAAATGTAAATATAAATAAAATTTATTTATGTAATACAAATTAAATAAATAAGTAAAATATATTTAAATATTAGATAAATAAGTATATAAGTATATATATATATATATAAGTAAAATAAATTTAAATATTTAAATATATATATATATATATATATATAAGTAGACCCAAGACATTTTTATAATTAAATAAAATATGTGGAGAAATAAGAGAATGAAAATTAATAGAGAAAAGGTGGTAGGAAGAGTAAAGGGTAGAAAAGGAAAACAAATATGATAAAAAATGAAAGAAATTTAAAAATGTAAAATTTATAAGGGGAGGACAATATAAGAAATGTGGAAATTTTGAGAAGTCATATCTCGGCGACCACAAGGCCGCCCGGGGCGCACGACCACTCGTTTCGATTGGGCCGAGGTCGGTCGACGCGACGGAGGGTCGAAAACGGGGTTCCGGCGGCCGGAGACGGCGAGGGACGCCGGAGAAGGGCGAAAACTTCGGAGGGGCATAACTCCCGGCCCGGAGGTCGTTTCGGGGCGTTTTTTTTTTTCATTTTGGGTATCTCGTCGAGGGGAAGGCCCGGGCAAAGTGTAATTTCAACCTTGGAAGAATAAAAAGGTGCGGGGCCAAGTTGGAATTTAAGTCGAAGGGAGGACGAAGATGGTAAAGTATTCAATGGCCACAAGAAGGGAGGGAAGGCCGTTCGAGGCTTTTGGATTGGTTGGACCCAGGTGTGCATCGAATGAGGTAGAACATTAATGTTATTAGTACACAAATGACACTTACGGCTGATAAATGTGGGAGAAATGGATGATAAATGGAGCCAAAGTGGCGAAACAACAACAGAGTTTCAAGCGGAAGGAGATACGAAGGAGTTTATGAAAGTCGAAGGCACTGAGTTGCAGGAAAGAGTACGAAGAAGCTCGAGGTTTCGCGGATAGATGTGCCGGGCAGAGGAAAAAGGAGGACGTTAACAGCGAAATAGGACTCATACACTCACCGACTTGAAGTCTAAAACAGGAGCAAAAAATTGATTATGCAAACAGGGAACCGAGTTAGTTCGAAGGCGGAAAACGAAGGTTGAACTAAAATAAACCTACATAATGAGATTAGCGCTGCGAAGTTATAATCGAAGCATTAGCGGAGGTGATAATAGGAGCATTAAGAAGATAAGCAATCGACGAATTTTTGGGAGGAAACTAAGTTTTTTCGGTTCGTTATTTAACCGGTTGTTGAAGCAGATGTAGATAAAAATGGCGAGAGAAACAAATACAATGCTAGGTAACAGCGCAGCGGCATTATTTAAGATCCTCCTAAAAATTGATATTTGTTGGCCATTATTTAAGATTTTAATTAAGACGTTGGTTTTGTGACGCGGAGGAGGAATTTAGCGGGAAAATGAATATTTGGAAAAAGGCGGATACTTAGTTATTTGAAAAATATAGTCGGAATAATACATTTTGAAAGATTAATTTATTTGTTATGTATTTTAAAAAGATAAGGAAGCCGGACCGACGGATTAGAGTTACGGTAATGAAATTGTAGAGTAATATCTAAAATACTGATGGGAAGAAAGATATATATTATTTTAGAAATAAGTTATGATAATTTATTAAAATGTGTTAATAGGAAAATGAGAGGAGAAAAGATATACTATTAATTAATTTTTTATTTAATTATAATATTTTTTAATTAATTATTATTTAATTGTTGAAGTAATTTATTAAATATTCGTAAATATTAAGTAAAAAATGTAAATATAAATAAAATTTATTTATGTAATACAAATTAAATAAATAAGTAAAATATATTTAAATATTAGATAAATAAGTATATAAGTATATATATATATATATAAGTAAAATAAATTTAAATATTTAAATATATATATATATATATATATATAAGTAGACCCAAGACATTTTTATAATTAAATAAAATATGTGGAGAAATAAGAGAATGAAAATTAATAGAGAAAAGGTGGTAGGAAGAGTAAAGGGTAGAAAAGGAAAACAAATATGATAAAAAATGAAAGAAATTTAAAAATGTAAAATTTATAAGGGGAGGACAATATAAGAAATGTGGAAATTTTGAGAAGTCATATCTCGGCGACCACAAGGCCGCCCGGGGCGCACGACCACTCGTTTCGATTGGGCCGAGGTCGGTCGACGCGACGGAGGGTCGAAAACGGGGTTCCGGCGGCCGGAGACGGCGAGGGACGCCGGAGAAGGGCGAAAACTTCGGAGGGGCATAACTCCCGGCCCGGAGGTCGTTTCGGGGCGTTTTTTTTTTTCATTTTGGGTATCTCGTCGAGGGGAAGGCCCGGGCAAAGTGTAATTTCAACCTTGGAAGAATAAAAAGGTGCGGGGCCAAGTTGGAATTTAAGTCGAAGGGAGGACGAAGATGGTAAAGTATTCAATGGCCACAAGAAGGGAGGGAAGGCCGTTCGAGGCTTTTGGATTGGTTGGACCCAGGTGTGCATCGAATGAGGTAGAACATTAATGTTATTAGTACACAAATGACACTTACGGCTGATAAATGTGGGAGAAATGGATGATAAATGGAGCCAAAGTGGCGAAACAACAACAGAGTTTCAAGCGGAAGGAGATACGAAGGAGTTTATGAAAGTCGAAGGCACTGAGTTGCAGGAAAGAGTACGAAGAAGCTCGAGGTTTCGCGGATAGATGTGCCGGGCAGAGGAAAAAGGAGGACGTTAACAGCGAAATAGGACTCATACACTCACCGACTTGAAGTCTAAAACAGGAGCAAAAAATTGATTATGCAAACAGGGAACCGAGTTAGTTCGAAGGCGGAAAACGAAGGTTGAACTAAAATAAACCTACATAATGAGATTAGCGCTGCGAAGTTATAATCGAAGCATTAGCGGAGGTGATAATAGGAGCATTAAGAAGATAAGCAATCGACGAATTTTTGGGAGGAAACTAAGTTTTTTCGGTTCGTTATTTAACCGGTTGTTGAAGCAGATGTAGATAAAAATGGCGAGAGAAACAAATACAATGCTAGGTAACAGCGCAGCGGCATTATTTAAGATCCTCCTAAAAATTGATATTTGTTGGCCATTATTTAAGATTTTAATTAAGACGTTGGTTTTGTGACGCGGAGGAGGAATTTAGCGGGAAAATGAATATTTGGAAAAAGGCGGATACTTAGTTATTTGAAAAATATAGTCGGAATAATACATTTTGAAAGATTAATTTATTTGTTATGTATTTTAAAAAGATAAGGAAGCCGGACCGACGGATTAGAGTTACGGTAATGAAATTGTAGAGTAATATCTAAAATACTGATGGGAAGAAAGATATATATTATTTTAGAAATAAGTTATGATAATTTATTAAAATGTGTTAATAGGAAAATGAGAGGAGAAAAGATATACTATTAATTAATTTTTTATTTAATTATAATATTTTTTAATTAATTATTATTTAATTGTTGAAGTAATTTATTAAATATTCGTAAATATTAAGTAAAAAATGTAAATATAAATAAAATTTATTTATGTAATACAAATTAAATAAATAAGTAAAATATATTTAAATATTAGATAAATAAGTATATAAGTATATATATATATATATAAGTAAAATAAATTTAAATATTTAAATATATATATATATATATATATATATATATAAGTAGACCCAAGACATTTTTATAATTAAATAAAATATGTGGAGAAATAAGAGAATGAAAATTAATAGAGAAAAGGTGGTAGGAAGAGTAAAGGGTAGAAAAGGAAAACAAATATGATAAAAAATGAAAGAAATTTAAAAATGTAAAATTTATAAGGGGAGGACAATATAAGAAATGTGGAAATTTTGAGAAGTCATATCTCGGCGACCACAAGGCCGCCCGGGGCGCACGACCACTCGTTTCGATTGGGCCGAGGTC
Organism: Delonix regia; assembly: GCA_037074485.1. NCBI lineage: Eukaryota > Viridiplantae > Streptophyta > Magnoliopsida > Fabales > Fabaceae > Delonix > Delonix regia. The sequence continues at coordinate 18,635 of JAYWLE010000115.1, read as the reverse complement.
GGTCGACGCGACGGAGGGTCGAAAACGGGGTTCCGGCGGCCGGAGACGGCGAGGGACGCCGGAGAAGGGCGAAAACTTCGGAGGGGCATAACTCCCGGCCCGGAGGTCGTTTCGGGGCGTTTTTTTTTTTCATTTTGGGTATCTCGTCGAGGGGAAGGCCCGGGCAAAGTGTAATTTCAACCTTGGAAGAATAAAAAGGTGCGGGGCCAAGTTGGAATTTAAGTCGAAGGGAGGACGAAGATGGTAAAGTATTCAATGGCCACAAGAAGGGAGGGAAGGCCGTTCGAGGCTTTTGGATTGGTTGGACCCAGGTGTGCATCGAATGAGGTAGAACATTAATGTTATTAGTACACAAATGACACTTACGGCTGATAAATGTGGGAGAAATGGATGATAAATGGAGCCAAAGTGGCGAAACAACAACAGAGTTTCAAGCGGAAGGAGATACGAAGGAGTTTATGAAAGTCGAAGGCACTGAGTTGCAGGAAAGAGTACGAAGAAGCTCGAGGTTTCGCGGATAGATGTGCCGGGCAGAGGAAAAAGGAGGACGTTAACAGCGAAATAGGACTCATACACTCACCGACTTGAAGTCTAAAACAGGAGCAAAAAATTGATTATGCAAACAGGGAACCGAGTTAGTTCGAAGGCGGAAAACGAAGGTTGAACTAAAATAAACCTACATAATGAGATTAGCGCTGCGAAGTTATAATCGAAGCATTAGCGGAGGTGATAATAGGAGCATTAAGAAGATAAGCAATCGACGAATTTTTGGGAGGAAACTAAGTTTTTTCGGTTCGTTATTTAACCGGTTGTTGAAGCAGATGTAGATAAAAATGGCGAGAGAAACAAATACAATGCTAGGTAACAGCGCAGCGGCATTATTTAAGATCCTCCTAAAAATTGATATTTGTTGGCCATTATTTAAGATTTTAATTAAGACGTTGGTTTTGTGACGCGGAGGAGGAATTTAGCGGGAAAATGAATATTTGGAAAAAGGCGGATACTTAGTTATTTGAAAAATATAGTCGGAATAATACATTTTGAAAGATTAATTTATTTGTTATGTATTTTAAAAAGATAAGGAAGCCGGACCGACGGATTAGAGTTACGGTAATGAAATTGTAGAGTAATATCTAAAATACTGATGGGAAGAAAGATATATATTATTTTAGAAATAAGTTATGATAATTTATTAAAATGTGTTAATAGGAAAATGAGAGGAGAAAAGATATACTATTAATTAATTTTTTATTTAATTATAATATTTTTTAATTAATTATTATTTAATTGTTGAAGTAATTTATTAAATATTCGTAAATATTAAGTAAAAAATGTAAATATAAATAAAATTTATTTATGTAATACAAATTAAATAAATAAGTAAAATATATTTAAATATTAGATAAATAAGTATATAAGTATATATATATATATATAAGTAAAATAAATTTAAATATTTAATATATATATATATATATATATATATAAGTAGACCCAAGACATTTTTATAATTAAATAAAATATGTGGAGAAATAAGAGAATGAAAATTAATAGAGAAAAGGTGGTAGGAAGAGTAAAGGGTAGAAAAGGAAAACAAATATGATAAAAAATGAAAGAAATTTAAAAATGTAAAATTTATAAGGGGAGGACAATATAAGAAATGTGGAAATTTTGAGAAGTCATATCTCGGCGACCACAAGGCCGCCCGGGGCGCACGACCACTCGTTTCGATTGGGCCGAGGTCGGTCGACGCGACGGAGGGTCGAAAACGGGGTTCCGGCGGCCGGAGACGGCGAGGGACGCCGGAGAAGGGCGAAAACTTCGGAGGGGCATAACTCCCGGCCCGGAGGTCGTTTCGGGGCGTTTTTTTTTTTCATTTTGGGTATCTCGTCGAGGGGAAGGCCCGGGCAAAGTGTAATTTCAACCTTGGAAGAATAAAAAGGTGCGGGGCCAAGTTGGAATTTAAGTCGAAGGGAGGACGAAGATGGTAAAGTATTCAATGGCCACAAGAAGGGAGGGAAGGCCGTTCGAGGCTTTTGGATTGGTTGGACCCAGGTGTGCATCGAATGAGGTAGAACATTAATGTTATTAGTACACAAATGACACTTACGGCTGATAAATGTGGGAGAAATGGATGATAAATGGAGCCAAAGTGGCGAAACAACAACAGAGTTTCAAGCGGAAGGAGATACGAAGGAGTTTATGAAAGTCGAAGGCACTGAGTTGCAGGAAAGAGTACGAAGAAGCTCGAGGTTTCGCGGATAGATGTGCCGGGCAGAGGAAAAAGGAGGACGTTAACAGCGAAATAGGACTCATACACTCACCGACTTGAAGTCTAAAACAGGAGCAAAAAATTGATTATGCAAACAGGGAACCGAGTTAGTTCGAAGGCGGAAAACGAAGGTTGAACTAAAATAAACCTACATAATGAGATTAGCGCTGCGAAGTTATAATCGAAGCATTAGCGGAGGTGATAATAGGAGCATTAAGAAGATAAGCAATCGACGAATTTTTGGGAGGAAACTAAGTTTTTTCGGTTCGTTATTTAACCGGTTGTTGAAGCAGATGTAGATAAAAATGGCGAGAGAAACAAATACAATGCTAGGTAACAGCGCAGCGGCATTATTTAAGATCCTCCTAAAAATTGATATTTGTTGGCCATTATTTAAGATTTTAATTAAGACGTTGGTTTTGTGACGCGGAGGAGGAATTTAGCGGGAAAATGAATATTTGGAAAAAGGCGGATACTTAGTTATTTGAAAAATATAGTCGGAATAATACATTTTGAAAGATTAATTTATTTGTTATGTATTTTAAAAAGATAAGGAAGCCGGACCGACGGATTAGAGTTACGGTAATGAAATTGTAGAGTAATATCTAAAATACTGATGGGAAGAAAGATATATATTATTTTAGAAATAAGTTATGATAATTTATTAAAATGTGTTAATAGGAAAATGAGAGGAGAAAAGATATACTATTAATTAATTTTTTATTTAATTATAATATTTTTTAATTAATTATTATTTAATTGTTGAAGTAATTTATTAAATATTCGTAAATATTAAGTAAAAAATGTAAATATAAATAAAATTTATTTATGTAATACAAATTAAATAAATAAGTAAAATATATTTAAATATTAGATAAATAAGTATATAAGTATATATATATATATATAAGTAAAATAAATTTAAATATTTAAATATATATATATATATATATATATAAGTAGACCCAAGACATTTTTATAATTAAATAAAATATGTGGAGAAATAAGAGAATGAAAATTAATAGAGAAAAGGTGGTAGGAAGAGTAAAGGGTAGAAAAGGAAAACAAATATGATAAAAAATGAAAGAAATTTAAAAATGTAAAATTTATAAGGGGAGGACAATATAAGAAATGTGGAAATTTTGAGAAGTCATATCTCGGCGACCACAAGGCCGCCCGGGGCGCACGACCACTCGTTTCGATTGGGCCGAGGTCGGTCGACGCGACGGAGGGTCGAAAACGGGGTTCCGGCGGCCGGAGACGGCGAGGGACGCCGGAGAAGGGCGAAAACTTCGGAGGGGCATAACTCCCGGCCCGGAGGTCGTTTCGGGGCGTTTTTTTTTTTCATTTTGGGTATCTCGTCGAGGGGAAGGCCCGGGCAAAGTGTAATTTCAACCTTGGAAGAATAAAAAGGTGCGGGGCCAAGTTGGAATTTAAGTCGAAGGGAGGACGAAGATGGTAAAGTATTCAATGGCCACAAGAAGGGAGGGAAGGCCGTTCGAGGCTTTTGGATTGGTTGGACCCAGGTGTGCATCGAATGAGGTAGAACATTAATGTTATTAGTACACAAATGACACTTACGGCTGATAAATGTGGGAGAAATGGATGATAAATGGAGCCAAAGTGGCGAAACAACAACAGAGTTTCAAGCGGAAGGAGATACGAAGGAGTTTATGAAAGTCGAAGGCACTGAGTTGCAGGAAAGAGTACGAAGAAGCTCGAGGTTTCGCGGATAGATGTGCCGGGCAGAGGAAAAAGGAGGACGTTAACAGCGAAATAGGACTCATACACTCACCGACTTGAAGTCTAAAACAGGAGCAAAAAATTGATTATGCAAACAGGGAACCGAGTTAGTTCGAAGGCGGAAAACGAAGGTTGAACTAAAATAAACCTACATAATGAGATTAGCGCTGCGAAGTTATAATCGAAGCATTAGCGGAGGTGATAATAGGAGCATTAAGAAGATAAGCAATCGACGAATTTTTGGGAGGAAACTAAGTTTTTTCGGTTCGTTATTTAACCGGTTGTTGAAGCAGATGTAGATAAAAATGGCGAGAGAAACAAATACAATGCTAGGTAACAGCGCAGCGGCATTATTTAAGATCCTCCTAAAAATTGATATTTGTTGGCCATTATTTAAGATTTTAATTAAGACGTTGGTTTTGTGACGCGGAGGAGGAATTTAGCGGGAAAATGAATATTTGGAAAAAGGCGGATACTTAGTTATTTGAAAAATATAGTCGGAATAATACATTTTGAAAGATTAATTTATTTGTTATGTATTTTAAAAAGATAAGGAAGCCGGACCGACGGATTAGAGTTACGGTAATGAAATTGTAGAGTAATATCTAAAATACTGATGGGAAGAAAGATATATATTATTTTAGAAATAAGTTATGATAATTTATTAAAATGTGTTAATAGGAAAATGAGAGGAGAAAAGATATACTATTAATTAATTTTTTATTTAATTATAATATTTTTTAATTAATTATTATTTAATTGTTGAAGTAATTTATTAAATATTCGTAAATATTAAGTAAAAAATGTAAATATAAATAAAATTTATTTATGTAATACAAATTAAATAAATAAGTAAAATATATTTAAATATTAGATAAATAAGTATATAAGTATATATATATATATATAAGTAAAATAAATTTAAATATTTAAATATATATATATATATATATATATAAGTAGACCCAAGACATTTTTATAATTAAATAAAATATGTGGAGAAATAAGAGAATGAAAATTAATAGAGAAAAGGTGGTAGGAAGAGTAAAGGGTAGAAAAGGAAAACAAATATGATAAAAAATGAAAGAAATTTAAAAATGTAAAATTTATAAGGGGAGGACAATATAAGAAATGTGGAAATTTTGAGAAGTCATATCTCGGCGACCACAAGGCCGCCCGGGGCGCACGACCACTCGTTTCGATTGGGCCGAGGTCGGTCGACGCGACGGAGGGTCGAAAACGGGGTTCCGGCGGCCGGAGACGGCGAGGGACGCCGGAGAAGGGCGAAAACTTCGGAGGGGCATAACTCCCGGCCCGGAGGTCGTTTCGGGGCGTTTTTTTTTTTCATTTTGGGTATCTCGTCGAGGGGAAGGCCCGGGCAAAGTGTAATTTCAACATTGGAAGAATAAAAAGGTGCGGGGCCAAGTTGGAATTTAAGTCGAAGGGAGGACGAAGATGGTAAAGTATTCAATGGCCACAAGAAGGGAGGGAAGGCCGTTCGAGGCTTTTGGATTGGTTGGACCCAGGTGTGCATCGAATGAGGTAGAACATTAATGTTATTAGTACACAAATGACACTTACGGCTGATAAATGTGGGAGAAATGGATGATAAATGGAGCCAAAGTGGCGAAACAACAACAGAGTTTCAAGCGGAAGGAGATACGAAGGAGTTTATGAAAGTCGAAGGCACTGAGTTGCAGGAAAGAGTACGAAGAAGCTCGAGGTTTCGCGGATAGATGTGCCGGGCAGAGGAAAAAGGAGGACGTTAACAGCGAAATAGGACTCATACACTCACCGACTTGAAGTCTAAAACAGGAGCAAAAAATTGATTATGCAAACAGGGAACCGAGTTAGTTCGAAGGCGGAAAACGAAGGTTGAACTAAAATAAACCTACATAATGAGATTAGCGCTGCGAAGTTATAATCGAAGCATTAGCGGAGGTGATAATAGGAGCATTAAGAAGATAAGCAATCGACGAATTTTTGGGAGGAAACTAAGTTTTTTCGGTTCGTTATTTAACCGGTTGTTGAAGCAGATGTAGATAAAAATGGCGAGAGAAACAAATACAATGCTAGGTAACAGCGCAGCGGCATTATTTAAGATCCTCCTAAAAATTGATATTTGTTGGCCATTATTTAAGATTTTAATTAAGACGTTGGTTTTGTGACGCGGAGGAGGAATTTAGCGGGAAAATGAATATTTGGAAAAAGGCGGATACTTAGTTATTTGAAAAATATAGTCGGAATAATACATTTTGAAAGATTAATTTATTTGTTATGTATTTTAAAAAGATAAGGAAGCCGGACCGACGGATTAGAGTTACGGTAATGAAATTGTAGAGTAATATCTAAAATACTGATGGGAAGAAAGATATATATTATTTTAGAAATAAGTTATGATAATTTATTAAAATGTGTTAATAGGAAAATGAGAGGAGAAAAGATATACTATTAATTAATTTTTTATTTAATTATAATATTTTTTAATTAATTATTATTTAATTGTTGAAGTAATTTATTAAATATTCGTAAATATTAAGTAAAAAATGTAAATATAAATAAAATTTATTTATGTAATACAAATTAAATAAATAAGTAAAATATATTTAAATATTAGATAAATAAGTATATAAGTATATATATATATATATAAGTAAAATAAATTTAAATATTTAAATATATATATATATATATATATATAAGTAGACCCAAGACATTTTTATAATTAAATAAAATATGTGGAGAAATAAGAGAATGAAAATTAATAGAGAAAAGGTGGTAGGAAGAGTAAAGGGTAGAAAAGGAAAACAAATATGATAAAAAATGAAAGAAATTTAAAAATGTAAAATTTATAAGGGGAGGACAATATAAGAAATGTGGAAATTTTGAGAAGTCATATCTCGGCGACCACAAGGCCGCCCGGGGCGCACGACCACTCGTTTCGATTGGGCCGAGGTCGGTCGACGCGACGGAGGGTCGAAAACGGGGTTCCGGCGGCCGGAGACGGCGAGGGACGCCGGAGAAGGGCGAAAACTTCGGAGGGGCATAACTCCCGGCCCGGAGGTCGTTTCGGGGCGTTTTTTTTTTTCATTTTGGGTATCTCGTCGAGGGGAAGGCCCGGGCAAAGTGTAATTTCAACCTTGGAAGAATAAAAAGGTGCGGGGCCAAGTTGGAATTTAAGTCGAAGGGAGGACGAAGATGGTAAAGTATTCAATGGCCACAAGAAGGGAGGGAAGGCCGTTCGAGGCTTTTGGATTGGTTGGACCCAGGTGTGCATCGAATGAGGTAGAACATTAATGTTATTAGTACACAAATGACACTTACGGCTGATAAATGTGGGAGAAATGGATGATAAATGGAGCCAAAGTGGCGAAACAACAACAGAGTTTCAAGCGGAAGGAGATACGAAGGAGTTTATGAAAGTCGAAGGCACTGAGTTGCAGGAAAGAGTACGAAGAAGCTCGAGGTTTCGCGGATAGATGTGCCGGGCAGAGGAAAAAGGAGGACGTTAACAGCGAAATAGGACTCATACACTCACCGACTTGAAGTCTAAAACAGGAGCAAAAAATTGATTATGCAAACAGGGAACCGAGTTAGTTCGAAGGCGGAAAACGAAGGTTGAACTAAAATAAACCTACATAATGAGATTAGCGCTGCGAAGTTATAATCGAAGCATTAGCGGAGGTGATAATAGGAGCATTAAGAAGATAAGCAATCGACGAATTTTTGGGAGGAAACTAAGTTTTTTCGGTTCGTTATTTAACCGGTTGTTGAAGCAGATGTAGATAAAAATGGCGAGAGAAACAAATACAATGCTAGGTAACAGCGCAGCGGCATTATTTAAGATCCTCCTAAAAATTGATATTTGTTGGCCATTATTTAAGATTTTAATTAAGACGTTGGTTTTGTGACGCGGAGGAGGAATTTAGCGGGAAAATGAATATTTGGAAAAAGGCGGATACTTAGTTATTTGAAAAATATAGTCGGAATAATACATTTTGAAAGATTAATTTATTTGTTATGTATTTTAAAAAGATAAGGAAGCCGGACCGACGGATTAGAGTTACGGTAATGAAATTGTAGAGTAATATCTAAAATACTGATGGGAAGAAAGATATATATTATTTTAGAAATAAGTTATGATAATTTATTAAAATGTGTTAATAGGAAAATGAGAGGAGAAAAGATATACTATTAATTAATTTTTTATTTAATTATAATATTTTTTAATTAATTATTATTTAATTGTTGAAGTAATTTATTAAATATTCGTAAATATTAAGTAAAAAATGTAAATATAAATAAAATTTATTTATGTAATACAAATTAAATAAATAAGTAAAATATATTTAAATATTAGATAAATAAGTATATAAGTATATATATATATATATAAGTAAAATAAATTTAAATATTTAAATATATATATATATATATATATATAAGTAGACCCAAGACATTTTTATAATTAAATAAAATATGTGGAGAAATAAGAGAATGAAAATTAATAGAGAAAAGGTGGTAGGAAGAGTAAAGGGTAGAAAAGGAAAACAAATATGATAAAAAATGAAAGAAATTTAAAAATGTAAAATTTATAAGGGGAGGACAATATAAGAAATGTGGAAATTTTGAGAAGTCATATCTCGGCGACCACAAGGCCGCCCGGGGCGCACGACCACTCGTTTCGATTGGGCCGAGGTCGGTCGACGCGACGGAGGGTCGAAAACGGGGTTCCGGCGGCCGGAGACGGCGAGGGACGCCGGAGAAGGGCGAAAACTTCGGAGGGGCATAACTCCCGGCCCGGAGGTCGTTTCGGGGCGTTTTTTTTTTTCATTTTGGGTATCTCGTCGAGGGGAAGGCCCGGGCAAAGTGTAATTTCAACCTTGGAAGAATAAAAAGGTGCGGGGCCAAGTTGGAATTTAAGTCGAAGGGAGGACGAAGATGGTAAAGTATTCAATGGCCACAAGAAGGGAGGGAAGGCCGTTCGAGGCTTTTGGATTGGTTGGACCCAGGTGTGCATCGAATGAGGTAGAACATTAATGTTATTAGTACACAAATGACACTTACGGCTGATAAATGTGGGAGAAATGGATGATAAATGGAGCCAAAGTGGCGAAACAACAACAGAGTTTCAAGCGGAAGGAGATACGAAGGAGTTTATGAAAGTCGAAGGCACTGAGTTGCAGGAAAGAGTACGAAGAAGCTCGAGGTTTCGCGGATAGATGTGCCGGGCAGAGGAAAAAGGAGGACGTTAACAGCGAAATAGGACTCATACACTCACCGACTTGAAGTCTAAAACAGGAGCAAAAAATTGATTATGCAAACAGGGAACCGAGTTAGTTCGAAGGCGGAAAACGAAGGTTGAACTAAAATAAACCTACATAATGAGATTAGCGCTGCGAAGTTATAATCGAAGCATTAGCGGAGGTGATAATAGGAGCATTAAGAAGATAAGCAATCGACGAATTTTTGGGAGGAAACTAAGTTTTTTCGGTTCGTTATTTAACCGGTTGTTGAAGCAGATGTAGATAAAAATGGCGAGAGAAACAAATACAATGCTAGGTAACAGCGCAGCGGCATTATTTAAGATCCTCCTAAAAATTGATATTTGTTGGCCATTATTTAAGATTTTAATTAAGACGTTGGTTTTGTGACGCGGAGGAGGAATTTAGCGGGAAAATGAATATTTGGAAAAAGGCGGATACTTAGTTATTTGAAAAATATAGTCGGAATAATACATTTTGAAAGATTAATTTATTTGTTATGTATTTTAAAAAGATAAGGAAGCCGGACCGACGGATTAGAGTTACGGTAATGAAATTGTAGAGTAATATCTAAAATACTGATGGGAAGAAAGATATATATTATTTTAGAAATAAGTTATGATAATTTATTAAAATGTGTTAATAGGAAAATGAGAGGAGAAAAGATATACTATTAATTAATTTTTTATTTAATTATAATATTTTTTAATTAATTATTATTTAATTGTTGAAGTAATTTATTAAATATTCGTAAATATTAAGTAAAAAATGTAAATATAAATAAAATTTATTTATGTAATACAAATTAAATAAATAAGTAAAATATATTTAAATATTAGATAAATAAGTATATAAGTATATATATATATATATAAGTAAAATAAATTTAAATATTTAAATATATATATATATATATATATATAAGTAGACCCAAGACATTTTTATAATTAAATAAAATATGTGGAGAAATAAGAGAATGAAAATTAATAGAGAAAAGGTGGTAGGAAGAGTAAAGGGTAGAAAAGGAAAACAAATATGATAAAAAATGAAAGAAATTTAAAAATGTAAAATTTATAAGGGGAGGACAATATAAGAAATGTGGAAATTTTGAGAAGTCATATCTCGGCGACCACAAGGCCGCCCGGGGCGCACGACCACTCGTTTCGATTGGGCCGAGGTCGGTCGACGCGACGGAGGGTCGAAAACGGGGTTCCGGCGGCCGGAGACGGCGAGGGACGCCGGAGAAGGGCGAAAACTTCGGAGGGGCATAACTCCCGGCCCGGAGGTCGTTTCGGGGCGTTTTTTTTTTTCATTTTGGGTATCTCGTCGAGGGGAAGGCCCGGGCAAAGTGTAATTTCAACCTTGGAAGAATAAAAAGGTGCGGGGCCAAGTTGGAATTTAAGTCGAAGGGAGGACGAAGATGGTAAAGTATTCAATGGCCACAAGAAGGGAGGGAAGGCCGTTCGAGGCTTTTGGATTGGTTGGACCCAGGTGTGCATCGAATGAGGTAGAACATTAATGTTATTAGTACACAAATGACACTTACGGCTGATAAATGTGGGAGAAATGGATGATAAATGGAGCCAAAGTGGCGAAACAACAACAGAGTTTCAAGCGGAAGGAGATACGAAGGAGTTTATGAAAGTCGAAGGCACTGAGTTGCAGGAAAGAGTACGAAGAAGCTCGAGGTTTCGCGGATAGATGTGCCGGGCAGAGGAAAAAGGAGGACGTTAACAGCGAAATAGGACTCATACACTCACCGACTTGAAGTCTAAAACAGGAGCAAAAAATTGATTATGCAAACAGGGAACCGAGTTAGTTCGAAGGCGGAAAACGAAGGTTGAACTAAAATAAACCTACATAATGAGATTAGCGCTGCGAAGTTATAATCGAAGCATTAGCGGAGGTGATAATAGGAGCATTAAGAAGATAAGCAATCGACGAATTTTTGGGAGGAAACTAAGTTTTTTCGGTTCGTTATTTAACCGGTTGTTGAAGCAGATGTAGATAAAAATGGCGAGAGAAACAAATACAATGCTAGGTAACAGCGCAGCGGCATTATTTAAGATCCTCCTAAAAATTGATATTTGTTGGCCATTATTTAAGATTTTAATTAAGACGTTGGTTTTGTGACGCGGAGGAGGAATTTAGCGGGAAAATGAATATTTGGAAAAAGGCGGATACTTAGTTATTTGAAAAATATAGTCGGAATAATACATTTTGAAAGATTAATTTATTTGTTATGTATTTTAAAAAGATAAGGAAGCCGGACCGACGGATTAGAGTTACGGTAATGAAATTGTAGAGTAATATCTAAAATACTGATGGGAAGAAAGATATATATTATTTTAGAAATAAGTTATGATAATTTATTAAAATGTGTTAATAGGAAAATGAGAGGAGAAAAGATATACTATTAATTAATTTTTTATTTAATTATAATATTTTTTAATTAATTATTATTTAATTGTTGAAGTAATTTATTAAATATTCGTAAATATTAAGTAAAAAATGTAAATATAAATAAAATTTATTTATGTAATACAAATTAAATAAATAAGTAAAATATATTTAAATATTAGATAAATAAGTATATAAGTATATATATATATATATAAGTAAAATAAATTTAAATATTTAAATATATATATATATATATATATATAAGTAGACCCAAGACATTTTTATAATTAAATAAAATATGTGGAGAAATAAGAGAATGAAAATTAATAGAGAAAAGGTGGTAGGAAGAGTAAAGGGTAGAAAAGGAAAACAAATATGATAAAAAATGAAAGAAATTTAAAAATGTAAAATTTATAAGGGGAGGACAATATAAGAAATGTGGAAATTTTGAGAAGTCATATCTCGGCGACCACAAGGCCGCCCGGGGCGCACGACCACTCGTTTCGATTGGGCCGAGGTCGGTCGACGCGACGGAGGGTCGAAAACGGGGTTCCGGCGGCCGGAGACGGCGAGGGACGCCGGAGAAGGGCGAAAACTTCGGAGGGGCATAACTCCCGGCCCGGAGGTCGTTTCGGGGCGTTTTTTTTTTTCATTTTGGGTATCTCGTCGAGGGGAAGGCCCGGGCAAAGTGTAATTTCAACATTGGAAGAATAAAAAGGTGCGGGGCCAAGTTGGAATTTAAGTCGAAGGGAGGACGAAGATGGTAAAGTATTCAATGGCCACAAGAAGGGAGGGAAGGCCGTTCGAGGCTTTTGGATTGGTTGGACCCAGGTGTGCATCGAATGAGGTAGAACATTAATGTTATTAGTACACAAATGACACTTACGGCTGATAAATGTGGGAGAAATGGATGATAAATGGAGCCAAAGTGGCGAAACAACAACAGAGTTTCAAGCGGAAGGAGATACGAAGGAGTTTATGAAAGTCGAAGGCACTGAGTTGCAGGAAAGAGTACGAAGAAGCTCGAGGTTTCGCGGATAGATGTGCCGGGCAGAGGAAAAAGGAGGACGTTAACAGCGAAATAGGACTCATACACTCACCGACTTGAAGTCTAAAACAGGAGCAAAAAATTGATTATGCAAACAGGGAACCGAGTTAGTTCGAAGGCGGAAAACGAAGGTTGAACTAAAATAAACCTACATAATGAGATTAGCGCTGCGAAGTTATAATCGAAGCATTAGCGGAGGTGATAATAGGAGCATTAAGAAGATAAGCAATCGACGAATTTTTGGGAGGAAACTAAGTTTTTTCGGTTCGTTATTTAACCGGTTGTTGAAGCAGATGTAGATAAAAATGGCGAGAGAAACAAATACAATGCTAGGTAACAGCGCAGCGGCATTATTTAAGATCCTCCTAAAAATTGATATTTGTTGGCCATTATTTAAGATTTTAATTAAGACGTTGGTTTTGTGACGCGGAGGAGGAATTTAGCGGGAAAATGAATATTTGGAAAAAGGCGGATACTTAGTTATTTGAAAAATATAGTCGGAATAATACATTTTGAAAGATTAATTTATTTGTTATGTATTTTAAAAAGATAAGGAAGCCGGACCGACGGATTAGAGTTACGGTAATGAAATTGTAGAGTAATATCTAAAATACTGATGGGAAGAAAGATATATATTATTTTAGAAATAAGTTATGATAATTTATTAAAATGTGTTAATAGGAAAATGAGAGGAGAAAAGATATACTATTAATTAATTTTTTATTTAATTATAATATTTTTTAATTAATTATTATTTAATTGTTGAAGTAATTTATTAAATATTCGTAAATATTAAGTAAAAAATGTAAATATAAATAAAATTTATTTATGTAATACAAATTAAATAAATAAGTAAAATATATTTAAATATTAGATAAATAAGTATATAAGTATATATATATATATATAAGTAAAATAAATTTAAATATTTAAATATATATATATATATATATATATATAAGTAGACCCAAGACATTTTTATAATTAAATAAAATATGTGGAGAAATAAGAGAATGAAAATTAATAGAGAAAAGGTGGTAGGAAGAGTAAAGGGTAGAAAAGGAAAACAAATATGATAAAAAATGAAAGAAATTTAAAAATGTAAAATTTATAAGGGGAGGACAATATAAGAAATGTGGAAATTTTGAGAAGTCATATCTCGGCGACCACAAGGCCGCCCGGGGCGCACGACCACTCGTTTCGATTGGGCCGAGGTCGGTCGACGCGACGGAGGGTCGAAAACGGGGTTCCGGCGGCCGGAGACGGCGAGGGACGCCGGAGAAGGGCGAAAACTTCGGAGGGGCATAACTCCCGGCCCGGAGGTCGTTTCGGGGCGTTTTTTTTTTTCATTTTGGGTATCTCGTCGAGGGGAAGGCCCGGGCAAAGTGTAATTTCAACCTTGGAAGAATAAAAAGGTGCGGGGCCAAGTTGGAATTTAAGTCGAAGGGAGGACGAAGATGGTAAAGTATTCAATGGCCACAAGAAGGGAGGGAAGGCCGTTCGAGGCTTTTGGATTGGTTGGACCCAGGTGTGCATCGAATGAGGTAGAACATTAATGTTATTAGTACACAAATGACACTTACGGCTGATAAATGTGGGAGAAATGGATGATAAATGGAGCCAAAGTGGCGAAACAACAACAGAGTTTCAAGCGGAAGGAGATACGAAGGAGTTTATGAAAGTCGAAGGCACTGAGTTGCAGGAAAGAGTACGAAGAAGCTCGAGGTTTCGCGGATAGATGTGCCGGGCAGAGGAAAAAGGAGGACGTTAACAGCGAAATAGGACTCATACACTCACCGACTTGAAGTCTAAAACAGGAGCAAAAAATTGATTATGCAAACAGGGAACCGAGTTAGTTCGAAGGCGGAAAACGAAGGTTGAACTAAAATAAACCTACATAATGAGATTAGCGCTGCGAAGTTATAATCGAAGCATTAGCGGAGGTGATAATAGGAGCATTAAGAAGATAAGCAATCGACGAATTTTTGGGAGGAAACTAAGTTTTTTCGGTTCGTTATTTAACCGGTTGTTGAAGCAGATGTAGATAAAAATGGCGAGAGAAACAAATACAATGCTAGGTAACAGCGCAGCGGCATTATTTAAGATCCTCCTAAAAATTGATATTTGTTGGCCATTATTTAAGATTTTAATTAAGACGTTGGTTTTGTGACGCGGAGGAGGAATTTAGCGGGAAAATGAATATTTGGAAAAAGGCGGATACTTAGTTATTTGAAAAATATAGTCGGAATAATACATTTTGAAAGATTAATTTATTTGTTATGTATTTTAAAAAGATAAGGAAGCCGGACCGACGGATTAGAGTTACGGTAATGAAATTGTAGAGTAATATCTAAAATACTGATGGGAAGAAAGATATATATTATTTTAGAAATAAGTTATGATAATTTATTAAAATGTGTTAATAGGAAAATGAGAGGAGAAAAGATATACTATTAATTAATTTTTTATTTAATTATAATATTTTTTAATTAATTATTATTTAATTGTTGAAGTAATTTATTAAATATTCGTAAATATTAAGTAAAAAATGTAAATATAAATAAAATTTATTTATGTAATACAAATTAAATAAATAAGTAAAATATATTTAAATATTAGATAAATAAGTATATAAGTATATATATATATATATAAGTAAAATAAATTTAAATATTTAAATATATAT
Source organism: Delonix regia (assembly GCA_037074485.1). NCBI lineage: Eukaryota > Viridiplantae > Streptophyta > Magnoliopsida > Fabales > Fabaceae > Delonix > Delonix regia. The sequence goes on along the minus strand of JAYWLE010000115.1, from coordinate 3,219 downwards.
ATATATATATATATATAAGTAGACCCAAGACATTTTTATAATTAAATAAAATATGTGGAGAAATAAGAGAATGAAAATTAATAGAGAAAAGGTGGTAGGAAGAGTAAAGGGTAGAAAAGGAAAACAAATATGATAAAAAATGAAAGAAATTTAAAAATGTAAAATTTATAAGGGGAGGACAATATAAGAAATGTGGAAATTTTGAGAAGTCATATCTCGGCGACCACAAGGCCGCCCGGGGCGCACGACCACTCGTTTCGATTGGGCCGAGGTCGGTCGACGCGACGGAGGGTCGAAAACGGGGTTCCGGCGGCCGGAGACGGCGAGGGACGCCGGAGAAGGGCGAAAACTTCGGAGGGGCATAACTCCCGGCCCGGAGGTCGTTTCGGGGCGTTTTTTTTTTTCATTTTGGGTATCTCGTCGAGGGGAAGGCCCGGGCAAAGTGTAATTTCAACCTTGGAAGAATAAAAAGGTGCGGGGCCAAGTTGGAATTTAAGTCGAAGGGAGGACGAAGATGGTAAAGTATTCAATGGCCACAAGAAGGGAGGGAAGGCCGTTCGAGGCTTTTGGATTGGTTGGACCCAGGTGTGCATCGAATGAGGTAGAACATTAATGTTATTAGTACACAAATGACACTTACGGCTGATAAATGTGGGAGAAATGGATGATAAATGGAGCCAAAGTGGCGAAACAACAACAGAGTTTCAAGCGGAAGGAGATACGAAGGAGTTTATGAAAGTCGAAGGCACTGAGTTGCAGGAAAGAGTACGAAGAAGCTCGAGGTTTCGCGGATAGATGTGCCGGGCAGAGGAAAAAGGAGGACGTTAACAGCGAAATAGGACTCATACACTCACCGACTTGAAGTCTAAAACAGGAGCAAAAAATTGATTATGCAAACAGGGAACCGAGTTAGTTCGAAGGCGGAAAACGAAGGTTGAACTAAAATAAACCTACATAATGAGATTAGCGCTGCGAAGTTATAATCGAAGCATTAGCGGAGGTGATAATAGGAGCATTAAGAAGATAAGCAATCGACGAATTTTTGGGAGGAAACTAAGTTTTTTCGGTTCGTTATTTAACCGGTTGTTGAAGCAGATGTAGATAAAAATGGCGAGAGAAACAAATACAATGCTAGGTAACAGCGCAGCGGCATTATTTAAGATCCTCCTAAAAATTGATATTTGTTGGCCATTATTTAAGATTTTAATTAAGACGTTGGTTTTGTGACGCGGAGGAGGAATTTAGCGGGAAAATGAATATTTGGAAAAAGGCGGATACTTAGTTATTTGAAAAATATAGTCGGAATAATACATTTTGAAAGATTAATTTATTTGTTATGTATTTTAAAAAGATAAGGAAGCCGGACCGACGGATTAGAGTTACGGTAATGAAATTGTAGAGTAATATCTAAAATACTGATGGGAAGAAAGATATATATTATTTTAGAAATAAGTTATGATAATTTATTAAAATGTGTTAATAGGAAAATGAGAGGAGAAAAGATATACTATTAATTAATTTTTTATTTAATTATAATATTTTTTAATTAATTATTATTTAATTGTTGAAGTAATTTATTAAATATTCGTAAATATTAAGTAAAAAATGTAAATATAAATAAAATTTATTTATGTAATACAAATTAAATAAATAAGTAAAATATATTTAAATATTAGATAAATAAGTATATAAGTATATATATATATATATAAGTAAAATAAATTTAAATATTTAAATATATATATATATATATATATATAAGTAGACCCAAGACATTTTTATAATTAAATAAAATATGTGGAGAAATAAGAGAATGAAAATTAATAGAGAAAAGGTGGTAGGAAGAGTAAAGGGTAGAAAAGGAAAACAAATATGATAAAAAATGAAAGAAATTTAAAAATGTAAAATTTATAAGGGGAGGACAATATAAGAAATGTGGAAATTTTGAGAAGTCATATCTCGGCGACCACAAGGCCGCCCGGGGCGCACGACCACTCGTTTCGATTGGGCCGAGGTCGGTCGACGCGACGGAGGGTCGAAAACGGGGTTCCGGCGGCCGGAGACGGCGAGGGACGCCGGAGAAGGGCGAAAACTTCGGAGGGGCATAACTCCCGGCCCGGAGGTCGTTTCGGGGCGTTTTTTTTTTTCATTTTGGGTATCTCGTCGAGGGGAAGGCCCGGGCAAAGTGTAATTTCAACCTTGGAAGAATAAAAAGGTGCGGGGCCAAGTTGGAATTTAAGTCGAAGGGAGGACGAAGATGGTAAAGTATTCAATGGCCACAAGAAGGGAGGGAAGGCCGTTCGAGGCTTTTGGATTGGTTGGACCCAGGTGTGCATCGAATGAGGTAGAACATTAATGTTATTAGTACACAAATGACACTTACGGCTGATAAATGTGGGAGAAATGGATGATAAATGGAGCCAAAGTGGCGAAACAACAACAGAGTTTCAAGCGGAAGGAGATACGAAGGAGTTTATGAAAGTCGAAGGCACTGAGTTGCAGGAAAGAGTACGAAGAAGCTCGAGGTTTCGCGGATAGATGTGCCGGGCAGAGGAAAAAGGAGGACGTTAACAGCGAAATAGGACTCATACACTCACCGACTTGAAGTCTAAAACAGGAGCAAAAAATTGATTATGCAAACAGGGAACCGAGTTAGTTCGAAGGCGGAAAACGAAGGTTGAACTAAAATAAACCTACATAATGAGATTAGCGCTGCGAAGTTATAATCGAAGCATTAGCGGAGGTGATAATAGGAGCATTAAGAAGATAAGCAATCGACGAATTTTTGGGAGGAAACTAAGTTTTTTCGGTTCGTTATTTAACCGGTTGTTGAAGCAGATGTAGATAAAAATGGCGAGAGAAACAAATACAATGCTAGGTAACAGCGCAGCGGCATTATTTAAGATCCTCCTAAAAATTGATATTTGTTGGCCATTATTTAAGATTTTAATTAAGACGTTGGTTTTGTGACGCGGAGGAGGAATTTAGCGGGAAAATGAATATTTGGAAAAAGGCGGATACTTAGTTATTTGAAAAATATAGTCGGAATAATACATTTTGAAAGATTAATTTATTTGTTATGTATTTTAAAAAGATAAGGAAGCCGGACCGACGGATTAGAGTTACGGTAATGAAATTGTAGAGTAATATCTAAAATACTGATGGGAAGAAAGATATATATTATTTTAGAAATAAGTTATGATAATTTATTAAAATGTG
>JAYWLE010000114.1:30000-33468 GCA_037074485.1 Delonix regia | reverse complement strand
CACATATCAGAGTGCGTCATGCCCGGGGTTCGATCCCCCATCCTCCCAGGGTTCGTTCCCCATGTTCCATGCACCAGGGGTTGATCCCCATCGTTCCAGGGTCCGTCCCCCCTGCCCGGGGTTCGATCCCCACCGTTCCAGGGTCCGTTCCCTTGGTTCAACTTTCGCTGGGGTTCATCCCCATGGTTCCAGGGTCCGTCCCCCATGCCCGGGGTTCGATCCCCATCCTCCCAGGGTTCGTTCCCCATGTTCCATCCTCCTGGGGTTGATCCCCATCGTTCCAGGGTCCGTCCCCCCTGCTCGGGGTTCGATCCCCACCGTTCCAGGGTTCGTTCCCTTGGATCAACTTTCGCTGGGGTTGATCCCCATGGTTCCAGGGTCCGTCCCCCATGCCCGGGGTTCGATCCCCATCCTCCCAGGGTTCGTTCCCCATGTTCCATCCACCAGGGGTTGATCCCCATCGTTCCAGGGTCCGTCCCCCCTGCCCGGGGTTCGATCCCCACCGTTCCAGGGTTCGTTCCCTTGGTTCAACTTTCGCTGGGGTTGATCCCCATGGTTCCAGGGTCCGTCCCCCATGCCCGGGGTTCGATCCCCATCCTCCCAGGGTTCGTTCCCCATGTTCCATGCACCAGGGGTTGATCCCCATCGTTCCAGGGTCCGTCCCCCCTGCCCGGGGTTCGATCCCCACCGTTCCAGGGTTCGTTCCCTTGGTTCAACTTTCGCTGGGGTTGATCCCCATGGTTCCAGGGTCCGTCCCCCATGCCCGGGGTTCGATCCCCATCCTCCCAGGGTTCGTTCCCCATGTTCCATCCACCAGGGGTTGATCCCCATCGTTCCAGGGTCCGTCCCCCATGCCCGGGGTTCGATCCCCACCGTTCCAGGGTTCGTTCCCTTGGTTCAACTTTCGCTGGGGTTGATCCCCATGGTTCCAGGGTCCGTCCCCCATGCCCGGGGTTCGATCCCCATCCTCCCAGGGTTCGTTCCCCATGTTCCATCCTCCTGGGGTTGATCCCCATCGTTCCAGGGTCCGTCCCCCCTGCCCGGGGTTCGATCCCCACCGTTCCAGGGTTCGTTCCCTTGGATCAACTTTCGCTGGGGTTGATCCCCATGGTTCCAGGGTCCGTCCCCCATGCCCGGGGTTCGATCCCCATCCTCCCAGGGTTCGTTCCCCATGTTCCATCCACCAGGGGTTGATCCCCATCGTTCCAGGGTCCGTCCCCCATGCCCGGGGTTCGATCCCCACCGTTCCAGGGTTCGTTCCCTTGGTTCAACTTTCGCTGGGGTTGATCCCCATGGTTCCAGGGTCCGTCCCCCATGCCCGGGGTTCGATCCCCATCCTCCCAGGGTTCGTTCCCCATGTTCCATCCTCCTGGGGTTGATCCCCATCGTTCCAGGGTCCGTCCCCCCTGCCCGGGGTTCGATCCCCACCGTTCCAGGGTTCGTTCCCTTGGATCAACTTTCGCTGGGGTTGATCCCCATGGTTCCAGGGTCCGTCCCCCATGCCCGGGGTTCGATCCCCATCCTCCCAGGGTTCGTTCCCCATGTTCCATCCACCAGGGGTTGATCCCCATCGTTCCAGGGTCCGTCCCCCATGCCCGGGGTTCGATCCCCACCGTTCCAGGGTTCGTTCCCTTGGTTCAACTTTCGCTGGGGTTGATCCCCATGGTTCCAGGGTCCGTCCCCCATGCCCGGGGTTCGATCCCCATCCTCCCAGGGTTCGTTCCCCATGTTCCATCCTCCTGGGGTTGATCCCCATCGTTCCAGGGTCCGTCCCCCCTGCCCGGGGTTCGATCCCCACCGTTCCAGGGTTCGTTCCCTTGGATCAACTTTCGCTGGGGTTGATCCCCATGGTTCCAGGGTCCGTCCCCCATGCCCGGGGTTCGATCCCCATCCTCCCAGGGTTCGTTCCCCATGTTCCATCCACCAGGGGTTGATCCCCATCGTTCCAGGGTCCGTCCCCCATGCCCGGGGTTCGATCCCCACCGTTCCAGGGTTCGTTCCCTTGGTTCAACTTTCGCTGGGGTTGATCCCCATGGTTCCAGGGTCCGTCCCCCATGCCCGGGGTTCGATCCCCATCCTCCCAGGGTTCGTTCCCCATGTTCCATCCTCCTGGGGTTGATCCCCATCGTTCCAGGGTCCGTCCCCCCTGCCCGGGGTTCGATCCCCACCGTTCCAGGGTTCGTTCCCTTGGATCAACTTTCGCTGGGGTTGATCCCCATGGTTCCAGGGTCCGTCCCCCATGCCCGGGGTTCGATCCCCATCCTCCCAGGGTTCGTTCCCCATGTTCCATCCACCAGGGGTTGATCCCCATCGTTCCAGGGTCCGTCCCCCATGCCCGGGGTTCGATCCCCACCGTTCCAGGGTTCGTTCCCTTGGTTCAACTTTCGCTGGGGTTGATCCCCATGGTTCCAGGGTCCGTCCCCCATGCCCGGGGTTCGATCCCCATCCTCCCAGGGTTCGTTCCCCATGTTCCATCCTCCTGGGGTTGATCCCCATCGTTCCAGGGTCCGTCCCCCCTGCCCGGGGTTCGATCCCCACCGTTCCAGGGTTCGTTCCCTTGGATCAAATTTCGCTGGGGTTGATCCCCATGGTTCCAGGGTCCGTCCCCCATGCCCGGGGTTCGATCCCCATCCTCCCAGGGTTCGTTCCCCATGTTCCATCCTCCTGGGGTTGATCCCCATCGTTCCAGGGTCCGTCCCCCCTGCCCGGGGTTCGATCCCCACCGTTCCAGGGTTCGTTCCCTTGGATCAAATTTCCCTGGGGTTGATCCCCATGGTTCCAGGGTCCGTCCCCCATGCCCGGGGTTCGATCCCCATCCTCCCAGGGTTCGTTCCCCATGTTCCATCCACCAGGGGTTGATCCCCATCGTTCCAGGGTCCGTCCCCCATGCCCGGGGTTCGATCCCCACCGTTCCAGGGTTCGTTCCCTTGGTTCAACTTTCGCTGGGGTTGATCCCCATGGTTCCAGGGTCCGTCCCCCATGCCCGGGGTTCGATCCCCATCCTCCCAGGGTTCGTTCCCCATGTTCCATCCACCAGGGGTTGATCCCCATCGTTCCAGGGTCCGTCCCCCATGCCCGGGGTTCGATCCCCACCGTTCCAGGGTTCGTTCCCTTGGTTCAACTTTCGCTGGGGTTGATCCCCATGGTTCCAGGGTCCGTCCCCCATGCCCGGGGTTCGATCCCCATCCTCCCAGGGTTCGTTCCCCATGTTCCATCCACCAGGGGTTGATCCCCATCGTTCCAGGGTTCGTCCCCCATTCCCGGGGTTCGATCCCCACCGTTCCAGGGTTCGTTCCCTTGGTTCAACTTTCGCTGGGGTTGATCCCCATGGTTCCAGGGTCCGTCCTCCATGCCCGGGGTTCGATCCCCATCCTCCCAGGGTTCGTTCCCCATGTTCCATCCACCAGGGGTTCATCCCCATGGTTCCAGGGTCCGTCCCCCATGCCCGGGGTTCGATCCCCACCGTTC
>JAYWLE010000114.1:17500-20000 GCA_037074485.1 Delonix regia | reverse complement strand
CCGCGGGCATATCCCACCGTACCAAATTTGCCCGTGGGCATATTCCACCGTACCAAAACTTGCCTGGGGGCATATCTCACCCTACCAAGGCATGGGAAACTTGCCCGGCCTCCATCCGCATCCGTACCATCGAACTTGCCCGCGGTCCATCCGCCACCGCACCAGACCTGCCCGCGGGCATATCCCACCGTACCAAACTTGCCCGGGGGCATATTCCACCGTACCAAAACTTGCCCGTGGGCATATCTCGCCCGACCATAGCAAGGGAAACGTGCCCGGGGTCCATCCGCCACCGAACCAAACTTGCCCGGGGCGTATCCCACCGTACCAAACTTGCCCGTGGGCATATCCCACCGGACCAAAACTTGCCCATGGGCATATCTCAACCTACCAAGGCAAGGGAAACATGTCCGGGGTCAATCCCCACGGTTCTAGGGTCCGTCCCACATGCCCGGGGTTCGATCCCCACCGTTCCAGGGTTCGTTCCCCATGTTCCAACCACCTGGGGTTGATCCCCATGGTTCCAGGGTCCGTCCCCCATGCCCGGGGTTCGATCCCCATCCTCCCAGGGTTCGTTCCCCATGTTCCATGCACCAGGGGTTGATCCCCATCGTTCCAGGGTCCGTCCCCCCTGCCCGGGGTTCGATCCCCACCGTTCCAGGGTCCGTTCCCTTGGTTCAACTTTCGCTGGGGTTCATCCCCATGGTTCCAGGGTCCGTCCCCCATGCCCGGGGTTCGATCCCCATCCTCCCAGGGTTCGTTCCCCATGTTCCATCCTCCTGGGGTTGATCCCCATCGTTCCAGGGTCCGTCCCCCCTGCTCGGGGTTCGATCCCCACCGTTCCAGGGTTCGTTCCCTTGGATCAACTTTCGCTGGGGTTGATCCCCATGGTTCCAGGGTCCGTCCCCCATGCCCGGGGTTCGATCCCCATCCTCCCAGGGTTCGTTCCCCATGTTCCATCCACCAGGGGTTGATCCCCATCGTTCCAGGGTCCGTCCCCCCTGCCCGGGGTTCGATCCCCACCGTTCCAGGGTTCGTTCCCTTGGTTCAACTTTCGCTGGGGTTGATCCCCATGGTTCCAGGGTCCGTCCCCCATGCCCGGGGTTCGATCCCCATCCTCCCAGGGTTCGTTCCCCATGTTCCATGCACCAGGGGTTGATCCCCATCGTTCCAGGGTCCGTCCCCCCTGCCCGGGGTTCGATCCCCACCGTTCCAGGGTTCGTTCCCTTGGTTCAACTTTCGCTGGGGTTGATCCCCATGGTTCCAGGGTCCGTCCCCCATGCCCGGGGTTCGATCCCCATCCTCCCAGGGTTCGTTCCCCATGTTCCATCCACCAGGGGTTGATCCCCATCGTTCCAGGGTCCGTCCCCCATGCCCGGGGTTCGATCCCCACCGTTCCAGGGTTCGTTCCCTTGGTTCAACTTTCGCTGGGGTTGATCCCCATGGTTCCAGGGTCCGTCCCCCATGCCCGGGGTTCGATCCCCATCCTCCCAGGGTTCGTTCCCCATGTTCCATCCTCCTGGGGTTGATCCCCATCGTTCCAGGGTCCGTCCCCCCTGCCCGGGGTTCGATCCCCACCGTTCCAGGGTTCGTTCCCTTGGATCAACTTTCGCTGGGGTTGATCCCCATGGTTCCAGGGTCCGTCCCCCATGCCCGGGGTTCGATCCCCATCCTCCCAGGGTTCGTTCCCCATGTTCCATCCACCAGGGGTTGATCCCCATCGTTCCAGGGTCCGTCCCCCATGCCCGGGGTTCGATCCCCACCGTTCCAGGGTTCGTTCCCTTGGTTCAACTTTCGCTGGGGTTGATCCCCATGGTTCCAGGGTCCGTCCCCCATGCCCGGGGTTCGATCCCCATCCTCCCAGGGTTCGTTCCCCATGTTCCATCCTCCTGGGGTTGATCCCCATCGTTCCAGGGTCCGTCCCCCCTGCCCGGGGTTCGATCCCCACCGTTCCAGGGTTCGTTCCCTTGGATCAACTTTCGCTGGGGTTGATCCCCATGGTTCCAGGGTCCGTCCCCCATGCCCGGGGTTCGATCCCCATCCTCCCAGGGTTCGTTCCCCATGTTCCATCCACCAGGGGTTGATCCCCATCGTTCCAGGGTCCGTCCCCCATGCCCGGGGTTCGATCCCCACCGTTCCAGGGTTCGTTCCCTTGGTTCAACTTTCGCTGGGGTTGATCCCCATGGTTCCAGGGTCCGTCCCCCATGCCCGGGGTTCGATCCCCATCCTCCCAGGGTTCGTTCCCCATGTTCCATCCTCCTGGGGTTGATCCCCATCGTTCCAGGGTCCGTCCCCCCTGCCCGGGGTTCGATCCCCACCGTTCCAGGGTTCGTTCCCTTGGATCAACTTTCGCTGGGGTTGATCCCCATGGTTCCAGGGTCCGTCCCCCATGCCCGGGGTTCGATCCCCATCCTCCCAGGGTTCGTTCCCCATGTTCCATCCACCAGGGGTTGATCCCCATCGTTCCAGGGTCCGTCCCCCATGCCCGGGGTTCGATCCC
>JAYWLE010000114.1:2500-7500 GCA_037074485.1 Delonix regia | reverse complement strand
GGGCTTATCCAGCAACGGGAGGCAAATGCCTTTGCAACGCATCATGGTTGGGAGGCATGGCCATCGCGTTGCCCGCTCGGGCGCAACTTTAATGGACGGTTGGTGGGAGGACGCCCCGCAAGTGGCCGCGGACGACCAAGAGCGGGTTGGAAGCCCCAGGATCGGTTCCCGACGTGCCCCGCGACCCCATTCAATTCCCTCTCTGTTCGATTCGCGTCACATTTTGGGGGTCGCCGGAGCTTCGCCGGAGTACGGTGGTCGGCCGGCCGCCGGTGGGTGGGCCGGCGGGGGGCGGGGGGCCGCCACCGTTCGGGTGCCATGCCTTGGTGCACCCCAGGTAGCGAACCAACGTTCCTTGCCTGGGCGGTGCGGGGGGGGATGGCATGGCACCCTTCAATTATCGCTCCCCCCCTAAAGAGCTTTATGGGCCTTTTCCATTCTGGCAGGAAGAGATATACTTTTTCGCCAGCCAGCATAAGTTTTTTTTTGGACCTAGAGATCGAATTTTTGCACGATTTTTTGCAGGCATGCTTAGAATGATGAGATCTCCTTCCGCCCCAAATTTCATAATTTTTGGACACCCCTAGAATATTTTGTGAATTTTTACATTCCCGGCAACCGTGGGGCTCTATCCCCAAGCCCGGGCTCCGATCGGGGCGCCGCCAAGCTCCGTTCCCTTCCTCCCAATGGTCCTCACAAGGTTCTCAAATCGAATCAATCGTTGATACGTTAAAACTCCCCGTGGTACGGAGCCAATTGTCTCGCAGCAACAAAAACTTGCCCGCGGTCCATCCGCCACCGTACCAGACTTGCCCGCGGGCACATCCCACCGTACCAAATTTGCCCGTGGGCATATTCCACCGTACCAAAACTTGCCTGGGGGCATATCTCACCCTACCAAGGCATGGGGAACTTGCCCGGCCTCTATCCGCCACCGTACCATCGAACTTGCCCGCGGTCCATCCGCCACCGTACCAGACTTGCCCGCGGGCACATCCCACCGTACCAAATTTGCCCGTGGGCATATTCCACCGTACCAAAACTTGCCTGGGGGCATATCTCACCCTACCAAGGCATGGAAAACCTGTCCGGGGTCCATCCGCCACCGAACCAAACTTGCCCGCGGTCCATCCGCCACCGTACCAGACTTGCCCGCGGGCACATCCCACCGTACCAAATTTGCCCGTGGGCATATTCCACCGTACCAAAACTTGCCTGGGGGCATATCTCACCCTACCAAGGCATGGAAAACCTGTCCGGGGTCCATCCGCCACCGAACCAAACTTGCCCGCGGTCCATCCGCCACCGTACCAGACTTGCCCGCGGGCACATCCCACCGTACCAAATTTGCCCGTGGGCATATTCCACCGTACCAAAACTTGCCTGGGGGCATATCTCACCCTACCAAGGCATGGAAAACCTGTCCGGGGTCCATCCGCCACCGAACCAAACTTGCCCGCGGTCCATCCGCCACCGTACCAGACTTGCCCGCGGGCATATCCCACCGTACCAAATTTGCCCGTGGGCATATTCCACCGTACCAAAACTTGCCTGGGGGCATATCTCACCCTACCAAGGCATGGGAAACTTGCCCGGCCTCCATCCGCATCCGTACCATCGAACTTGCCCGCGGTCCATCCGCCACCGCACCAGACCTGCCCGCGGGCATATCCCACCGTACCAAACTTGCCCGGGGGCATATTCCACCGTACCAAAACTTGCCCGTGGGCATATCTCGCCCGACCATAGCAAGGGAAACGTGCCCGGGGTCCATCCGCCACCGAACCAAACTTGCCCGGGGCGTATCCCACCGTACCAAACTTGCCCGTGGGCATATCCCACCGGACCAAAACTTGCCCATGGGCATATCTCAACCTACCAAGGCAAGGGAAACATGTCCGGGGTCAATCCCCACGGTTCTAGGGTCCGTCCCACATGCCCGGGGTTCGATCCCCACCGTTCCAGGGTTCGTTCCCCATGTTCCAACCACCTGGGGTTGATCCCCATGGTTCCAGGGTCCGTCCCCCATGCCCGGGGTTCGATCCCCATCCTCCCAGGGTTCGTTCCCCATGTTCCATGCACCAGGGGTTGATCCCCATCGTTCCAGGGTCCGTCCCCCCTGCCCGGGGTTCGATCCCCACCGTTCCAGGGTCCGTTCCCTTGGTTCAACTTTCGCTGGGGTTCATCCCCATGGTTCCAGGGTCCGTCCCCCATGCCCGGGGTTCGATCCCCATCCTCCCAGGGTTCGTTCCCCATGTTCCATCCTCCTGGGGTTGATCCCCATCGTTCCAGGGTCCGTCCCCCCTGCTCGGGGTTCGATCCCCACCGTTCCAGGGTTCGTTCCCTTGGATCAACTTTCGCTGGGGTTGATCCCCATGGTTCCAGGGTCCGTCCCCCATGCCCGGGGTTCGATCCCCATCCTCCCAGGGTTCGTTCCCCATGTTCCATCCACCAGGGGTTGATCCCCATCGTTCCAGGGTCCGTCCCCCCTGCCCGGGGTTCGATCCCCACCGTTCCAGGGTTCGTTCCCTTGGTTCAACTTTCGCTGGGGTTGATCCCCATGGTTCCAGGGTCCGTCCCCCATGCCCGGGGTTCGATCCCCATCCTCCCAGGGTTCGTTCCCCATGTTCCATGCACCAGGGGTTGATCCCCATCGTTCCAGGGTCCGTCCCCCCTGCCCGGGGTTCGATCCCCACCGTTCCAGGGTTCGTTCCCTTGGTTCAACTTTCGCTGGGGTTGATCCCCATGGTTCCAGGGTCCGTCCCCCATGCCCGGGGTTCGATCCCCATCCTCCCAGGGTTCGTTCCCCATGTTCCATCCACCAGGGGTTGATCCCCATCGTTCCAGGGTCCGTCCCCCATGCCCGGGGTTCGATCCCCACCGTTCCAGGGTTCGTTCCCTTGGTTCAACTTTCGCTGGGGTTGATCCCCATGGTTCCAGGGTCCGTCCCCCATGCCCGGGGTTCGATCCCCATCCTCCCAGGGTTCGTTCCCCATGTTCCATCCTCCTGGGGTTGATCCCCATCGTTCCAGGGTCCGTCCCCCCTGCCCGGGGTTCGATCCCCACCGTTCCAGGGTTCGTTCCCTTGGATCAACTTTCGCTGGGGTTGATCCCCATGGTTCCAGGGTCCGTCCCCCATGCCCGGGGTTCGATCCCCATCCTCCCAGGGTTCGTTCCCCATGTTCCATCCACCAGGGGTTGATCCCCATCGTTCCAGGGTCCGTCCCCCATGCCCGGGGTTCGATCCCCACCGTTCCAGGGTTCGTTCCCTTGGTTCAACTTTCGCTGGGGTTGATCCCCATGGTTCCAGGGTCCGTCCCCCATGCCCGGGGTTCGATCCCCATCCTCCCAGGGTTCGTTCCCCATGTTCCATCCTCCTGGGGTTGATCCCCATCGTTCCAGGGTCCGTCCCCCCTGCCCGGGGTTCGATCCCCACCGTTCCAGGGTTCGTTCCCTTGGATCAACTTTCGCTGGGGTTGATCCCCATGGTTCCAGGGTCCGTCCCCCATGCCCGGGGTTCGATCCCCATCCTCCCAGGGTTCGTTCCCCATGTTCCATCCACCAGGGGTTGATCCCCATCGTTCCAGGGTCCGTCCCCCATGCCCGGGGTTCGATCCCCACCGTTCCAGGGTTCGTTCCCTTGGTTCAACTTTCGCTGGGGTTGATCCCCATGGTTCCAGGGTCCGTCCCCCATGCCCGGGGTTCGATCCCCATCCTCCCAGGGTTCGTTCCCCATGTTCCATCCTCCTGGGGTTGATCCCCATCGTTCCAGGGTCCGTCCCCCCTGCCCGGGGTTCGATCCCCACCGTTCCAGGGTTCGTTCCCTTGGATCAACTTTCGCTGGGGTTGATCCCCATGGTTCCAGGGTCCGTCCCCCATGCCCGGGGTTCGATCCCCATCCTCCCAGGGTTCGTTCCCCATGTTCCATCCACCAGGGGTTGATCCCCATCGTTCCAGGGTCCGTCCCCCATGCCCGGGGTTCGATCCCCACCGTTCCAGGGTTCGTTCCCTTGGTTCAACTTTCGCTGGGGTTGATCCCCATGGTTCCAGGGTCCGTCCCCCATGCCCGGGGTTCGATCCCCATCCTCCCAGGGTTCGTTCCCCATGTTCCATCCTCCTGGGGTTGATCCCCATCGTTCCAGGGTCCGTCCCCCCTGCCCGGGGTTCGATCCCCACCGTTCCAGGGTTCGTTCCCTTGGATCAACTTTCGCTGGGGTTGATCCCCATGGTTCCAGGGTCCGTCCCCCATGCCCGGGGTTCGATCCCCATCCTCCCAGGGTTCGTTCCCCATGTTCCATCCACCAGGGGTTGATCCCCATCGTTCCAGGGTCCGTCCCCCATGCCCGGGGTTCGATCCCCACCGTTCCAGGGTTCGTTCCCTTGGTTCAACTTTCGCTGGGGTTGATCCCCATGGTTCCAGGGTCCGTCCCCCATGCCCGGGGTTCGATCCCCATCCTCCCAGGGTTCGTTCCCCATGTTCCATCCTCCTGGGGTTGATCCCCATCGTTCCAGGGTCCGTCCCCCCTGCCCGGGGTTCGATCCCCACCGTTCCAGGGTTCGTTCCCTTGGATCAAATTTCGCTGGGGTTGATCCCCATGGTTCCAGGGTCCGTCCCCCATGCCCGGGGTTCGATCCCCATCCTCCCAGGGTTCGTTCCCCATGTTCCATCCTCCTGGGGTTGATCCCCATCGTTCCAGGGTCCGTCCCCCCTGCCCGGGGTTCGATCCCCACCGTTCCAGGGTTCGTTCCCTTGGATCAAATTTCCCTGGGGTTGATCCCCATGGTTCCAGGGTCCGTCCCCCATGCCCGGGGTTCGATCCCCATCCTCCCAGGGTTCGTTCCCCATGTTCCATCCACCAGGGGTTGATCCCCATCGTTCCAGGGTCCGTCCCCCATGCCCGGGGTTCGATCCCCACCGTTCCAGGGTTCGTTCCCTTGGTTCAACTTTCGCTGGGGTTGATCCCCATGGTTCCAGGGTCCGTCCCCCATGCCCGGGGTTC
>JAYWLE010000113.1:0-237854 GCA_037074485.1 Delonix regia | reverse complement strand
CACATATCAGAGTGCGTAGAACTGCCCGAAACTCGTTTTTTTTTACAGCCCCGCCAGAAAACGCAGTTTCCGACCCAGACTGCTGAAAATCAGTATTTGGGTCCCGGACAGCCTGAAATCCACACCGGCCCCGTCGGACAGCCCAAATCTGACGATTCTGCCCCCGATCGACGAAAATCACTGTTCTAGCCCAGAACTGCCCGAAACATGTTTTTTTTTACAGCCCCGCCAGAAATCGCAGTTTCGGACCCAGACTGCTGAAAATCAGTATTTAGGTCCCGGACAGCCTGAAATCCACACCGGCCCGTCGGACAGCCCGGAACGACGATTCTGCCCCCGATCGACGAAAATCACTGTTCTGGCCCAGAACTGCCCGGAGCTCGGGATTTTTTGACAGCCCCGCCAGAAATCGCAGTTTCCGACCCAGACTGCTGAAAATCACTATTTGGGTCCCGGACAGCCTGAAATCCACACCGGCCCGTCGGACAGCCCGGAACGACGATTCTGCCCCCGATCGACGAAAATCTCTATTCTGGCCCAGAACTGCCCGATACTCGGGATTTTTTGACAGCCCCGCCAGAAATCGCAGTTTCGGTCCCAGACTGCTGAAAATCTGTATTTGGGTCCCGGACAGCATGAAATCCACACCGGCCCGTCGGACAGCCCAAAACGACGATTTTGCCCCTGATCGACGAAAATCACTGTTCTGGCCCAGAACTGCCCGAAACTCGGGATTTTTTTACAGCCCCGCCAGAAATCGCAGTTTCCGACCCAGACTGCTGAAAATCAGTATTTGGGTCCCGGACAGCCTGAAATCCACACCGGCCCGTCGGACAGCCCAAATCCGACGATTCTGTCCCCGATCGACGAAAATCACTGTTCTGGCCCAGAACTGCCCGAAACTCGTTTTTTTTACAACCCCGCCAGTAATCGCAGTTTCGGACCCAGACTGCTGAAAATCAGTATTTGGGTCCCGGACAGCCTGAAATCCACACCGCCCGTCGGACAGCCCAAATCTGACGATTCTGCCCCCGATCGACGAAAATCACTGTTCTGGCCCAGAACTGCCCGAAACTTGTTTTTTTTACAGCCCCGCCAGAAATCGCAGTTTCGGACCCAGACTGCTGAAAATCAGTATTTAGGTCCCGGACAGCCTGAAATCCACACCGGCCCGTCGGACAGCCCGGAACGACGATTCTGCCCCCAATCGACGAAAATCACTGTTCTAGCCCAGAACTGCCCGATACTCGGGATTTTTTGACAGCCCCGCCAGAAATCGCAGTTTCCGACCCAGACTGCTGAAAATCAGTATTTGGGTCCCGGACAGCATGAAATCCAATTTGGCCCGTCGGACAGCCCAAAACGACGATTCTGCCCCCGGTCGACGAAAATCACTGTTCTGGCCCAGAACTGCCCGGAACTCGGATTTTTTGACAGCCCCGCCAGAAATCGCAGTTTCGGTCCCAGACTGCTGAAAATCTGTATTTGGGTCCCGGACAGCATGAAATCCACACCGGCCCGTCGGACAGCCCAAAACGACGATTTTGCCCCTGATCGACGAAAATCACTGTTCTGGCCCAGAACTGCCCGAAACTCTGGATTTTTTTACAGCCCCGCCAGAAATCGCAGTTTCCGACCCAGACTGCTGAAAATCAGTATTTGGGTCCCGGACAGCCTGAAATCCACACCGGCCCGTCGGACAGCCCAAATCTGACGATTCTGCCCCCGATCGACGAAAATCACTGTTCTGGCCCAGAACTGCCCGAAACTCGTTTTTTTTTACAGCCCCGCCAGAAAACGCAGTTTCGGACCCAGACTGCTGAAAATCAGTATTTGGGTCCCGGACAGCCTGAAATCCACACCGGCCCGTCGGGCAGCCCAAATCTGACGATTCTGCCCCCGATCGACGAAAATCCCTGTTCTAGCCCAGAACTGCCCGAAACTTTTTTTTTTACAGCCCCGCCAGAAATCGCAGTTTCGGACCCAGACTGCTGAAAATCAGTATTTAGGTCCCGGACAGCCTGAAATCCACACCGGCCCGTCGGACAGCCCGGAACGACGATTCTGCCCCCGATCGACGAAAATCACTGTTCTGGCCCAGAACTGCCCGGAGCTCGGGATTTTTTGACAGCCCCGCCAGAAAATCGCAGTTTCCGACCCAGACTGCTGAAAATCACTATTTGGGTCCCGGACAGCCTGAAATCCACACCGGCCCGTCGGACAGCCCGGAACGACGATTCTGCCCCCGATCGACGAAAATCTCTATTCTGGCCCAGAACTGCCCGATACTCGGGATTTTTTGACAGCCCCGCCAGAAATCGCAGTTTCGGTCCCAGACTGCTGAAAATCTGTATTTGGGTCCCGGACAGCATGAAATCCACACCGGCCCGTCAGACAGCCCAAAACGACGATTTTGCCCCTGATCGACGAAAATCACTGTTCTGGCCCAGAACTGCCCGAAACTTGGGATTTTTTTACAGCCCCGCCAGAAATCGCAGTTTCCGACCCAGACTGCTGAAAATCAGTATTTGGGTCCCGGACAGCCTGAAATCCACACCGGCCCGTCGGACAGCCCGGAACGACGATTCTGCCCCCGATCGACGAAAATCTCTATTCTGGCCCAGAACTGCCCGATACTCGGGATTTTTTGACAGCCCCGCCAGAAATCGCAGTTTCGGTCCCAGACTGCTGAAAATCTGTATTTGGGTCCCGGACAGCCTGAAATCCACACCGGCCCGTCGGACAGCCCAAATCTGACGATTCTGCCCCCGATCGACGAAAATCACTGTTCTGGCCCAGAACTGCCCGAAACTTGTTTTTTTTTACAACCCCGCCAGAAATCGCAGTTTCGGACCCAGACTGCTGAAAATCAGTATTTAGGTCCCGGACAGCCTGAAATCCACACCGGCCCGTCGGACAGCCCGGAACGACGATTCTGCCCCCGATCGACGAAAATCACTGTTCTGGCCCAGAACTGCCCGAAACTCGGGATTTTTTTACAGCCCCGCCAGAAATCGCAGTTTCAGACCCAGACTGCTGAAAATCAGTATTTGGGGTCCCGGACAGCCTGAAATCCACACCGGCCCGTCGGACAGCCCAAATCCGACGATTCTGTCCCCGATCGACGACAATCACTGTTCTGGCCCAGAACTGCCCGAAACTCGTTTTTTTTTACAACCCCGCCAGAAATCGCAGTTTCGGACCCAGACTGCTGAAAATCAGTATTTAGGTCCCGGACAGCATGAAATCCACACCGGCCCGTCGGACAGCCCAAAAACGACGATTTTGCCCCTGATCGACGAAAATCACTGTTCTGGCCCAGAACTGCCCGAAACTCGGGATTTTTTTACAGCCCCGCCAGAAATCGCAGTTTCCGACCCAGACTGCTGAAAAATCAGTATTTGGGTCCCGGACAGCCTGAAATCCACTCCGTCCCGTCGGACAGCCCAAATCTGACGATTCTGCCCCCGATCGACGAAAATCACTGTTCTGGCCCAGAACTGCCCGAAACTCGGGATTTTTTTACAGCCCCGCCAGAAAACGCAGTTTCCGACCCAGACTGATGAAAATCAGTATTTGGGTCCCGGACAGCCTGAAATCCACACCGGCCCGTCGGACAGCCCAAATCTGACGATTCTGCCCCCGATCGACGAAAATCACTGTTCTAGCCCAGAACTGCCCGAAACTCGGGATTTTTTGACAGCCCCGCCAGAAATCGCAGTTTCGGACCCAGACTGCTGAAAATCAGTATTTAGGTCCCGGACAGCCTGAAATCCACACCGGCCCGTCGGACAGCCCGGAACGACGATTCTGCCCCCGATCGACGAAAATCACAGTTCTGGCCCAGAACTGCCCGAAACTCGGGAATTTCTGGCAGCCCCGCCAGAAATCGCAGTTTCCGACCCAGACTGCTGAAAATCACTATTTGGGTCCCGGACAGCCTGAAATCCACACCGGCCCGTCGGACAGCCCAAATCTGTCAGTTCTGCCCCCGATCGACGAAAATCTCTATTCTGGCCCAGAACTGCCCGATACTCGGGATTTTTTGACAGCCCCGCCAGAAATCGCAGTTTCTGACCCAGACTGCTGAAAATCTGTATTTGGGTCCCGGACAGCATGAAATCCACACCGGCCCGTCGGACAGCCCGAAACGACGATTTTGCCCCTGATCGACGAAAATCACTGTTCTGGCCCAGAACTGCCCGAAACTCGGGGATTTTTTTACAGCCCCGCCAGAAATCGCAGTTTCCGACCCAGACTGCTGAAAATCAGTATTTGGGTCCCGGACAGCCTGAAATCCACACCGGCCCGTCGGACAGCCCAAATCCGACGATTCTGCCCCCGATCGACGAAAATCCCTGTTCTAGCCCAGAACTGCCCGAAACTTGTTTTTTTTTACAGCCCCGCCAGAAATCGCAGTTTCGGACCCAGACTGCTGAAAATCAGTATTTAGGTCCCGGACAGCCTGAAATCCACACCGGCCCGTCGGACAGCCCGGAACGACGATTCTGCCCCCGATCGACGAAAATCACTGTTCTGGCCCAGAACTGCCCGGAGCTCGGGATTTTTTGACAGCCCCGCCAGAAATCGCAGTTTCCGACCCAGACTGCTGAAAATCACTATTTGGGTCCCGGACAGCCTGAAATCCACACCGGCCCGTCGGACAGCCCGGAACGACGATTCTGCCCCCGATCGACGAAAATCTCTATTCTGGCCCAGAACTGCCCGATACTCGGGATTTTTTGACAGCCCCGCCAGAAATCGCAGTTTCGGTCCCAGACTGCTGAAAATCTGTATTTGGGTCCCGGACAGCATGAAATCCACACCGGCCCGTCGGACAGCCCAAAACGACGATTTTGCCCCTGATCGACGAAAATCACTGTTCTGGCCCAGAACTGCCCGAAACTTGGGATTTTTTTACAGCCCCGCCAGAAATCGCAGTTTCTGACCCAGACTGCTGAAAATCAGTATTTGGGTCCCGGACAGCCTGAAATCCACACCGGCCCGTCGGACAGCCCCGGAACGACGATTCTGCCCCCGATCGACGAAAATCTCTATTCTGGCCCAGAACTGCCCGATACTCGGGATTTTTTGACAGCCCCGCCAGAAATCGCAGTTTCGGTCCCAGACTGCTGAAAATCTGTATTTGGGTCCCGGACAGCCTGAAATCCACACCGGCCCGTCGGACAGCCCAAATCTGATGATTCTGCCCCCGATCGACGAAAATCACTGTTCTGGCCCAGAACTGCCCGAAACTTGTTTTTTTTTACAGCCCCGCCAGAAATCGCAGTTTCGGACCCAGACTGCTGAAAATCAGTATTTAGGTCCCGGACAGCCTGAAATCCACACCGGCCCGTCGGACAGCCCGGAACGACGATTCTGCCCCCGATCGACGAAAATCACTGTTCTGGCCCAGAACTGCCCGAAACTCGGGATTTTTTTACAGCCCCGCCAGAAATCGCAGTTTCGGACCCAGACTGCTGAAAATCAGTATTTGGGTCCCGGACAGCCTGAAATCCACACCGGCCCGTCGGACAGCCCAAATCCGACGATTCTGTCCCTGATCGACGACAATCACTGTTCTGGCCCAGAACTGCCCGAAACTCGTTTTTTTTTTACAACCCCGCCAGAAATCGCAGTTTCGGACCCAGACTGCTGAAAATCAGTATTTAGGTCCCGGACAGCATGAAATCCACACCGGCCCGTCGGACAGCCCAAAACGACGATTTTGCCCCTGATCGACGAAAATCACTGTTCTGGCCCAGAACTGCCCGAAACTCGGGATTTTTTTACAGCCCCGCCAGAAATCGCAGTTTCCGACCCAGACTGCTGAAAATCAGTATTTGGGTCCCGGACAGCCTGAAATCCACTCCGTCCCGTCGGACAGCCCAAATCTGACGATTCTGCCCCCGATCGACGAAAATCACTGTTCTGGCCCAGAACTGCCCGAAACTCGGGATTTTTTTACAGCCCCGCCAGAAAACGCAGTTTCCGACCCAGACTGATGAAAATCAGTATTTGGGTCCCGGACAGCCTGAAATCCACACCGGCCCGTCGGACAGCCCAAATCTGACGATTCTGCCCCCGATCGACGAAAATCACTGTTCTAGCCCAGAACTGCCCGAAACTCGGGATTTTTTGACAGCCCCGCCAGAAATCGCAGTTTCGGACCCAGACTGCTGAAAATCAGTATTTAGGTCCCGGACAGCCTGAAATCCACACCGGCCCGTCGGACAGCCCGGAACGACGATTCTGCCCCCGATCGACGAAAATCACAGTTCTGGCCCAGAACTGCCCGAAACTCGGGAATTTCTGGCAGCCCCGCCAGAAATCGCAGTTTCCGACCCAGACTGCTGAAAATCACTATTTGGGTCCCGGACAGCCTGAAATCCACACCGGCCCGTCGGACAGCCCAAATCTGTCAGTTCTGCCCCCGATCGACGAAAATCTCTATTCTGGCCCAGAACTGCCCGATACTCGGGATTTTTTGACAGCCCCGCCAGAAATCGCAGTTTCTGACCCAGACTGCTGAAAATCTGTATTTGGGTCCCGGACAGCATGAAATCCACACCGGCCCGTCGGACAGCCCGAAACGACGATTTTGCCCCTGATCGATGAAAATCACTGTTCTGGCCCAGAACTGCCCGAACTCGGGATTTTTTTACAGCCCCGCCAGAAATCGCAGTTTCCGACCCAGACTGCTGAAAATCAGTATTTGGGTCCCGGACAGCCTGAAATCCACACCGGCCCGTCGGACAGCCCAAATCCGACGATTCTGTCCCCGATCGACGAAAATCACTGTTCTGGCCCAGAACTGCCCGAAACTTGTTTTTTTTTACAGCCCCGCCAGAAATCGCAGTTTCGGACCCAGACTGCTGAAAATCAGTATTTAGGTCCCGGACAGCATGAAATCCACACCAGCCCGTCGGACAGCCCGAAACGACGATTTTGCCCCCTGATCGACGAAAATCACTGTTCTGGCCCAGAACTGCCCGAAACTCGGGATTTTTTTACAGCCCCGCCAGAAATCGCAGTTTCCGACCCAGACTGCTGAAAATCAGTATTTGGGTCCCGGACAGCCTGAAATCCACTCCGGCCCGTCGGACAGCCCAAATCCGACGATTCTGTCCCCGATCGACGAAAATCACTGTTCTGGCCCAGAACTGCCCGATACTCGGGATTTTTTGACAGCCCCGCCAGAAATCGCAGTTTCGGTCCCAGACTGCTGAAAATCTGTATTTGGGTCCCGGACAGCATGAAATCCACACCGGCCCGTCGGACAGCCCAAAACGACGATTTTGCCCCTGATCGACGAAAATCACTGTTCTGGCCCAGAACTGCCCGAAACTCGTTTTTTTTTACAGCCCCGCCAGAAATCGCAGTTTCCGACCCAGACTGCTGAAAATTAGTATTTGGGTCCCGGACAGCCTGAAATCCACACCGGCCCGTCGGACAGCCCAAATCTGACGATTCTGCCCCCGATCGACGAAAATCACTGTTCTGGCCCAGAACTGCCCGAAACTCGTTTTTTTTTACAGCCCCGCCAGAAAACGCAGTTTCCGACCCAGACTGCTGAAAATCAGTATTTGGGTCCCGGACAGCCTGAAATCCACACCGGCCCGTCGGACAGCCCAAATCTGACGATTCTGCCCCCGATCGACGAAAATCACTGTTCTAGCCCAGAACTGCCCGAAACTTGTTTTTTTTTACAGCCCCGCCAGAAATCGCAGTTTCGGACCCAGACTGCTGAAAATCAGTATTTAGGTCCCGGACAGCCTGAAATCCACACCGGCCCGTCGGACAGCCCGGAACGACGATTCTGCCCCCGATCGACGAAAATCACTGTTCTGGCCCAGAACTGCCCGGAGCTCGGGATTTTTTGACAGCCCCGCCAGAAATCGCAGTTTCTGACCCAGACTGCTGAAAATCACTATTTGGGTCCCGGACAGCCTGAAATCCACACCGGCCCGTCGGACAGCCCAAATCCGACGATTCTGTCCCCGATCGACGAAAATCACTGTTCTGGCCCAGAACTGCCCGAAACTCGTTTTTTTTTACAACCCCGCCAGAAATCGCAGTTTCGGACCCAGACTGCTGAAAATCAGTATTTGGGTCCCGGACAGCCTGAAATCCACACCGGCCCGTCGGACAGCCCAAATCTGACGATTCTGCCCCCGATCGACGAAAATCACTGTTATGGCCCAGAACTGCCCGAAACTTGTTTTTTTTTACAGCCCCGCCAGAAATCGCAGTTTCGGACCCAGACTGCTGAAAATCTGTATTTGGGTCCCGGACAGCCTGAAATCCACACCGGCCCGTCGGACAGCCCAAATCCGACGATTCTGTCCCCGATCGACGAAAATCACTGTTCTGGCCCAGAACTGCCCGAAACTCGTTTTTTTTTTACAACCCCGCCAGAAATCGCAGTTTCGGACCCAGACTGCTGAAAATCAGTATTTGGGTCCCGGACAGCCTGAAATCCACACCGGCCCGTCGGACAGCCCAAATCTGACGATTCTGCCCCCGATCGACGAAAATCACTGTTCTGGCCCAGAACTGCCCGAAACTTGTTTTTTTTTACAGCCACGCCAGAAATCGCAGTTTCGGACCCAGACTGCTGAAAATCAGTATTTAGGTCCCGGACAGCCTGAAATCCACACCGGCCCGTCGGACAGCCCGGAACGACGATTCTGCCCCCGATCGACGAAAATCACTGTTCTGGCCCAGAACTGCCCGAAACTCGGGATTTTTTTACAGCCCCGCCAGAAATCGCAGTTTCGGACCCAGACTGCTGAAAATCACTATTTGGGTCCCGGACAGCCTGAAATCCACACCGGCCCGTCGGACAGCCCAAATCCGACGATTCTGTCCCCGATCGACGACAATCACTGTTCTGGCCCAGAACTGCCCGAAACTCGTTTTTTTTTACAACCCCGCCAGAAATCGCAGTTTCGGACCCAGACTGCTGAAAATCAGTATTTAGGTCCCGGACAGCCTGAAATCCACACCGGCCCGTCGGACAGCCCGGAACGACGATTCTGCCCCCAATCGACGAAAATCACTGTTCTGGCCCAGAACTGCCCGATACTCGGGATTTTTTGACAGCCCCGCCAGAAATCGCAGTTTCCGACCCAGACTGCTGAAAATCAGTATTTGGGTCCCGGACAGCATGAAATCCAATTTGGCCCGTCGGACAGCCCAAAACGACGATTCTGCCCCCGGTCGACGAAAATCACTGTTCTGGCCCAGAACTGCCCGGAACTCGGGATTTTTTGACAGCCCCGCCAAAAATCGCAGTTTCCGACCCAGACAGCTGAAAATCACTATTTGGGTCCCGGACAGCCTGAAATCCACTCCGTCCCGTCGGACAGCCCGAAACGACGATTCTGCCCCCGATCGACAAAAATCACTGTTCTGGCCCAGAACTGCCCGAAACTCGGGATTTTTTTACAACACCGCCAGAAATCGCAGTTTCCGACCCAGACTGCTGAAAATCACTATTTGGGTCCCGGACAGCCTGAAATCCACACCGGCCCGTCGGACAGCCCGAAACAACGATTCTGCCCCCGATCGACAAAAATCACTGTTCTGGCCCAGAACTGCCCGAAACTCGGGATTTTTTTGACAGCCCCGCCAGAAATCGCAGTTTCCGACCCAGACTGCTGAAAATCAGTATTTGGGTCCCGGACAGCCTGAGATCCACACCGGCCCGTCGGACAGCCCGGAACGACGATTCTGCCCCCAATCGACGAAAATCACTGTTCTGGCCCAGAACTGCCCGAAACTCGGGATATTTTGACAGCCCTGCCAGAAATCGCAGTTTCGGACCCAGACTGCTGAAAATCAGTATTTGGGTCCCGGACAGCCTGAAATCCACTCGGGCCCGACGGACAGCCCAAATCTGACGGTTCTGCCCCCGATCGACGAAAATCACTGTTCTGGTCCAGAACTGCCCGAAACTCGCTTTTTTTTTGCAACCCCGCCAGAAATTGCAGTTTCAGTCCCAGACTGCTGAAAATTAGTATTTGGGACCTGGACAGCCTGAAATCCACTCCGGCCCGTCGGACAGCCCGAAACGACGATTCTTCCCCCGATCGACGAAAATCACTGTTCTGGCCCAGAACTGCCCGAAACTTGGGATTTTTTGACAGCCCTGCCAGAAATCGCAGTTTCGGACCCAGACTGCTGAAAATCAGTATTTGGGTCCCGGACAGCATGAAACCCAAATTGGCCCGTCGGACAGCCCAAAACGACGATTCTGCCCCCGATCGACGAAA
The DNA here is from genome assembly GCA_037074485.1 of Delonix regia. Classification (NCBI taxonomy): domain Eukaryota; kingdom Viridiplantae; phylum Streptophyta; class Magnoliopsida; order Fabales; family Fabaceae; genus Delonix; species Delonix regia. The sequence goes on along the minus strand of JAYWLE010000113.1, from coordinate 227,577 downwards.
ATCACAGTTCTGGCACAGAACTGCCCGAAACTCGGGATTTTTTGATAGCCCCGCCAGAAATCGCAGTTTCGGACCTAGACTGCTGAAAATCAGTTTTTGGGTCCCGGACAGCCTGAAATCCACACCGGCCCGTCGGATAGCCCAAATCTGACGATTCTGCCCCCGTTCGACGAAATTCACTGTTCTGGTCCAGAACTGCCCGAAACTCGTTTTTTTTTACAGCCCCGCCAGAAATCGCAGTTTCCGACCCAGACTGCTGAAAATCAGTATTTGGGTCCCGGACAGCCTGAAATCCACACCGGCCCGTTGGACAGCCCAAATCTGACGATTCTGCCCCCGATCGACGAAAATCACTGTTCTGGCCCAGAACTGCCCGAAACTTGGGATTTTTTACCACCCCGCCAGAAATCGCAGTTTCGGACCCAGACTGCTGAAAATCACTATTTGGGTCCCGGACAGCCTGAAATCCACACCGGCCCGTCGGACAGCCCAAAACGACGATTCTGCCCCCGATCGACGAAAAACACTGTTCTGCCCCAGAACTGCCCGAAACTTGGGATTTTTTGACAGCCCCGCCAGAAATCGCAGTTTCGGACCCAGACTGCTGAAAATCAGTATTTGGGTCCCGGACAGCATGAAACCCGAATTGGCCCGTCGGACAGCCCAAAACGACGATTCTGCCCACGATCGACAAAAATCACTGTTCTGGCCCAGAACTGCCCGAAACTCGGGATTTTTTGACAGCCCCGCCAGAAATCGCAGTTTCCGACCCAGACTGCTGAAAATCAGTATTTGGGTCCCGGACAGCCTGAAATCCACACTGGCCCGTCGGACAGCCCGGAACGACGATTCTGCCCCCAATCGACGAAAATCACTGTTCTGGCCCAGAACTGCCCGAAACTCGGGATATTTTGACAGCCCTGCCAGAAATCGCAGTTTCGGACCCAGACTGCTGAAAATCAGTATTTGGGTCCCGGACAGCCTGAAATCCACACCGGCCCGTCGGACAGCCCAAATCCGACGATTCTGTCCCCGATCGACGACAATCACTGTTCTGGCCCAGAACTGCCCGAAACTCGTTTTTTTTTACAACCCCGCCAGAAATCGCAGTTTCGGACCCAGACTGCTGAAAATCAGTATTTAGGTCCCGGACAGCCTGAAATCCACACCGGCCCGTCGGACAGCCCGGAACGACGATTCTGCCCCCAATCGACGAAAATCACTGTTCTGGCCCAGAACTGCCCGATACTCGGGATTTTTTGACAGCCCCGCCAGAAATCGCAGTTTCCGACCCAGACTGCTGAAAATCAGTATTTGGGTCCCGGACAGCATGAAATCCAATTTGGCCCGTCGGACAGCCCAAAACGACGATTCTGCCCCCGGTCGACGAAAATCACTGTTCTGGCCCAGAACTGCCCGGAACTCGGGATTTTTTGACAGCCCCGCCAGAAATCGCAGTTTCCGACCCAGACTGCTGAAAATCACTATTTGGGTCCCGGACAGCCTGAAATCCACACCGGCACGTCGGACAGCCCGGAACGACGATTCTGCCCCCGATCGACAAAAATCACTGTTCTGGCCCAGAACTGCCCGAAACTCGGGATTTTTTGACAGCCCCGCCAGAAATCGCAGTTTCGGACCCAGACTGCTGAAAATCAGTATTTGTGTCCCGAACAGCCTGAAATCCACACCGGCCCGTCGGACAACCCAAATCTGTCAGTTCTGCCCCCGATCGACGTAAATGACTGTTCTGGCCCAGAACTGCCCGAAACTCGTTTTTTTTTTACAGCCCCGCCAGAAATCGCAGTTTCCGACCCAGACTGCAGAAAATCACTATTTGGGTCCCGGACAGCCTGAAATTCACACAGGCCCGTCGGACAGCCAGAAACGACGATTCTGCCCCCGATCGACAAAAATTTCTGCTCTGGCCCAGAACTTCCTGAAACTCAGGATTTTTTGACAGCCCCGCCAGAAATCGCAGTTTCGTACCCAGACTGCTGAAAATCAGAATTTGGGTCCCGGATAGCCTGAAATCCAAATTGGCCCGTCGGACAGCCCAAAACGACGATTCTGCCCCCGGTCGACGAAAATCACTGTTCTGGCCCAGAACTGCCTGGAACTCGGGATATTTTGACAGCCCCGCCAGAAATCGCAGTTTCGGACCCAGACTGCTGAAAATCACTATTTGGGACCCGGACAGCCTGAAATCCAAACCGGCCCGTCGGACAACCCAAATCTGACGATTCTGCCCCCGGTCGACGAAAATCACTGTTCTGGCCCAGGACTCCCCGAAACTTGTTTTTTTTTTACAACCCCGCCAGAAATCGCAGTTTCCGACCCAGACTGCTGAAAACCACTATTTGGGTCCCAGACAACCTGAAATCCACACCGGCCCGTCGGACAGCCCGAAACGACGATTCTACCCCCGGTCGACGAAAATCACTGTTCTGGCCCAGAACTGCCCGAAACTCGGGATATTTTGACAGCCCTGCCAGAAATCGCAGTTTCAGACCCAGACTGCTGAAAATCAGTATTTGGGTCCCGGACAGCCTGAAATCCACTCGGGCCCGACGGACAGCCCAAATCTGACGGTTCCGCCCCCGATCGACGAAAATCACTGTTCTGGCCCAGAACTGCCCGAAACTCGCTTTTTTTTTACAACCCCGCCAGAAATCGCAGTTTCAGTCCCAGACTGCTGAAAATTAGTATTTGGGACCTGGACAGCCTGAAATCCACTCCGGCCCGTCGGACAGCCCGAAACGACGATTCTTCCCCCGATCGACGAAAATCACTGTTCTGGCCCAGAACTGCCCGAAACTCGTTTTTTTTTTACAGCCCCGCCAGAAATTGCAGTTTCGGACCCAGACTGCTGAAAATCAGTATTTGGGACCTGGACAGCCTGAAATCCGCACCGGCCCGTCGAACAGCCCGAAACGACGATTCTGCCCCCGATCGACAAAAATCACTGTTCTGGCCCAGAACTGCCCGAAAGTTGGGATTTTTTGACAGCCCTGCCAGAAATCGCAGTTTCGGACCCAGACTGCTGAAAATCAGTATTTGGGTCCCGGACAGCATGAAACCCAAATTGGCCCGTCGGACAGCCCAAAACGACGATTCTGCCCCCGATCGACGAAAATCACAGTTCTGGCCCAGAACTGCCCGAAACTCGGGATTTTTTGACAGCCCCGCCAGAAATCGCAGTTTCGGACCTAGACTGCTGAAAATCAGTATTTGGGTCCCGGACAGCCTGAAATCCACACCGGCACGTCGGATAGCCCAAATCTGACGATTCTGCCCCCGATCGACGAAATTCACTGTTCTGGTCCAGAACTGCCCGAAACTCGTTTTTTTTTACAGCCCCGCCAGAAATCGCAGTTTCCGACCCAGACTGCTGAAAATCAGTATTTGGGTCCCGGACAGCCTGAAATCCACACCGGCCCGTTGGACAGCCCAAATCTGACGATTCTGCCCCCGATCGACGAAAATCACTGTTCTGGCCCAGAACTGCCCGAAACTTGGGATTTTTTACCGCCCCGCCAGAAATCGCAGTTTCGGACCCAGACTGCTGAAAATCACTATTTGGGCCCCGGACAGCCTGAAATCCACACCGGCCCGTCGGACAGCCCAAAACGACGATTCTGCCCCCGATCGACGAAAAACACTGTTCTGCCCCAGAACTGCCTGAAACTCGGGATTTTTTGACAGCCCCGCCAGAAATCGCAGTTTCGGACCCAGACTGCTGAAAATCAGTATTTGGGTCCCGGACAACATGAAACCCGAATTGGCCCGTCGGACAGCCCAAAACGACGATTCTGCCCCCGATCGACGAAAATCACTGTTCTGGCCCAGAACTGCCCGAAACTCGTTTTTTTTTACAGCCCCGCCAGAAATCGCAGTTTCGGACCCAGACTGCTGAAAATCAGTATTTGGGAACTGGACAGCCTGAAATCCACACCGGCCCGTCCGACAGCACGAAACGACGATTCTGCCCCCGATCGACGAAAATCACTGTTCTGGCCCAGAACTGCCTGAAACTCGTCATTTTTTGACAGCCCCGCCAGAAATCGCAGTTTCCGACCCAGACAGCTGAAAATCACTATTTGGGACCTGGACAGCCTGAAATCCACACCGGCCCGTCGGACAGCCCGAAAGGACGATTCTGCCCCCGATCGACGAAAATCACTGTTCTGGCCCAGAACTGCCCGAAACTCGGGATTTTTTGACAGCCCCGCCAGAAATCGCAGTTTCAGACCCAGACTGCTGAAAATCAGTATTTGTGTCCCGGACAGCCTGAAATCCACACCGGCCCGTCGGACAGCCCAAATTTGACGATTCTGCCCCCGATCGCCGAAAATCACTGTTCTGGCCCAGAACTGCCCGAAACTCGTTTTTTTTGACAGCCCCGCCAGAAATCGCAGTTTCGGACCCAGACTGCAGAAAATCAGTATTTGGGTCCCGGACAGCCTGAAATCCAAATTGGCCCGTTGGACAGCCCGAAACGACGATTCTGCCCCCGATCGACGAAAAACACTGTTCTGGCCCAGAACCGCCCGAAACTCGGGATTTTTTGACAGCACCGCCAGAAATCGCAGTTTCGGACCCAGACTGCTGAAAATCAGAATTTGGGTCCCGGACAGCCTGAAATCCACACCGGCCCGTCGGACAGCCCAAATTTGACGATTCTGCCCCCGATCGCCGAAAATCACTGTTCTGGCCCAGAACTGCCCGAAACTCGTTTTTTTTGACAGCCCCGCCAGAAATCGCAGTTTCGGACCCAGACTGCTGAAAATCAGTATTTGGGTCCCGGACAGCCTGAAATCCAAATTGGCCCGTTGGACAGCCCGAAACGACGATTCTGCCCCCGATCGACGAAAAACACTGTTCTGGCCCAGAACTGCCCGAAACTCGTCATTTTTTGACAGCCCCGCCAGAAACCGCAGTTTCGGACCCAGACTGCTGAAAATCAGTATTTGGGACCTGGACAGCCAGAAATCCACACTGGCCCGTCGGACAGCCCAAAACGACGATTCTGCCCCCGATCGACGAAAATCACTGTTCTGGCCCAGAACTGCCCGTAACTCGTTTTTTATTTACAGCCCCGCCAGAAATCGCAGTTTCAGACCCAGACTACTGAAAATCAGTATTTGGGTCCTGGACTGCCTGAAATCCACACCGGCCCGTCGGACAGCCCAAAACGACGATTCTGCCACCGATCGACGAAAATCACTGTCCTGGCCCAGAACTGCCCGAAAGTCAGGATTTTTTGACAGGCCCTTCAGAAATCGCAGTTTCGGACCCAGACTGCTGAAAATCAGTATTTAGGACCTGGACTGCCTGAAATCCACACCGGCCCGTCGGACAGCCCGAAACGACGATTCTGCCCCCGATCGACGAAAATCACTGTTCTGGCCCAGAACTGCCCGAAACTCGTCATCTTTCGACAGCCCCGCCAGAAATCGCAGTTTTGGACCCAGACTGCTGAAAATCACTATTTGGGTACCGGACAGCCTGAAATCCAAACCGGCCCGTCGGACAACCCAAATCTGACGATTCTGCCCCCGGTCGACGAAAATCACTGTTCTGGCCCAGGACTGCCCGAAACTCGTTTTTTTTTACAGCCCCGCCAGAAATCGCAGTTTCGAACCCAGACTGCTGAAAATCAGTATTTGGGTCCCGGACAGCCTGAATTCCACCCCGGCCCGCCGGACAGCCCAAATCTGACGATTCTGCCCCCGATCGACGAAAATCACTGTTCTGGCCCAGAACTGCCCGAAACTCGGGATTTTTTGACAGCCCCGCCAGAAATCGCAGTTTCGGACCCAGACAGCTGAAAATCAGTATTTAGGACTTGGACAGCCTGAAATCCACACCGGCCCGTCGGGCAGCCCGAAACGACGATTCTGCCCCCGATCGACGAAAATCACTGTTCTGGCCCAGAACTGCCTGAAACTCGTCATTTTTTGACAGCCCCGCCAGAAATCGCAGTTTCCGACCCAGACTGCTGAAAATCACTATTTGGGTCCCGGACAGCCTGAAATCCAAACCGGCCCGTTGGACAAACAAAATCTGACGATTCTGCCCCCGGTCGACGAAAATCACTGTTCTGGCCCAGGACTGCCCGAAACACGTTTTTTTTTTTACAACCCCGCTAGAAATCGCAGTTTCCGACCCAGACTGCTGAAAATCAGTATTTGGGACCTGGACAGCCTGAAATCCACACCGGCCCGTCGGACAGCCCGAAACGACGATTCTACCCCCGGTCGACAAAAATCACTGTTCTGGCCCAGAACTGCCCGAAACTCCAGATATTTTGACAGCCCTGCCAGAAATCGCAGTTTCAGAGCCAGACTGCTGAAAATCAGTATTTGGGTCCCGGACAGCCTCAAATCCACTCGGGCCCGACGGACAGCCCAAATCTGACGGTTCTGCCCCCGATCGACGAAAATCACTGTTCTGGCCCAGGACTGCCCGTAACACGTTTTTTTTTTACAACCCCGCTAGAAATCGCAGTTTCCGACCTAGACTGCTGAAAATCACTATTTGGGTACCGGACAGCCTGAAATCCACACCGGCCCGTCGGACAGCCCGAAACGACGATTCTGCCCCCGGTCGACGAAAATCACTGTTCTGGCCCAGAACTGCCCGAAACTCGTCATTTTTTGACAGCCCCGCCAGAAATCGCAGTTTCAGACCCAGACTGCTGAAAATCACTATTTGGGACCCGGACAGCCTGAAATCCAAACCGGCCCGTCGGACAACCCAAATCTGACGATTCTGCCCCCGGTCGACGAAAATCACTGTTCTGGCCCAGGACTCCCCGAAACTCGTTTTTTTTTTACAACCCCGCCAGAAATCGCAGTTTCCGACCCAGACTGCTGAAAACCACTATTTGGGTCCCAGACAACCTGAAATCCACACCGGCCCGTCGGACAGCCCGAAACGACGATTCTACCCCCGGTCGACGAAAATCACTGTTCTAGCCCAGAACTGCCCGAAACTCGGGATATTTTGACAGCCCTGCCAGAAATCGCAGTTTCAGACCCAGACTGCTGAAAATCAGTATTTGGGTCCCGGACAGCCTGAAATCCACTCGGGCCCGACGGACAGCCCAAATCTGACGGTTCCGCCCCCGATCGACGAAAATCACTGTTCTGGCCCAGAACTGCCCGAAACTCGCTTTTTTTTTACAACCCCGCCAGAAATCGCAGTTTCAGTCCCAGACTGCTGAAAATTAGTATTTGGGACCTGGACAGCCTGAAATCCACTCCGGCCCGTCGGACAGCCCGAAACGACGATTCTTCCCCCGATCGACGAAAATCACTGTTCTGGCCCAGAACTGCCCGAAACTCGTTTTTTTTTTACAGCCCCGCCAGAAATCGCAGTTTCGGACCCAGACTGCTGAAAATCAGTATTTGGGACCTGAACAGCCTGAAATCTTCACCGGCCCGTCGAACAGCCCGAAACGACGATTCTGCCCCCGATCGACAAAAATCACTGTTCTGGCCCAGAACTGCCCGAAACTTGGGATTTTTTGACAGCCCTGCCAGAAATCGCAGTTTCGGACCCAGACTGCTGAAAATCAGTATTTGGGTCCCGGACAGCATGAAACCCAAATTGGCCCGTCGGACAGCCCAAAACGACAATTCTGCCCCCGATCGACGAAAATCACAGTTCTGGCCCAGAACTGCCCGAAACTCGGGATTTTTTGACAGCCCCGCCAGAAATCGCAGTTTCGGACCTAGACTGCTGAAAATCAGTATTTGGGTCCCGGACAGCCTGAAATCCACACCGGCCCGTCGGATAGCCCAAATCTGACGATTCTGCCCCCGATCGACGAAATTCACTATTCAGGTCCAGAACTGCCCGAAACTCGTTTTTTTTTACAGCCCCGCCAGAAATCGCAGTTTCCGACCCAGACTGCTGAAAATCAGTATTTGGGTCCCGGACAGCCTGAAATCCACACCGGCCCGTCGGACAGCCCGAAACGACGATTCTACCCCCGGTCGACAAAAATCACTGTTCTGGCCCAGAACTGCCCGAAACTCCAGATATTTTGACAGCCCTGCCAGAAATCGCAGTTTCAGAGCCAGACTGCTGAAAATCAGTATTTGGGTCCCGGACAGCCTCAAATCCACTCGGGCCCGACGGACAGCCCAAATCTGACGGTTCTGCCCCCGATCGACGAAAATCACTGTTCTGGCGCAGGACTGCCCGTAACACGTTTTTTTTTTACAACCCCGCTAGAAATCGCAGTTTCCGACCTAGACTGCTGAAAATCACTATTTGGGTACCGGACAGCCTGAAATCCACACCGGCCCGTCGGACAGCCCGAAACGACGATTCTGCCCCCGGTCGACGAAAATCACTGTTCTGGCCCCGAACTGCCCGAAACTCGTCATTTTTTGACAGCCCCGCCAGAAATCGCAGTTTCGGACCCAGACTGCTGAAAATCACTATTTGGGACCCGGACAGCCTGAAATCCAAACCGGCCCGTCGGACAACCCAAATCTGACGATTCTGCCCCCGGTCGACGAAAATCACTGTTCTGGCCCAGGACTCCCCGAAACTCGTTTTTTTTTTACAACCCCGCCAGAAATCGCAGTTTCCGACCCAGACTGCTGAAAACCACTATTTGGGTCCCAGACAACCTGAAATCCACACCGGCCCGTCGGACAGCCCGAAACGACGATTCTACCCCCGGTCGACGAAAATCACTGTTCTAGCCCAGAACTGCCCGAAACTCGGGATATTTTGACAGCCCTGCCAGAAATCGCAGTTTCAGACCCAGACTGCTGAAAATCAGTATTTGGGTCCCGGACAGCCTGAAATCCACTCGGGCCCGACGGACAGCCCAAATCTGACGGTTCCGCCCCCGATCGACGAAAATCACTGTTCTGGCCCAGAACTGCCCGAAACTCGCTTTTTTTTTACAACCCCGCCAGAAATCGCAGTTTCAGTCCCAGACTGCTGAAAATTAGTATTTGGGACCTGGACAGCCTGAAATCCACTCCGGCCCGTCGGACAGCCCGAAACGACGATTCTTCCCCCGATCGACGAAAATCACTGTTCTGGCCCAGAACTGCCCGAAACTCGTTTTTTTTTTTACAGCCCCGCCAGAAATCGCAGTTTCGGACCCAGACTGCTAAAAATCAGTATTTGGGACCTGAACAGCCTGAAATCTTCACCGGCCCGTCGAACAGCCCGAAACGACGATTCTGCCCCCGATCGACAAAAATCACTGTTCTGGCCCAGAACTGCCCGAAACTTGGGATTTTTTGACAGCCCTGCCAGAAATCGCAGTTTCGGACCCAGACTGCTGAAAATCAGTATTTGGGTCCCGGACAGCATGAAACCCAAATTGGCCCGTCGGACAGCCCAAAACGACGATTCTGCCCCCGATCGACGAAAATCACAGTTCTGGCCCAGAACTGCCCGAAACTCGGGATTTTTTGACAGCCCCGCCAGAAATCGCAGTTTCGGACCTAGACTGCTGAAAATCAGTATTTGGGTCCCGGACAGCCTGAAATCCACACCGGCCCGTCGGATAGCCCAAATCTGACGATTCTGCCCCCGATCGACGAAATTCACTGTTCAGGTCCAGAACTGCCCGAAACTCGTTTTTTTTTACAGCCCCGCCAGAAATCGCAGTTTCCGACCCAGACTGCTGAAAATCAGTATTTGGGTCCCGGACAGCCTGAAATCCACACCGGCCCGTTGGACAGCCCAAATCTGACGATTCTGCCCCCGATCGACGAAAATCACTGTTCTGGCCCAGAACTGCCCGAAACTTGGAATTTTTTACCGCCCCGCCAGAAATCGCAGTTTCGGACCCAGACTGCTGAAAATCACTATTTGGGTCCCGGACAGCCTGAAATCCACACCGGCCCGTCGGACAGCCCAAGACGACGATTCTGCCCCCGATCGACGAAAAACACTGTTCTGCCCCAGAACTGCCCGAAACTCGGGATTTTTTGATAGCCCCGCCAGAAATCGCAGTTTCGGACCCAGACTGCTGAAAATCAGTATTTGGGTCCCGGACAACATGAAACCCGAATTGGCCCGTCGGACAGCCCAAAACGACGATTCTGCCCCCGATCGACGAAAATCACTGTTCTGGCCCAGAACTGCCCGAAACTCGTTTTTTTTTACAGCCCCGCCAGAAATCGCAGTTTCGGACCCAGACTGCTGAAAATCAGTATTTGGGAACTGGACAGCCTGAAATCCACACCGGCCCGTCCGACAGCACGAAACGACGATTCTGCCCCCGATCGACGAAAATCACTGTTCTGGCCCAGAACTGCCTGAAACTCGTCATTTTTTGACAGCCCCGCCAGAAATCGCAGTTTCCGACCCAGACTGCTGAAAATCACTATTTGGGACCTGGACAGCCTGAAATCCACACCGGCCCGTCGGACAGCCCGAAAGGACGATTCTGCCCCCGATCGACGAAAATCACTGTTCTGGCCCAGAACTGCCCGAAACTCGGGATTTTTTGACAGCCCCGCCAGAAATCGCAGTTTCAGACCCAGACTGCTGAAAATCAGTATTTGTGTCCCGGACAGCCTGAAATCCACACCGGCCCGTCGGACGGCCCAAATTTGACGATTCTGCCCCCGATCGCCGAAAATCACTGTTCTGGCCCAGAACTGCCCGAAACTCGTTTTTTTTTACAGCCCCGCCAGAAATCGCAGTTTCGGACCCAGACTGCAGAAAATCAGTATTTGGGTCCCGGACAGCCTGAAATCCAAATTGGCCCGTTGGACAGCCCGAAACGACGATTCTGCCCCCGATCGACGAAAAACACTGTTCTGGCCCAGAACCGCCCGAAACTCGGGATTTTTTGACAGCACCGCCAGAAATCGCAGTTTCGGACCCAGACTGCTGAAAATCAGAATTTGGGTCCCGGACAGCCTGAAATCCACACCGGCCCGTCGGACAGCCCAAATTTGGCGATTCTGCCCCCGATCGCCGAAAATCACTGTTCTGGCCCAGAACTGCCCGAAACTCGTTTTTTTTGACAGCCCCGCCAGAAATCGCAGTTTCGGACCCAGACTGCAGAAAATCAGTATTTGGGTCCCGGACAGCCTGAAATCCAAATTGGCCCGTTGGACAGCCCGAAACGACGATTCTGCCCCCGATCGACGAAAAACACTGTTCTGGCCCAGAACTGCCCGAAACTCGTCATTTTTTGACAGCCCCGCCAGAAACCGCAGTTTCGGACCCAGACTGCTGAAAATCAGTATTTGGGACCTGGACAGCCAGAAATCCACACTGGCCCGTCGGACAGCCCAAAACGACGATTCTGCCCCCGATCGACGACAATCACTGTTCTGGCCCAGAACTGCCCGTAACTCGTTTTTTATTTACAGCCCCGCCAGAAATCGCAGTTTCAGACCCAGACTACTGAAAATCAGTATTTGGGTCCTGGACTGCCTGAAATCCACACCGGCCCGTCGGACAGCCCAAAACGACGATTCTGCCACCGATCGACGAAAATCACTGTCCTGGCCCAGAACTGCCCGAAACTCAGGATTTTTTGACAGGCCCTTCAGAAATCGCAGTTTCGGACCCAGACTGCTGAAAATCAGTATTTGGGACCTGGACTGCCTGAAATCCACACCGGCCCGTCGGACAGCCCGAAACGACGATTCTGCCCCCGATCGACGAAAATCACTGTTCTGGCCCAGAACTGCCCGAAACTCGTCATCTTTCGACAGCCCCGCCAGAAATCGCAGTTTTGGACCCAGACTGCTGAAAATCACTATTTGGGTACCGGACAGCCTGAAATCCAAACCGGCCCGTCGGACAACCCAAATCTGACGATTCTGCCCCCGGTCGACGAAAATCATTGTTCTGGCCCAGGACTGCCCGAAACTCGTTTTTTTTTACAGCCCCGCCAGAAATCGCAGTTTCGAACCCAGACTGCTGAAAATCAGTATTTGGGTCCCGGACAGCCTGAATTCCACCCCGGCCCGCCGGACAGCCCAAATCTGACGATTCTGCCCCCGATCGACGAAAATCACTGTTCTGGCCCAGAACTGCCCGAAACTCGGGATTTTTTGACAGCCCCGCCAGAAATCGCAGTTTCGGACCCAGACAGCTGAAAATCAGTATTTAGGACTTGGACAGCCTGAAATCCACACCGGCCCGTCGGGCAGCCCGAAACGACGATTCTGCCCCCGATCGACGAAAATCACTGTTCTGGCCCAGAACTGCCTGAAACTCGTCATTTTTTGACAGCCCCGCCAGAAATCGCAGGTTCCGACCCAGACTGCTGAAAATCACTATTTGGGTCCCGGACAGCCTGAAATCCAAACCGGCCCGTTGGACAAACAAAATCTGACGATTCTGCCCCCGGTCGACGAAAATCACTGTTCTGGCCCAGGACTGCCCGAAACACGTTTTTTTTTTACAACCCCGCTAGAAATCGCAGTTTCCGACCCAGACTGCTGAAAATCAGTATTTGGGACCTGGACAGCCTGAAATCCACACCGGCCCGTCGGACAGCCCGAAACGACGATTCTACCCCCGGTCGACAAAAATCACTGTTCTGGCCCAGAACTGCCCGAAACTCCAGATATTTTGACAGCCCTGCCAGAAATCGCAGTTTCGGAGCCAGACTGCTGAAAATCAGTATTTGGGTCCCGGACAGCCTCAAATCCACTCGGGCCCGACGGACAGCCCAAATCTGACGGTTCTGCCCCCGATCGACGAAAATCACTGTTCTGGCCCAGGACTGCCCGAAACACGTTTTTTTTTTACAACCCCGCTAGAAATCGCAGTTTCCGACCTAGACTGCTGAAAATCACTATTTGGGTACCGGACAGCCTGAAATCCTCACCGGCCCGTCGGACAGCCCGAAACGACGATTCTGCCCCCGGTCGACGAAAATCACTGTTCTGGCCCAGAACTGCCCGAAACTCGTTTTTTTTTACAGCCCCGCCAGAAATCGCAGTTTCGAACCCAGACTGCTGAAAATCAGTATTTGGGACCTGGACAGCCTGAAATCCGCACCGGCCCGTCGGACAGCACAAAATGACGATTCTGCCCCCGATCGACAAAAATCACTGTTCTGGCCCAGAACTGCCCGAAACTTGGGATTTTTTGACAGCCCTGCCAGAAATCGCAGTTTCGGACCCAGACTGCTGAAAATCAGTATTTGGGTCCCGGACAGCCTGAATTCCACCCCGGCCCGCCGGACAGCCCAAATCTGACGATTCTGCCCCCGATCGACGAAAATCACTGTTCTGGCCCAGAACTGCACGAAACTCGGGATTTTTTGACAGCCCCGCCAGAAATCGCAGTTTCGGACCCAGACAGCTGAAAATCAGTATTTAGGACTTGGACAGCCTGAAATCCACACCGGCCCGTCGGGCAGCCCGAAACGACGATTCTGCCCCCGATCGACGAAAATCACTGTTCTGGCCCAGAACTGCCCGAAACTCCAGATATTTTGACAGCCCTGCCAGAAATCGCAGTTTCGGACCCAGACTGCTGAAAATCAGTATTTAGGTCCCGGACAGCCTGAAATCCACACCGGCCCGTCGGACAGCCCGGAACGACGATTCTGCCCCCGGTCGACAAAAATCACTGTTCTGGCCCAGAACTGCCCGAAACTCCAGATATTTTGACAGCCCTGCCAGAGATCGCAGTTTCGGACCCAGACTGCTGAAAATCAGTATTTAGGTCCCGGGCAGCCTGAAATCCACACCGGCCCGTCGGACAGCCCGGAACGACGATTCTGCCCGCGATCGACGAAAATCACTGTTCTGGCCCAGAACTGCCCGAAACTCGTTTTTTTTTTACAACCCCGCCAGAAATCGCAGTTTCCGACCCAGACTGCTGAAAATCACTATTTGGGTCCCGGACTGCCTGAAATCCACACCGGCCCGTCGGACAGCCCGAAACGATGATTCTGCCCCCGATCGACGAAAATCATTGTTCTGGCCCAGAACTGCTTGAAACTCGTCATTTTTTGACAGCCCCGCCAGAAATCGGAGTTTCCGACCCAGACTGTTGAAAATCACTATTTGGGTCACGGACAGCCTGAAATCCACACCGGCCCGTCGGACAGCCCGAAACGACGATTCTGCCCCCGATCGACAAAAATCACTGTTCTGGCCCAGAACTGCCTGAAACTCAGGATTTTTTGACAGCCTCGCTTGAAATCGCAGTTTCGGACCCAGACTGCTGAAAATCACTATTTGGGTACCGGACAGCCTGAAATCCAGACCGGCCCGTCGGACAACCCAAATCTGACGATTCTGCCCCCGGTCGACGAAAATCACTGTTCTGGCCGAGGACTGCCCGAAACACGTTTTTTTTTTACAACCCCGCCAGAAATCGCAATTTCCGACCCAGACTGCTGAAAATCACTATTTGGGTCCCGGACAGCCCGGAATCCACACCGGCCCGTCGGACAGCCCGAAACGACGATTCTGCCCCCGATCGACGAAAATCATTGTTCTGGCCCAGAACTGCTTGAAACTCGTCATTTTTTGACAGCCCCACCAGAAATCGCAGTTTCCGACCCAGACTGCTGAAAATCACTATTTGGGTCCCGGACTGCCTGAAATCCACACCGGCCCGTCGGGCAGCCCGAAACGACGATTCTGCCCCCGATCGACGAAAATCATTGTTCTGGCCCAGAACTGCTTGAAACTCGTCATTTTTTGACAGCCCCGCCAGAAATCGCAGTTTCCGACCCAGACTGTTGAAAATCACTATTTGGGTCACGGACAGCCTGAAATCCACACCGGCCCGTCGGACAGCCCGAAACGACGATTCTGCCCCCGATCGACAAAAATCACTGTTCTGGCCCAGAACTGCCTGAAACTCAGGATTTTTTGACAGCGTCGCTTGAAATCGCAGTTTCGGACCCAGACTGCTGAAAATCAGAATTTGGGTCCCGGACAGCCTGAAATCCAAATTGGCCCGTCGGATAGCCCAAAACGACGATTCTGCCCCCGATCGACGAAAAACACTGTTCTGGCCCAGACTGCCCGAATCTCGAGATTTTTTGACAGCCCCGCCGGAAATCGCAGTGTCGGACCCAGACTGCTGAAAATCACTATTTGGGTCCCGAACAGCCTGAAATCCACACCGGCCCGTCGGACAGCCCAAAATGGCGATTCTGCCCCCGGTCGACGAAAATCACTGTTCTGGCCCAGACTACCCGAATCTCGGGATTTTTTTACAACCCCGCCAGAAATCGCAGTTTCGGACCCAGACTGCTGAAAATCAGTATTTGGGTCCCAGACAGCCTGAAATCCACTCCGGCCCGTCGGACAGCCCAAAATGACTATTTTGCCCCCGGTCGACAAAATCACTGTTTTGGCCCAGAACAGCCTGAAACTCGTGATTTTTTGACAGCCCCGCCAGGAATCGCAGTTTCGGACCCAGACTGCTGAAAATCACTATTTGGGTCCCGAACAGCCTGAAATCGACACCGGCCCGTCGGACAGCCCAAAATGGCGATGCTGCCCCCGGTCGACGAAAATCACTGTTCTGGCCCAGACTGCCCGAATCTCGGGATTTTTTGACAGCCCTGCCGGAAATCGCAGTGTCGGACCCAGACTGCTGAAAATCAGTATTTGGGACCCGGACAGCCTGAAATCCACACCGGCCCGTCGGACAGCCCGAAATGGCGATGCTGCCCTCGGTCGACGAAAATCACTGTTCTGGCCCAGACTGCCCGAATCTCGGGATTTTTTGACAGCCCCGCCGGAAATCGCAGTGTCGGACCCAGACTGCTGAAAATCAGTATTTGGGACCCGGACAGCCTGAAATCCACACCGGCCCGTCGGACAGCCCAAAATGGCGATTCTGCCCTCGGTCGACGAAAATCACTGTTCTCGCCCAGACTGCCCGAATCTCGGGATTTTTTGACAGCCCCGCCGGAAATCGCAGTGTCGGACCCAGACTGCTGAAAATCAGTATTTGGGTCCCAGACAGCCTGAAATCCACTCCGGCCCGTCGGACAGCCCAAAATGACTATTTTGCCCCCGGTCGACAAAATCACTGTTCTGGCCCAGAACAGCCTGAAACTCGTGATTTTTTGACAGCCCCGCCAGGAATCGCAGTTTCGGACCCAGACTGCTGAAAATCAGTATTTGGGTCCCAGACAGCCTGAAATCCACTCCGGCCCGTCGGACAGCCCAAAATGACTATTTTGCCCCCGGTCGACAAAATCACTGTTCTGCCCAGAACAGCCTGAAACTCGTGATTTTTTGACAGCCCCGCCAGGAATCGCAGTTTCGGTCCCAGACTGCTGAAAATCACTATTTGGGACCCGAACAGCCTGAAATCGACACCGGCCCGTCGGACAGCCCAAAATGGCGATGCTGCCCCCGGTCGACGAAAATCACTGTTCTGGCCCAGACTGCCTGAATCTCGGGATTTTTTGACAGCCCTGCCGGAAATCGCAGTGTCGGACCCAGACTGCTGAAAATCAGTATTTGGGACCCGGACAGCCTGAAATCCACACCGGCCCGTCGGACAGCCCAAAATGGCGATGCTGCCCTCGGTCGACGAAAATCACTGTTCTGGCCCAGACTGCCCGAATCTCGGGATTTTTTGACAGCCCCGCCGGAAATCGCAGTGTCGGACCCAGACTGCTGAAAATCAGTATTCGGGACCCGGACAGCCTGAAATCCACACCGGCCCGTCGGACAGCCCAAAATGGCGATTCTGCCCCCGATCGACGAAAATCACTGTTCTGGCCCAGGACTGCCCGAAACTTGTGATTTTTTGACAGCCCCGCCAGAAATCGCAGTTTCGGACCCGGACTGCTGAAAATCAGTATTTGGGTCACGAACAGCCTTAAATCGACACCGGCCCGTCAGACAGCCCAAAACGACGATTCTGACCCCAGTCGACGAAAATCACAGTTCTGGCCCAGTGCTGCCCAAAACTTGTCATTTTTTGACAGCCCCGCCAGAAATCGCAGTATCGGTCCTAGACTGCTGAAAATCAGTATTTGGGACCCGGACAGCCTGAAATCCACACCAGCCCGCCGGACAGACCAAAACGACGATTCTGCCCCCGATCGCCGAAAATCACTGTTCTGGCCCTGGACTGGCCGAAACTCGTGATTTTTTGACAGCCCTGCCAGAAATCGCAGTTTCGAACCCAGACTGCTGAAAATCAGTTTTTGGATCCCGAACAGCCTGAAATCGACACCGGCCCGTCGGACAGCCCAAAATGGCGATTCTGCCCCCGATCAACGAAAATCACTCTTCTGGCCCAGGACTGCCCGAAACTTGTGATTTTTTGACAGCCCCGCCAGAATTCGCAGTTTCGGACCCAGACTGCTGAAAATCAGTATTTGGGTTCCAGACAGCCTGAAATCCACACCGGCCCGTCGGACAGCCCAAAATGATGATATTGCCCCCGGTCGACAAAATCACTGTTCTGGCCCAGCATAGCCCGAAACTCGTGATTTTTTGACAGCCCCGCCAGGAATCGCAGTTTCGGACCCAGACTGCTGAAAATCACTATTTGGGTCCCGAACAGCCTGAAATCGACACCGGCCCGTCGGACAGCCCAAAATGGTGATGCTGCCCCCGGTCGACGAAAATCACTGTTCTGGCCCAGACTGCCCGAATCTCAGGATTTTTTGGCAGCCCCGCCAGAAATCGCAGTGTCGGACCCAGACTGCTGAAAATCAGTATTTGGGTCCCGGACAGCCTGAAATCCACACCGGCCCGTCGGACAGCCCAAAATGGCGATTCTGCCCCCGATTGACGAAAATCACTGTTCTGGCCCAGGACTGCCCGAAACATGTAATTTTTTGACGGCCCCGCCAGAAATCGCAGTTTCGGACCCAGACTGCTGAAAATTAGTATTTGGGTCCCAGACAGCCTGAAATCCACACCGGCCCGTCGGACAGCCCAAACTGACGATTTTGCCCCCGGTCGACAAAATCACTGTTCTGGCCCAGAACAGCCCGAAACTCGTGATTTTTTGACAGCCCCGCCAGAAATCGCAGTTTCGAACCCAGATTGCTGAAAATCAGTTTTTGGATCCCGAACAGCCTGAAATCGACACCGGCCCGTCGGACAGCCCAAAATGGTGATGCTGCCCCCGGTCGACGAAAATCACTGTTCTGGCCCAGACTGCCCGAATCTCGAGATTTTTTGACAGCCCCGCCAGAAATCGCAGTGTCGGTCCTAGACTGCTGAAAATCAGTATTTGGGTCCCGGACAGCCAGAAATCCACACCGGCCCGTCGGACAGCCCAAAATGGCGATTCTGCCCCCGATCGACGAAAATCACTATTCTGGCCCAGGACTGCCCGAAACTTGTGATTTTTTGACAGCCCCGCCAGAAATCGCAGTTTCGGACCCAGACTGCTGAAAATAAGAATTTGGGTCCCAGACAGCCTGAAATCCACACCGGCCCGTCGGACAGCCAAAAATGACGATTTTGGCGCCGGTCGACAAAATCACTGTTCTGGCCCAGAACAGCCCGAAACTCGTGATTTTTTGACAGCCCCGCCAGGAATCGCAGTTTCGGACCCAGACTGCTGAAAATCACTATTTGGGTCCCGAACAGCCTGAAATCAACACCGGCCCGTTGGACAGCCCAAAATGGCGATGCTGCCCCCAGTCGACGAAAATCACTGTTCTGGCCCAGACTGCCCGAGTCTCGGGATTTTTTGACAGCCCTGCCAGAAATCGCAGTGTCGGACCCAGACTGCTGAAAATCAGTATTTGGATCCCGGACAGCCTGAAATCCACACCGGCCCGTCGGACAGCCCAAAATGGCGATTCTGCCCCCAATCGACGAAAATCACTGTTCTGGCCCAGGACTGCCCGAAACTTGTGATTTTTTGACAGCCCCGCCAGAAATCGCAGTTTCGGACCCAGACTGCTGAAAATCAGTATTTGGGACCCAGACAGCCTGAAATCCACACCAGCCCGTCGGACAGCCCAAAATGACGATTTTGCCCCCGGTCGACAAAATCACTGTTCTGGCCTAGAACAGCCCGAAACTCGTGATTTTTTGACTGCCCCGCCAGGAATCGCAGTTTCGGTCTTAGACTGCTGAAAATCACTATTTGGGTCCCGAACAGCCTGAAATCGACACCGGCCCGTCGGACAGTCCAAAATGGCGATGCTGCCCCCGGTCGACGAAAATCACTGTTCTGGCCCAGACTGCCCGAATCTCGGGATTTTTTGACAGCCCCGCCAGAAATCGCAGTGTCGGACCCAGACTGCTGAAAATCAGTATTTGGGTCCCGGACAGCCTGAAATCCACACCGGCCCGTCGGACAGCCCAAAATGGCGATTCTGCCCCCGATTGACGAAAATTACTGTTCTGGCCCAGGACTGCCCGAAACTTGTGATTTTTTGACGGCCCCGCCAGAAATCGCAGTTTCGAACCCAGATTGCTGAAAATCAGTATTTGGGTCCCAGACAGCCTGAAATCCACACCGGCCCGTCGGACAGCCCAAAAGGACGATTTTGCCCCCGGTCAACAAAATCACTGTTCTGGCCCAGAACAGCCCGAAAAGTCGTGATTTTTTTACAGCCCCGCCAGAAATCGCAGTGTCGGACCCAGACTGCTGAAAATCAGTATTTGGGTCCCGGACAGCTTGAAATCCACAACGGCCCGTCGGACAGCCCAAAATGGCGATTCTGCCCTCGATTGACGAAAATCACTGTTCTGGCCCAGGACTGCCCGAAACTTGTGATTTTTTGACGGCCCCGCCAGAATTCGCAGTTTCGGACCCAGACTGCTGAAAATCAGTATTTGGGTCCCAGACAGCCTGAAATCCACACCGGCCCGTCGGACAGCCCAAAATGATGATATTGCCCCCGGTCGACAAAATCACTGTTCTGGCCCAGCATAGCCCGAAACTCGTGATTTTTTGACAGCCCCGCCAGGAATCGCAGTTTCGGACCCAGACTGCTGAAAATCACTATTTGGGTCCCGAACAGCCTGAAATCGACACCGGCCCGTCGGACAGCCCAAAATGGTGATGCTGCCCCCGGTCGACGAAAATCACTGTTCTGGCCCAGACTGCCCGAATCTCAGGATTTTTTGGCAGCCCCGCCAGAAATCGCAGTGTCGGACCCAGACTGCTGAAAATCAGTATTTGGGTCCCGGACAGCCTGAAATCCACACCGGCCCGTCGGACAGCCCAAAATGGCGATTCTGCCCCCGATTGACGAAAATCACTGTTCTGGCCCAGGACTGCCCGAAACATGTAATTTTTTTACGGCCCCGCCAGAAATCGCAGTTTCGGACCCAGACTGCTGAAAATTAGTATTTGGGTCCCAGACAGCCTGAAATCCACACCGGCCCGTCGGACAGCCCAAACTGACGATTTTGCCCCCGGTCGACAAAATCACTGTTCTGGCCCAGAACAGCCCGAAACTCGTGATTTTTTGACAGCCCCGCCAGAAATCGCAGTTTCGAACCCAGATTGCTGAAAATCAGTTTTTGGATCCCGAACAGCCTGAAATCGACACCGGCCCGTCGGACAGCCCAAAATGGTGATGCTGCCCCCGGTCGACGAAAATCACTGTTCTGGCCCAGACTGCCCGAATCTCGAGATTTTTTGACAGCCCCGCCAGAAATCGCAGTGTCGGTCCTAGACTGCTGAAAATCAGTATTTGGGTCCCGGACAGCCAGAAATCCACACCGGCCCGTCGGACAGCCCAAAATGGCGATTCTGCCCCCGATCGACGAAAATCACTATTCTGGCCCAGGACTGCCCGAAACTTGTGATTTTTTGACAGCCCCGCCAGAAATCGCAGTTTCGGACCCAGACTGCTGAAAATAAGAATTTGGGTCCCAGACAGCCTGAAATCCACACCGGCCCGTCGGACAGCCAAAAATGACGATTTTGGCGCCGGTCGACAAAATCACTGTTCTGGCCCAGAACAGCCCGAAACTCGTGATTTTTTGACAGCCCCGCCAGGAATCGCAGTTTCGGACCCAGACTGCTGAAAATCACTATTTGGGTCCCGAACAGCCTGAAATCGACACCGGCCCGTTGGACAGCCCAAAATGGCGATGCTGCCCCCAGTCGACGAAAATCACTGTTCTGGCCCAGACTGCCCGAGTCTCGGGATTTTTTGACAGCCCTGCCAGAAATCGCAGTGTCGGACCCAGACTGCTGAAAATCAGTATTTGGATCCCGGACAGCCTGAAATCCACACCGGCCCGTCGGACAGCCCAAAATGGCGATTCTGCCCCCAATCGACGAAAATCACTGTTCTGGCCCAGGACTGCCCGAAACTTGTGATTTTTTGACAGCCCCGCCAGAAATCGCAGTTTCGGACCCAGACTGCTGAAAATCAGTATTTGGGACCCAGACAGCCTGAAATCCACACCAGCCCGTCGGACAGCCCAAAATGACGATTTTGCCCCCGGTCGACAAAATCACTGTTCTGGCCTAGAACAGCCCGAAACTCGTGATTTTTTGACTGCCCCGCCAGGAATCGCAGTTTCGGTCTTAGACTGCTGAAAATCACTATTTGGGTCCCGAACAGCCTGAAATCGACACCGGCCCGTCGGACAGCCCAAAATGGCGATGCTGCCCCCGGTCGACGAAAATCACTGTTCTGGCCCAGACTGCCCGAATCTCGGGATTTTTTGACAGCCCCGCCAGAAATCGCAGTGTCGGACCCAGACTGCTGAAAATCAGTATTTGGGTCCCGGACAGCCTGAAATCCACACCGGCCCGTCGGACAGCCCAAAATGGCGATTCTGCCCCCGATTGACGAAAATTACTGTTCTGGCCCAGGACTGCCCGAAACTTGTGATTTTTTGACGGCCCCGCCAGAAATCGCAGTTTCGAACCCAGATTGCTGAAAATCAGTATTTGGGTCCCAGACAGCCTGAAATCCACACCGGCCCGTCGGACAGCCCAAAAGGACGATTTTGCCCCCGGTCAACAAAATCACTGTTCTGGCCCAGAACAGCCCGAAAAGTCGTGATTTTTTTACAGCCCCGCCAGAAATCGCAGTGTCGGACCCAGACTGCTGAAAATCAGTATTTGGGTCCCGGACAGCTTGAAATCCACAACGGCCCGTCGGACAGCCCAAAATGGCGATTCTGCCCTCGATTGACGAAAATCACTGTTCTGGCCCAGGACTGCCCGAAACTTGTGATTTTTTGACGGCCCCGCCAGAAATCGCAGTTTCGAACCCAGATTGCTGAAAATCAGTATTTGGGTCCCAGACAGCCTGAAATCCACACCGGCCCGTCGGACAGCCCAAAAGGACAATTTTGCCCCCGGTCGACAAAATCACTGTTCTGGCCCAGAACAGCCCGAAACTCGTGATTTTTTGACAGCCCCGCCAGGAATCGCAGTGTCGGACCCAGACTGCTGAAAAACACTATTTGGGTCCCGAACAGCCTGAAATCCACACCGGCCCTTCGGACAGCCCAAAATGGCGATTCTGCCCCCGATCGACGAAAATCACTATTCTGGCCCAGACTGCCCGAATCTCGGGATTTTTTGACAGCCCCGCCAGAAATCGCAGTGTCGGACCCAGACTGCTGAAAATCAGAATTTGGGTCCCAGACAGCCTGAAATCCGCACCGGCCCGTCGGACAGCCCAGAAAGACGATTTTGCCGCCGGTCGACAAAATCACTGTTCTGGCCCAGAACAGCCCGAAACTCGTGAATTTTTGACAGCCCCGCCAGGAATCGCAGTTTCGGACCCAGACTGCTGAAAATCACTGTTTGGGTCCCGGACAGCCTGAAATCCACACCGGCCCGTCGGACAGCCCAAAATGGCGATTCTGCCCCCGATCGACGAAAATCACTACTCTGGCCCAGGACTGCCCGAAACTTGTGATTTTTTGACAGCCCCGCCAGGAATCGCAGTTTCGAACCCAGATTGCTGAAAATCAGTATTTGGGTCCCAGACAGCCTGAAATCCACACCGGCCCGTCGGACAGCCCAAAAGGACGATTTTGCCCCCGGTCGACAAAATCACTGTTCTGGCCCAGAACAGCCCGAAACTCGTGATTTTTTGACAGCCCCGCCAGGAATCGCAGTGTCGGACCCAGACTGCTGAAAAACACTATTTGGGTCCCGAACAGCCTGAAATCCACACCGGCCCTTCGGACAGCCCAAAATGGCGATTCTGCCCCCGATCGACGAAAATCACTATTCTGGCCCAGACTGCCCGAATCTCGGGATTTTTTGACAGCCCCGCCAGAAATCGCAGTGTCGGACCCAGACTGCTGAAAATCAGAATTTGGGTCCCAGACAGCCTGAAATCCGCACCGGCCCGTCGGACAGCCCAAAATGACGATTTTGCCGCCGGTCGACAAAATCACTGTTCTGGCCCAAAACAGCCCGAAACTCGTGATTTTTTGACAGCCCCGCCAGGAATCGCAGTTTCGGACCCAGACTGCTGAAAATCACTGTTTGGGTCCCGGACAGCCTGAAATCCACACCGGCCCGTCGGACAGCCCAAAATGGCGATTCTGCCCCCGATCGACGAAAATCACTACTCTGGCCCAGGACTGCCCGAAACTTGTGATTTTTTGACAGCCCCGCCAGAAATCGCAGTTTCGGACCCAGACTGCTGAAAATAAGAATTTGGGTCCCAGACAGCCTGAAATCCACACCGGCCCGTCGGACAGCCAAAAATGACGATTTTGCCGCCGGTCGACAAAATCACTGTTCTGGCCCAGAACAGCCCGAAACTCGTGATTTTTTGACAGCCCCGCCAGGAATCGCAGTTTCGGACCCAGACTGCTGAAAATCACTATTTGGGTCCCGAACAGCCTGAAATCGACACCGGCCCGTTGGGCAGCCCAAAATGGCGATGCTGCCCCCAGTCGACGAAAATCACTGTTCTGGCCCAGACTGCCCGAGTCTCGGGATTTTTTGACAGCCCCGCCAGAAATCGCAGTGTCGGACCCAGACTGCTGAAAATCAGTATTTGGATCCCGGACAGCCTGAAATCCACACCGGCCCGTCGGACAGCCCAAAATGGCGATTCTGCCCCCGATCGATGAAAATCACTGTTCTGGCCCAGGACTGCCCGAAACTTGTGATTTTTTGACAGCCCCGCCAGAAATCGCAGTTTCGGACCCAGACTGCTGAAAATCAGTATTTGGGACCCAGACAGCCTGAAATCCACACCAGCCCTTCGGACAGCCCAAAATGGCGATTCTGCCCCCGATTGACGAAAATCACTGTTCTGGCCCAGGACTGCCCGAAACTTGTGATTTTTTGACGGCCCCGCCAGAAATCGCAGTTTCGAACCCAGATTGCTGAAAATCAGTATTTGGGTCCCAGACAGCCTGAAATCCACACCGGCCCGTCGGACAGCCCAAAAGGACGATTTTGCCCCCGGTCGACAAAATCACTGTTCTGGCCCAGAACAGCCCGAAACTCGTGATTTTTTGACAGCCCCGCCAGGAATCGCAGTGTCGGACCCAGACTGCTGAAAAACACTATTTGGGTCCCGAACAGCCTGAAATCCACACCGGCCCTTCGGACAGCCCAAAATGGCGATTCTGCCCCCGATCGACGAAAATCACTATTCTGGCCCAGACTGCCCGAATCTCGGGATTTTTTGACAGCCCCGCCAGAAATCGCAGTGTCGGACCCAGACTGCTGAAAATCAGAATTTGGGTCCCAGACAGCCTGAAATCCGCACCGGCCCGTCGGACAGCCCAAAATGACGATTTTGCCGCCGGTCGACAAAATCACTGTTCTGGCCCAAAACAGCCCGAAACTCGTGATTTTTTGACAGCCCCGCCAGGAATCGCAGTTTCGGACCCAGACTGCTGAAAATCACTGTTTGGGTCCCGGACAGCCTGAAATCCACACCGGCCCGTCGGACAGCCCAAAATGGCGATTCTGCCCCCGATCGACGAAAATCACTATTCTGGCCCAGGACTGCCCGAAACTTGTGATTTTTTGACAGCCCCGCCAGAAATCGCAGTTTCGGACCCAGACTGCTGAAAATAAGAATTTGGGTCCCAGACAGCCTGAAATCCCCACCGGCCCGTCGGACAGCCAAAAATGACGATTTTGCCGCCGGTCGACAAAATCACTGTTCTGGCCCAGAACAGCCCGAAACTCGTGATTTTTTGACAGCCCCGCCAGGAATCGCAGTTTCGGACCCAGACTGCCGAAAATCACTATTTGGGTCCCGAACAGCCTGAAATCGACACCGGCCCGTTGGACAGCCCAAAATGGCGATGCTGCCCCCAGTCGACGAAAATCACTGTTCTGGCCCAGACTGCCCGAGTCTCGGGATTTTTTGACAGCCCCGCCAGAAATCGCAGTGTCGGACCCAGACTGCTGAAAATCAGTATTTGGATCCCGGACAGCCTGAAATCCACACCGGCCCGTCGGACAGCCCAAAATGGCGATTCTGCCCCTGATCGACGAAAATCACTGTTCTGGCCCAGGACTGCCCGAAACTTGTGATTTTTTGACAGCCCCGCCAGAAATCGCAGTTTCGGACCCAGACTGCTGAAAATCAGTATTTGGGACCCAGACAGCCTGAAATCCACACCAGCCCGTCGGACAGCCCAAAATGACGATTTTGCCCCCGGTCGACAAAATCACTGTTCTGGCCCAGAACAGCCCGAAACTCGTGATTTTTTGACAGCCCCGCCAGGAATCGCAGTTTCGGTCTTAGACTGCTGAAAATCACTATTTGGGTCCCGAACAGCCTGAAATCGACACCGGCCCGTCGGACAGCCCAAAATGGCGATGCTGCCCCCGGTCGACGAAAATCACTGTTCTGGCCCAGGACTGCCCGAAACTTGTGATTTTTTGACAGCCCCGCCAGAAATCGCAGTTTCGGACCCAGACTGCTGAAAATCAGTATTTGGGACCCAGACAGCCTGAAATCCACACCAGCCCGTCGGACAGCCCAAAATGGCGATTCTGCCCCCGATTGACGAAAATCACTGTTCTAGCCCAGGACTGCCCGAAACTTGTGATTTTTTGACGGCCCCGCCAGAAATCGCAGTTTCGAACCCAGATTGCTGAAAATCAGTATTTGGGTCCCAGACAGCCTGAAATCCACACCGGCCCGTCGGACAGCCCAAAAGGACGATTTTGCCCCCGGTCGACAAAATCACTGTTCTGGCCCAGAACAGCCCGAAAGTCGTGATTTTTTGACAGCCCCGCCAGGAATCGCAGTGTCGGACCCAGACTGCTGAAAATCACTATTTGGGTCCCGAACAGCCTGAAATCCACACCGGCCCTTCGGACAGCCCAAAATGGCGATTCTGCCCCCGATCGACGAAAATCACTATTCTGGCCCAGACTGCCCGAATCTCGGGATTTTTTGACAGCCCCGCCAGAAATCGCAGTGTCGGACCCAGACTGCTGAAAATCAGAATTTGGGTCCCAGACAGCCTGAAATCCGCACCGGCCCGTCGGACAGCCCAAAATGACGATTTTGCCCCCGGTCGACAAAATCACTGTTCTGGCGCAGGACTGCCCGAAACTTGTGATTTTTTGACGGCCCCGCCAGAAATCGCAGTTTCGAACCCAGATTGCTGAAAATCAGTATTTGGGTCCCAGACAGCCTGAAATCCACACCGGCCCGTCGGACAGCCCAAAATGGCGATTCTGCCCCCGATCGACGAAAATCACTGTTCTGGCCCAGGACTGCCCGAAACTTGTGATTTTTTGACAGCCCCGCCAGAAATCGCAGTTTCGGACCCAGACTGCAGAAAATCAGTATTTGGGACCCAGACAGCCTGAAATCCACACCAGCCCGTCGGACAGCCCAAAATGACGATTTTGCCCCCGGTCGACAAAATCACTGTTCTGGCCCAGAACAGCCCGAAACTCGTGATTTTTTGACAGCCCCGCCAGGAATCGCAGTTTCGGTCTTAGACTGCTGAAAATCACTATTTGGGTCCCGAACAGCCTGAAATCGACACCGGCCCGTCGGACAGCCCAAAATGGCGATGCTGCCCCCGGTCGACGAAAATCACTGTTCTGGCCCTGACTGCCCCAATCTCGGGATTTTTTGACAGCCCCGCCAGAAATCGCAGTGTCGGACCCGGACTGCTGAAAATCAGTATTTGGGTCCCGGACAGCCTGAAATCCACACCGGCCCGTCGGACAGCCCAAAATGGCGATTCTGCCCCCGATTGACGAAAATCACTGTTCTGGCCCAGGACTGCCCGAAACTTGTGATTTTTTGACGGCCCCGCCAGAAATCGCAGTTTCGAACCCAGATTGCTGAAAATCAGTATTTGGGTCCCAGACAGCCTGAAATCCACACCGGCCCGTCGGACAGCCCAAAAGGACGATTTTGCCCCCGGTCAACAAAATCACTGTTCTGGCCCAGAACAGCCCGAAAGTCGTGATTTTTTGACAGCCCCGCCAGAAATCGCAGTGTCGGACCCAGACTGCTGAAAATCAGTATTTGGGTCCCGGACAGCCTGAAATCCACAACGGCCCGTCGGACAGCCCAAAATGGCGATTCTGCCCTCGATTGACGAAAATCACTGTTCTGGCCCAGGACTGCCCGAAACTTGTGATTTTTTGACGGCCCCGCCAGAAATCGCAGTTTCGAACCCAGATTGCTGAAAATCAGTATTTGGGTCCCAGACAGCCTGAAATCCACACCGGCCCGTCGGACAGCCCAAAAGGACGATTTTGCCCCCGGTCGACAAAATCACTGTTCTGGCCCAGAACAGCCCGAAAGTCGTGATTTTTTGACAGCCCCGCCAGGAATCGCAGTGTCGGACCCAGACTGCTGAAAATCACTATTTGGGTCCCGAACAGCCTGAAATCCACACCGGCCCTTCGGACAGCCCAAAATGGCGATTCTGCCCCCGATCGACGAAAATCACTATTCTGGCCCAGACTGCCCGAATCTCGGGATTTTTTGACAGCCCCGCCAGAAATCGCAGTGTCGGACCCAGACTGCTGAAAATCAGAATTTGGGTCCCAGACAGCCTGAAATCCGCACCGGCCCGTCGGACAGCCCAAAATGACGATTTTGCCCCCGGTCGACAAAATCACTGTTCTGGCGCAGGACTGCCCGAAACTTGTGATTTTTTGACGGCCCCGCCAGAAATCGCAGTTTCGAACCCAGATTGCTGAAAATCAGTATTTGGGTCCCAGACAGCCTGAAATCCACACCGGCCCGTCGGACAGCCCAAAATGGCGATTCTGCCCCCGATCGACGAAAATCACTGTTCTGGCCCAGGACTGCCCGAAACTTGTGATTTTTTGACAGCCCCGCCAGAAATCGCAGTTTCGGACCCAGACTGCAGAAAATCAGTATTTGGGACCCAGACAGCCTGAAATCCACACCAGCCCGTCGGACAGCCCAAAATGACGATTTTGCCCCCGGTCGACAAAATCACTGTTCTGGCCCAGAACAGCCCGAAACTCGTGATTTTTTGACAGCCCCGCCAGGAATCGCAGTTTCGGTCTTAGACTGCTGAAAATCACTATTTGGGTCCCGAACAGCCTGAAATCGACACCGGCCCGTCGGACAGCCCAAAATGGCGATGCTGCCCCCGGTCGACGAAAATCACTGTTCTGGCCCTGACTGCCCCAATCTCGGGATTTTTTGACAGCCCCGCCAGAAATCGCAGTGTCGGACCCGGACTGCTGAAAATCAGTATTTGGGTCCCGGACAGCCTGAAATCCACACCGGCCCGTCGGACAGCCCAAAATGGCGATTCTGCCCCCGATTGACGAAAATCACTGTTCTGGCCCAGAACAGCCCGAAAGTCGTGATTTTTTGACAGCCCCGCCAGAAATCGCAGTGTCGGACCCAGACTGCTGAAAATCAGTATTTGGGTCCCGGACAGCCTGAAATCCACAACGGCCCGTCGGACAGCCCAAAATGGCGATTCTGCCCTCGATTGACGAAAATCACTGTTCTGGCCCAGGACTGCCCGAAACTTGTGATTTTTTGACGGCCCCGCCAGAAATCGCAGTTTCGAACCCAGATTGCTGAAAATCAGTATTTGGGTCCCAGACAGCCTGAAATCCGCACCGGCCCGTCGGACAGCCCAAAATGACGATTTTGCCCCCGGTCGGCAAAATCACTGTTCTGGCCCAGAACAGCACGAAACTCGTGATTTTTTGACAGCCCCGCCAGGAATCGCAGTTTCGGACCCAGACTGCTGAAAATCACTATTTGGATCCCAGACAGCCTGAAATCCACACCGGCCCGTCGGACAGCCCAAAATGGCGATTCTGCCCCCGATCGACGAAAATCACTATTCTGGCCCAGAACAGCACGAAACTCGTGATTTTTTGACAGCCCCGCCAGGAATCGCAGTTTCGGACCCAGACTGCTGAAAATCACTATTTGGATCCCAGACAGCCTGAAATCCACACCGGCCCGTCGGACAGCCCAAAATGGCGATTCTGCCCCCGATCGACGAAAATCACTATTCTGGCCCAGGACTGCCCGAAACTTGTGATTTTTTGACAGCCCCGCCAGAAATCGCAGTTTCGGACCCAGACTGCTGAAAATCAGTATTTGGGACCCAGACAGCCTGAAATCCACACCGGCCCGTCGGATAGCCCAAAATGACGATTTTGCCCCCGGTCGACAAAATCACTGTTCTGGCCCAGAACAGCCCGAAAGTCGTGATTTTTTGACAGCCCCGCCAGAAATCGCAGTGTCGGACCCAGACTGCTGAAAATCAGTATTTGGGTCCCGGACAGCCTGAAATCCACAACGGCCCGTCGGACAGCCCAAAATGGCGATTCTGCCCTCGATTGACGAAAATCACTGTTCTGGCCCAGGACTGCCCGAAACTTGTGATTTTTTGACGGCCCCGCCAGAAATCGCAGTTTCGAACCCAGATTGCTGAAAATCAGTATTTGGGTCCCAGACAGCCTGAAATCCACACCGGCCCGTCGGACAGCCCAAAAGGACGATTTTGCCCCCGGTCGACAAAATCACTGTTCTGGCCCAGAACAGCCCGAAACTCGTGATTTTTTGACAGCCCCGCCAGGAATCGCAGTGTCGGACCCAGACTGCTGAAAAACACTATTTGGGTCCCGAACAGCCTGAAATCCACACCGGCCCTTCGGACAGCCCAAAATGGCGATTCTGCCCCCGATCGACGAAAATCACTATTCTGGCCCAGACTGCCCGAATCTCGGGATTTTTTGACAGCCCCGCCAGAAATCGCAGTGTCGGACCCAGACTGCTGAAAATCAGAATTTGGGTCCCAGACAGCCTGAAATCCGCACCGGCCCGTCGGACAGCCCAAAATGACGATTTTGCCCCCGGTCGGCAAAATCACTGTTCTGGCCCAGAACAGCCCGAAACTCGTGATTTTTTGACAGCCCCGCCAGGAATCGCAGTTTCGGACCCAGACTGCTGAAAATCACTATTTGGATCCCGGACAGCCTGAAATCCACACCGGCCCGTCGGACAGCCCAAAATGGCGATTCTGCCCCGGATCGACGAAAATCACTATTCTGGCCCAGGACTGCCCGAAACTTGTGATTTTTTGACAGCCCCGCCAGAAATCGCAGTTTCGGACCCAGACTGCTGAAAATCAGTATTTGGGACCCAGACAGCCTGAAATCCACACCGGCCCGTCGGATAGCCCAAAATGACGATTTTGCCCCCGGTCGACAAAATCACTGTTCTGGCCCAGAACAGCCCGAAACTCGTGATTTTTTGGCAGCCCCGCCAGGAATCGCAGTTTCGGACCCAGACTGCTGAAAATCAGTATTTGGGACCCAGACAGCCTGAAATCCACACCGGCCCGTCGGATAGCCCAAAATGGCGATTTTGCCCCCGGTCGACAAAATCACTGTTCTGGCCCAGAACAGCCCGAAACTCGTGATTTTTTGGCAGCCCCGCCAGGAATCGCAGTTTCGGACCCAGACTGCTGAAAATCAGTATTTGGGTCCCGAACAGCCTGAAATCGACACCGGCCCGTCGGACAGCCCAAAATGGCGATGCTGCCCCCGGTCGACGAAAATCACTGTTCTGGCCCAGACTGCCCGAATCTCGGGATTTTTTGACAGCCCCGCCAGAAATCGCAGTGTCGGACCCAGACTGCTGAAAATCAGTATTTGGATCCCGGACAGCCTGAAATCCACACCGGCCCGTCGGACAGCCCAAAATGGCGATGCTGCCCCCAGTCGACGAAAATCACTGTTCTGGCCCAGGACTGCCCGAAACTTGTGATTTTTTGACGGCCCCGCCAGAAATCGCAGTTTCGAACCCAGATTGCTGAAAATCAGTATTTGGGTCCCAGACAGCCTGAAATCCACACCGGCCCGTCGGACAGCCCAAAAGGACGATTTTGCCCCCGGTCGACAAAATCACTGTTCTGGCCCAGAACAGCCCGAAAGTCGTGATTTTTTGACAGCCCCGCCAGGAATCGCAGTGTCGGACCCAGACTGTTGAAAATCACTATTTGGGTCCCAGACAGCCTGAAATCCACACCAGCCCGTCGGACAGCCCAAAATGACGATTTTGCCCCCGGTCGACAAAATCACTGTTCTGGCCCAGAACAGCCCGAAACTCGTGATTTTTTGACAGCCCCGCCAGGAATCGCAGTTTCGGTCTTAGACTGCTGAAAATCACTATTTGGGTCCCGAACAGCCTGAAATCGACACCGGCCCGTCGGACAGCCCAAAATGGCGATGCTGCCCCCGGTCGACGAAAATCACTGTTCTGGCCCAGACTGCCCGAATCTCGGGATTTTTTGACAGCCCCGCCAGAAATCGCAGTGTCGGACCCGGACTGCTGAAAATCAGTATTTGGGTCCCGGACAGCCTGAAATCCACACCGGCCCGTCGGACAGCCCAAAATGGCGATTCTGCCCCCGATCGACGAAAATCACTATTCTGGCCCAGACTGCCCGAATCTCGGGATTTTTTGACAGCCCCGCCAGAAATCGCAGTGTCGGACCCAGACTGCTGAAAATCAGAATTTGGGTCCCAGACAGCCTGAAATCCGCACCGGCCCGTCGGACAGCCCAAAATGACGATTTTGCCCCCGGTCGGCAAAATCACTGTTCTGGCCCAGAACAGCCCGAAACTCGTGATTTTTTGACAGCCCCGCCAGGAATCGCAGTTTCGGACCCAGACTGCTGAAAATCACTATTTGGATCCCAGACAGCCTGAAATCCACACCGGCCCGTCGGACAGCCCAAAATGGCGATTCTGCCCCCGATCGACGAAAATCACTATTCTGGCCCAGGACTGCCCGAAACTTGTGATTTTTTGACAGCCCCGCCAGAAATCGCAGTTTCGGACCCAGACTGCTGAAAATCAGTATTTGGGACCCAGACAGCCTGAAATCCACACCGGCCCGTCGGATAGCCCAAAATGACGATTTTGCCCCCGGTCGACAAAATCACTGTTCTGGCCCAGAACAGCCCGAAAGTCGTGATTTTTTGACAGCCCCGCCAGAAATCGCAGTGTCGGACCCAGACTGCTGAAAATCAGTATTTGGGTCCCGGACAGCCTGAAATCCACAACGGCCCGTCGGACAGCCCAAAATGGCGATTCTGCCCTCGATTGACGAAAATCACTGTTCTGGCCCAGGACTGCCCGAAACTTGTGATTTTTTGACGGCCCCGCCAGAAATCGCAGTTTCGAACCCAGATTGCTGAAAATCAGTATTTGGGTCCCAGACAGCCTGAAATCCACACCGGCCCGTCGGACAGCCCAAAAGGACGATTTTGCCCCCGGTCGACAAAATCACTGTTCTGGCCCAGAACAGCCCGAAACTCGTGATTTTTTGACAGCCCCGCCAGGAATCGCAGTGTCGGAACCAGACTGCTGAAAAACACTATTTGGGTCCCGAACAGCCTGAAATCCACACCGGCCCTTCGGACAGCCCAAAATGGCGATTCTGCCCCCGATCGACGAAAATCACTATTCTGGCCCAGACTGCCCGAATCTCGGGATTTTTTGACAGCCCCGCCAGAAATCGCAGTGTCGGACCCAGACTGCTGAAAATCAGAATTTGGGTCCCAGACAGCCTGAAATCCGCACCGGCCCGTCGGACAGCCCAAAATGACGATTTTGCCCCCGGTCGGCAAAATCACTGTTCTGGCCCAGAACAGCCCGAAACTCGTGATTTTTTGACAGCCCCGCCAGGAATCGCAGTTTCGGACCCAGACTGCTGAAAATCACTATTTGGATCCCGGACAGCCTGAAATCCACACCGGCCCGTCGGACAGCCCAAAATGGCGATTCTGCCCCGGATCGACGAAAATCACTATTCTGGCCCAAGACTGCCCGAAACTTGTGATTTTTTGACAGCCCCGCCAGAAATCGCAGTTTCGGACCCAGACTGCTGAAAATCAGTATTTGGGACCCAGACAGCCTGAAATCCACACCGGCCCGTCGGATAGCCCAAAATGACGATTTTGCCCCCGGTCGACAAAATCACTGTTCTGGCCCAGAACAGCCCGAAACTCGTGATTTTTTGGCAGCCCCGCCAGGAATCGCAGTTTCGGACCCAGACTGCTGAAAATCAGTATTTGGGACCCAGACAGCCTGAAATCCACACCGGCCCGTCGGATAGCCCAAAATGGCGATTTTGCCCCCGGTCGACAAAATCACTGTTCTGGCCCAGAACAGCCCGAAACTCGTGATTTTTTGGCAGCCCCGCCAGGAATCGCAGTTTCGGACCCAGACTGCTGAAAATCACTATTTGGGTCCCGAACAGCCTGAAATCGACACCGGCCCGTCGGACAGCCCAAAATGGCGATGCTGCCCCCGGTCGACGAAAATCACTGTTCTGGCCCAGACTGCCCGAATCTCGGGATTTTTTGACAGCCCCGCCAGAAATCGCAGTGTCGGACCCAGACTGCTGAAAATCAGTATTTGGATCCCGGACAGCCTGAAATCCACACCGGCCCGTCGGACAGCCCAAAATGGCGATTCTGCCCCTGATCGACGAAAATCACTATTCTGGCCCAGGACTGCCCGAAACTTGTGATTTTTTGACAGCCCCGCCAGAAATCGCAGTTTCGGACCCAGACTGCTGAAAATCAGTATTTGGGACCCAGACAGCCTGAAATCCACACCGGCCCGTCGGATAGCCCAAAATGACGATTTTGCCCCCGGTCGACAAAATCACTGTTCTGGCCCAGAACAGCCCGAAAGTCGTGATTTTTTGACAGCCCCGCCAGGAATCGCAGTTTCGGACCCAGACTGCTGAAAATCAGTATTTGGGTCCCGGACAGCCTGAAATCCACAACGGCCCGTCGGACAGCCCAAAATGGCGATTCTGCCCTCGATTGACGAAAATCACTGTTCTGGCCCTGACTGCCCGAATCTCGGGATTTTTTGACAGCCCCGCCAGAAATCGTTGTGTCGGACCCAGACTGCTGAAAATCAGTATCTGGGTCCCAGACAGCCTGAAATCCACACCGGCCCGTCGGACAGCCCAAAATGGCGATTCTGCCCCCGATTGATGAAAATCACTGTTCTGGCCCAGGACTGCCCGAAACTTGTGATTTTTTGGCAGCCCCGCCAGGAATCGCAGTTTCGGACCCAGACTGCTGAAAATCAGTATTTGGGTCCCAGACAGCCTGAAATGCACACCGGCCCGTCGGACAGCCCAAAAAGACGATGCTGCCCCCGGTCGGCAAAATCATTGTTCTGGCCCAGAACAGCCCGAATCTCGTGATTTTTTGACAGCCTCGCCAGAAATCGCAGTTTCGAACCCAGATTGCTGAAAATCAGTATTTGGATCCCGAACAGCCTGAAATCGACACCGGCCCGTCGGACAGCCCAAAATGGCGAAGCTGCCCCCGGTCGACGAAAATAACTGTTCTGGCCCTGACTGCCCCAATCTCGGGATTTTTTGACAGCCCCGCCAGAAATCGCAGTGTCGGACCCAGACTGCTGAAAATCAGTATTTGGGTCCCGGACAGCCTGAAATCCACACCGGCCCATCGGACAGCCCAAAATGACGATTCTGCCCCCGATCGACGAAAATCACTATTCTGGCCCAGGACTGCCCGAAACTTGTGATTTTTTGACAGCCCCGCCAGAAATCGCAGTTTCGGACCCAGACTGCTGAAAATCAGAATTTGGGTCCCAGACAGCCTGAAATCCACACCGGCCCGTCTGACAGCCCAAAATGACGATTTTGCCCCCGGTCGACAAAATCACTGTTCTGGCCCAGAACAGCCCGAAACTCGTGATTTTTTGACAGCCCCGCCAGGAATCGCAGTTTCGGACCCAGACTGCTGAAAATCACTATTTGGGTCCCGAACAGCCTGAAATCGACACCGGCCCGTCGGACAGCCCAAAATGGCGATGCTGCCCCCGGTCGACGAAAATCACTGTTCTGGCCCAGACTGCCCGAATCTCGGGATTTTTTGACAGCCCCGCCAGAAATTGCAGTGTCGGACCCAGACTGCTGAAAATCAGTATTTGGGTCCCGGACAGCCTGAAATCCACACCGGCCCGTCGGACAGCCCAAAATGGCGATTCTGCCCCCGATTGACGAAAATCACTGTTCTGGCCCAGGACTGCCCGAAACTTGTGATTTTTTGACGGCCCCGCCAGAAATCGCAGTTTCGGACCCAGACTGCTGAAAATCAGTATTTGGGTCCCAGACAGCCTGAAATCCACACTGGCCCGTCGGACAGCCAAAAATGACGATTTTGCCGCCGGTCGACAAAATCACTGTTCTGGCCCTGACAGCCCGAAACTCGGGATTTTTTGACAGCCCCGCCAGGAATCGCAGTTTCGGACCCAGACTACTGAAAATCACTATTTGGGTCCCGGACAGCCTGAAATCGACACCGGCCCGTCGGACAGCCCAAAATGACGATTCTGCCCCCGATCGACGAAAATCACTATTCTGGCCCAGGACTGCCCGAAACTTGTGATTTTTTGACAGCCCCGCCAGAAATCGCAGTTTCGGACCCAGACTGCTGAAAATCAGAATTTGGGTCCCAGACAGCCTGAAATCCACACCGGCCCGTCGGACAGCCCAAAATGACGATTTTGCCCCCGGTCGACAAAATCACTGTTCTGGCCCAAAACAGCCCGAAACTCGTGATTTTTTGACAGCCCCGCTAGGAATCGCAGTTTCGGACCCAGACTGCTGAAAATCACTATTTGGGTCCCGAACAGCCTGAAATCGACACCGGCCCGTCGGACAGCCCAAAATGGCGATGCTGCCCCCGGTCGACGAAAATCACTGTTCTGGCCCAGACTGCCCGAATCTCGGGATTTTTTGACAGCCCCGCCAGAAATCGCAGTGTCGGACCCAGACTGCTGAAAATCAGTATTTGGGTCCCGGACAGCCTGAAATCCACACCGGCCCGTCGGACAGCCCAAAACGGCGATTCTGCCCCCGATTGGCGAAAATCACTGTTCTGGCCCAGGACTGCCCGAAACTTGTGATTTTTTGACGGCCCCGCCAGAAATCGCAGTTTCAGACCCAGACTGCTGAAAATCAGTATTTGGGTCCCAGACAGCCTGAAATCCACACCGGCCCGTCGGACAGCCCAAAATGACGATTTTGCCGCCGGTCGACAAAATCACTGTTCTGGCCCAGAACAGCCCGAAACTCGTGATTTTTTGACAGCCCCGCCAGGAATCGCTGTTTCGGACCCAGACTGCTGAAAATCACTATTTGGGTCCCGAACAGCCTGAAATCGACACCGGCCCGTCGGACAGCCCAAAATGGCGATGCTGCCCCCGGTCGACGAAAATCACTGTTCTGGCCCAGACTGCCCGAATCTCGTGATTTTTTGACAGCCCCGCCAGGAATCGCAGTGTCGGACCCAGACTGCTGAAAATCACTATTTGGGTCCCGAACAGCCTGAAATCCACACCGGCCCTTCGGACAGCCCAAAATGGCGATTCTGCCCCCGATCGACGAAAATCACTATTCTGGCCCAGACTGCCCGAGTCTCGGGATTTTTTGACTGCCCCGCCAGAAATCGCAGTGTCGGACCCAGACTGCTGAAAATCAGAATTTGGGTCCCAGACAGCCTGAAATCCGCACCGGCCCGTCGGACAGCCCAAAATGACGATTTTGCCCCCGGTCGACAAAATCACTGTTCTGGCCCAGAACAGCCCGAAAGTCGTGATTTTTTGGCAGCCCCGCCAGAAATCGCAGTTTCGGACCCAGACTGCTGAAAATCAGTATTTGGGTCCCGGACAGCCTGAAATCCACACCGGCCCGTCGGACAGCCCAAAATGGCGATTCAGCCCTCGATCGACGAAAATCACTGTTCTGGCCCAGGACTGCCCGAAACTCGTGATTTTTTGACGGCCCCGCCAGAAATCGCAGTTTCGGACCTAGACTGCTGAAAATCAGTATTTGGGTCCCAGACAGCCTGAAATCCACACCGGCCCGTCGGACAGCCCAAAATGACGATTTTGCCCCCGGTCGACAACATCACTGTTCTGGCCCAGAACAGCCCGAAACTCGTGATTTTTTGACAGCCCCGCCAGGAATCGCAGTTTCGGACCCAGACTGCTGAAAATCACTATTTGGGTCCCGAACAGCCTGAAATCGACACCGGCCCGTCGGACAGCCCAAAATGGCGATGCTGCCCCCGGTCGACGAAAATCACTGTTCTGGCCCAGACTGCCCGAATCTCGGGATTTTTTGACAGCCCCGCCAGAAATCGCAGTGTCGGACCCAGACTGCTGAAAATCAGTATTTGGATCCCGGACAGCCTGAAATCCACACCGGCCCGTCGGACAGCCCAAAATGGCGATTCTGCCCCCGATCGACGAAAATCACTATTCTGGCCCAGGACTGCCCGAAACTTGTGATTTTTTGACAGCCCCGCCAGAAATCGCAGTTTCGGACCCAGACTGCTGAAAATCAGTATTTGGGACCCAGACAGCCTGAAATCCACACCGGCCCGTCGGATAGCCCAAAATGACGATTTTGCCCCCGGTCGACAAAATCACTGTTCTGGCCCAGAACAGCCCGAAACTCGTGATTTTTTGGCAGCCCCGCCAGGAATCGCAGTTTCGGACCCAGACTGCTGAAAATCAGTATTTGGGACCCAGACAGCCTGAAATCCACACCGGCCCGTCGGATAGCCCAAAATGGCGATTTTGCCCCCGGTCGACAAAATCACTGTTCTGGCCCAGAACAGCCCGAAACTCGTGATTTTTTGGCAGCCCCGCCAGGAATCGCAATTTCGGACCCAGACTGCTGAAAATCATTATTTGGGTCCCGAACAGCCTGAAATCGACACCGGCCCGTCGGACAGCCCAAAATGGCGATTCTGCCCCCGGTCGACGAAAATCACTGTTCTGGCCCAGGACTGCCCGAAACTCGTGATTTTTTTACGGCCCCGCCAGAAATCGCAGTTTCGGACCTAGACTGCTGAAAATCAGTATTTGGGTCCCAGACAGCCTGAAATCCACACCGGCCCGTCGGACAGCCCAAAATGACGATTTTGCCCCCGGTCGACAACATCACTGTTCTGGCCCAGAACAGCCCGAAACTCGTGATTTTTTGACAGCCCCGCCAGGAATCGCAGTTTCGGACCCAGACTGCTGAAAATCACTATTTGGGTCCCGAACAGCCTGAAATCGACACCGGCCCGTCGGACAGCCCAAAATGGCGATGCTGCCCCCGGTCGACGAAAATCACTGTTCTGGCCCAGACTGCCCGAATCTCGGGATTTTTTGACAGCCCCGCCAGAAATTGCAGTGTCGGACCCAGACTGCTGAAAATCAGTATTTGGGTCCCGGACAGCCTGAAATCCACACCGGCCCGTCGGACAGCCCAAAATGGCGATTCTGCCCCCGATTGACGAAAATCACTGTTCTGGCCCAGGACTGCCCGAAACTTGTGATTTTTTGACGGCCCCGCCAGAAATCGCAGTTTCGGACCCAGACTGCTGAAAATCAGTATTTGGGTCCCAGACAGCCTGAAATCCACACTGGCCCGTCGGACAGCCAAAAATGACGATTTTGCCGCCGGTCGACAAAATCACTGTTCTGGCCCTGACAGCCCGAAACTCGGGATTTTTTGACAGCCCCGCCAGGAATCGCAGTTTCGGACCCAGACTACTGAAAATCACTATTTGGGTCCCGGACAGCCTGAAATCGACACCGGCCCGTCGGACAGCCCAAAATGACGATTCTGCCCCCGATCGACGAAAATCACTATTCTGGCCCAGGACTGCCCGAAACTTGTGATTTTTTGACAGCCCCGCCAGAAATCGCAGTTTCGGACCCAGACTGCTGAAAATCAGAATTTGGGTCCCAGACAGCCTGAAATCCACACCGGCCCGTCGGACAGCCCAAAATGACGATTTTGCCCCCGGTCGACAAAATCACTGTTCTGGCCCAAAACAGCCCGAAACTCGTGATTTTTTGACAGCCCCGCTAGGAATCGCAGTTTCGGACCCAGACTGCTGAAAATCACTATTTGGGTCCCGAACAGCCTGAAATCGACACCGGCCCGTCGGACAGCCCAAAATGGCGATGCTGCCCCCGGTCGACGAAAATCACTGTTCTGGCCCAGACTGCCCGAATCTCGGGATTTTTTGACAGCCCCGCCAGAAATCGCAGTGTCGGACCCAGACTGCTGAAAATCAGTATTTGGGTCCCGGACAGCCTGAAATCCACACCGGCCCGTCGGACAGCCCAAAACGGCGATTCTGCCCCCGATTGGCGAAAATCACTGTTCTGGCCCAGGACTGCCCGAAACTTGTGATTTTTTGACGGCCCCGCCAGAAATCGCAGTTTCAGACCCAGACTGCTGAAAATCAGTATTTGGGTCCCAGACAGCCTGAAATCCACACCGGCCCGTCGGACAGCCCAAAATGACGATTTTGCCGCCGGTCGACAAAATCACTGTTCTGGCCCAGAACAGCCCGAAACTCGTGATTTTTTGACAGCCCCGCCAGGAATCGCTGTTTCGGACCCAGACTGCTGAAAATCACTATTTGGGTCCCGAACAGCCTGAAATCGACACCGGCCCGTCGGACAGCCCAAAATGGCGATGCTGCCCCCGGTCGACGAAAATCACTGTTCTGGCCCAGACTGCCCGAATCTCGTGATTTTTTGACAGCCCCGCCAGGAATCGCAGTGTCGGACCCAGACTGCTGAAAATCACTATTTGGGTCCCGAACAGCCTGAAATCCACACCGGCCCTTCGGACAGCCCAAAATGGCGATTCTGCCCCCGATCGACGAAAATCACTATTCTGGCCCAGACTGCCCGAGTCTCGGGATTTTTTGACTGCCCCGCCAGAAATCGCAGTGTCGGACCCAGACTGCTGAAAATCAGAATTTGGGTCCCAGACAGCCTGAAATCCGCACCGGCCCGTCGGACAGCCCAAAATGACGATTTTGCCCCCGGTCGACAAAATCACTGTTCTGGCCCAGAACAGCCCGAAAGTCGTGATTTTTTGGCAGCCCCGCCAGAAATCGCAGTTTCGGACCCAGACTGCTGAAAATCAGTATTTGGGTCCCGGACAGCCTGAAATCCACACCGGCCCGTCGGACAGCCCAAAATGGCGATTCAGCCCTCGATCGACGAAAATCACTGTTCTGGCCCAGGACTGCCCGAAACTCGTGATTTTTTGACGGCCCCGCCAGAAATCGCAGTTTCGGACCTAGACTGCTGAAAATCAGTATTTGGGTCCCAGACAGCCTGAAATCCACACCGGCCCGTCGGACAGCCCAAAATGACGATTTTGCCCCCGGTCGACAACATCACTGTTCTGGCCCAGAACAGCCCGAAAC
Organism: Delonix regia; assembly: GCA_037074485.1. Taxonomy (NCBI): domain Eukaryota; kingdom Viridiplantae; phylum Streptophyta; class Magnoliopsida; order Fabales; family Fabaceae; genus Delonix; species Delonix regia. Next base: position 186,916 of record JAYWLE010000113.1, on the reverse strand, counting down.
TCGTGATTTTTTGACAGCCCCGCCAGGAATCGCAGTTTCGGACCCAGACTGCTGAAAATCACTATTTGGGTCCCGAACAGCCTGAAATCGACACCGGCCCGTCGGACAGCCCAAAATGGCGATGCTGCCCCCGGTCGACGAAAATCACTGTTCTGGCCCAGACTGCCCGAATCTCGGGATTTTTTGACAGCCCCGCCAGAAATCGCAGTGTCGGACCCAGACTGCTGAAAATCAGTATTTGGATCCCGGACAGCCTGAAATCCACACCGGCCCGTCGGACAGCCCAAAATGGCGATTCTGCCCCCGATCGACGAAAATCACTATTCTGGCCCAGGACTGCCCGAAACTTGTGATTTTTTGACAGCCCCGCCAGAAATCGCAGTTTCGGACCCAGACTGCTGAAAATCAGTATTTGGGACCCAGACAGCCTGAAATCCACACCGGCCCGTCGGATAGCCCAAAATGACGATTTTGCCCCCGGTCGACAAAATCACTGTTCTGGCCCAGAACAGCCCGAAACTCGTGATTTTTTGGCAGCCCCGCCAGGAATCGCAGTTTCGGACCCAGACTGCTGAAAATCAGTATTTGGGACCCAGACAGCCTGAAATCCACACCGGCCCGTCGGATAGCCCAAAATGGCGATTTTGCCCCCGGTCGACAAAATCACTGTTCTGGCCCAGAACAGCCCGAAACTCGTGATTTTTTGGCAGCCCCGCCAGGAATCGCAATTTCGGACCCAGACTGCTGAAAATCATTATTTGGGTCCCGAACAGCCTGAAATCGACACCGGCCCGTCGGACAGCCCAAAATGGCGATTCTGCCCCCGGTCGACGAAAATCACTGTTCTGGCCCAGGACTGCCCGAAACTCGTGATTTTTTTACGGCCCCGCCAGAAATCGCAGTTTCGGACCTAGACTGCTGAAAATCAGTATTTGGGTCCCAGACGGCCTGAAATCCACACCGGCCCGTCGGACAGCCCAAAATGACGATTTTGCCCCCGGTCGGCAAAATCACTGTTCTGGCCCAGAACAGCCCGAAACTCGTGATTTTTTGACAGCCCCGCCAGGAATCGCAGTTTCGGACCCAGACTGCTGAAAATCACTATTTGGGTCCCGAACAGCCTGAAATCGACACCGGCCCGTCGGACAGCCCAAAATGGCGATGCTGCCCCCGGTCGACGAAAATCACTGTTCTGGCCCAGACTGCCCGAATCTCGGGATTTTTTGACAGCCCCGCCAGAAATCGCAGTGTCGGACCCAGACTGCTGAAAATCAGTATTTGGATCCCGGACAGCCTGAAATCCACACCGGCCCGTCGGACAGCCCAAAATGGCGATTCTGCCCCTGATCGACGAAAATCACTATTCTGGCCCAGGACTGCCCGAAACTTGTGATTTTTTGACAGCCCCGCCAGAAATCGCAGTTTCGGACCCAGACTGCTGAAAATCAGTATTTGGGACCCAGACAGCCTGAAATCCACACCGGCCCGTCGGATAGCCCAAAATGACGATTTTGCCCCCGGTCGACAAAATCACTGTTCTGGCCCAGAACAGCCCGAAACTCGTGATTTTTTGGCAGCCCCGCCAGGAATCGCAGTTTCGGACCCAGACTGCTGAAAATCAGTATTTGGGACCCAGACAGCCTGAAATCCACACCGGCCCGTCGGATAGCCCAAAATGACGATTTTGCCCCCGGTCGACAAAATCACTGTTCTGGCCCAGAACAGCCCGAAACTCGTGATTTTTTGGCAGCCCCGCCAGGAATCGCAGTTTCGGACCCAGACTGCTGAAAATCACTATTTGGGTCCCGAACAGCCTGAAATCGACACCGGCCCGTCGGACAGCCCAAAATGGCGATGCTGCCCCCGGTCGACGAAAATCACTGTTCTGGCCCTGACTGCCCGAATCTCGGGATTTTTTGACAGCCCCGCCAGAAATCGCAGTGTCGGACCCAGACTGCTGAAAATCAGTATCTGGGTCCCGGACAGCCTGAAATCCACACCGGCCCGTCGGACAGCCCAAAATGGCGATTCTGCCCCCGATTGACGAAAATCACTGTTCTGGCCCAGGACTGCCCGAAACTTGTGATTTTTTGACAGCCCCGCCAGAAATCGCAGTTTCGGACCCAGACTGCTGAAAATCAGAATTTGGGTCCCGGACAGCCTGAAATCCACACCGGCCCGTCTGACAGCCCAAAATGACGATTTTGCCCCCGGTCGACAAAATCACTGTTCTGGCCCAGAACAGCCCGAAACTCGTGATTTTTTGACAGCCCCGCCAGGAATCGCAGTTTCGGACCCAGACTGCTGAAAATCACTATTTAGGTCCCGAACAGCCTGAAATCGACACCGGCCCGTCGGACAGCCCAAAATGGCGATGCTGCCCCCGGTCGACGAAAATCACTGTTCTGGCCCAGACTGCCCGAATCTCGGGATTTTTTGACAGCCCCGCCAGAAATCGCAGTGTCGGACCCAGACTGCTGAAAATCAGTATTTGGATCCCGGACAGCCTGAAATCCACACCGGCCCGTCGGACAGCCCAAAATGGCGATTCTGCCCCTGATCGACGAAAATCACTATTCTGGCCCAGGACTGCCCGAAACTTGTGATTTTTTGACAGCCCCGCCAGAAATCGCAGTTTCGGACCCAGACTGCTGAAAATCAGTATTTGGGACCCAGACAGCCTGAAATCCACACCGGCCTGTCGGATAGCCCAAAATGACGATTTTGCCCCCGGTCGACAAAATCACTGTTCTGGCCCAGAACAGCCCGAAACTCGTGATTTTTTGGCAGCCCCGCCAGGAATCGCAGTTTCGGACCCAGACTGCTGAAAATCAGTATTTGGGACCCAGACAGCCTGAAATCCACACCGGCCCGTCGGATAGCCCAAAATGACGATTTTGCCCCCGGTCGACAAAATCACTGTTCTGGCCCAGAACAGCCCGAAACTCGTGATTTTTTGGCAGCCCCGCCAGGAATCGCAGTTTCGGACCCAGACTGCTGAAAATCACTATTTGGGTCCCGAACAGCCTGAAATCGACACCGGCCCGTCGGACAGCCCAGAATGGCGATGCTGCCCCCGGTCGACGAAAATCACTGTTCTGGCCCTGACTGCCCGAATCTCGGGATTTTTTGACAGCCCCGCCAGAAATCGCAGTGTCGGACCCAGACTGCTGAAAATCAGTATTTGGATCCCGGACAGCCTGAAATCCACACCGGCCCGTCGGACAGCCCAAAATGGCGATTCTGCCCCTGATCGACGAAAATCACTATTCTGGCCCAGGACTGCCCGAAACTTGTGATTTTTTGACAGCCCCGCCAGAAATCGCAGTTTCGGACCCAGACTGCTGAAAATCAGTATTTGGGACCCAGACAGCCTGAAATCCACACCGGCCCGTCGGATAGCCCAAAATGACGATTTTGCCCCCGGTCGACAAAATCACTGTTCTGGCCCAGAACAGCCCGAAACTCGTGATTTTTTGGCAGCCCCGCCAGGAATCGCAGTTTCGGACCCAGACTGCTGAAAATCAGTATTTGGGACCCAGACAGCCTGAAATCCACACCGGCCCGTCGGATAGCCCAAAATGACGATTTTGCCCCCGGTCGACAAAATCACTGTTCTGGCCCAGAACAGCCCGAAACTCGTGATTTTTTGGCAGCCCCGCCAGGAATCGCAGTTTCGGACCCAGACTGCTGAAAATCACTATTTGGGTCCCGAACAGCCTGAAATCGACACCGGCCCGTCGGACAGCCCAGAATGGCGATGCTGCCCCCGGTCGACGAAAATCACTGTTCTGGCCCTGACTGCCCGAATCTCGGGATTTTTTGACAGCCCCGCCAGAAATCGCAGTGTCGGACCCAGACTGCTGAAAATCAGTATCTGGGTCCCGGACAGCCTGAAATCCACACCGGCCCGTCGGACAGCCCAAAATGGCGATTCTGCCCCCGATTGACGAAAATCACTGTTCTGGCCCAGGACTGCCCGAAACTTGTGATTTTTTGGCAGCCCCGCCAGGAATCGCAGTTTCGGACCCAGACTGCTGAAAATCAGTATTTGGGTCCCAGACAGCCTGAAATGCACACCGGCCCGTCGGACAGCCCAAAAAGACGATGCTGCCCCCGGTCGGCAAAATCATTGTTCTGGCCCAGAACAGCCCGAATCTCGTGATTTTTTGACAGCCTCGCCAGAAATCGCAGTTTCGAACCGAGATTGCTGAAAATCAGTATTTGGATCCCGAACAGCCTGAAATCGACACCGGCCCGTCGGACAGCCCAAAATGGCGAAGCTGCCCCCGGTCGACGAAAATAACTGTTCTGGCCCTGACTGCCCGAATCTCGGGATTTTTTGACAGCCCCGCCAGAAATCGCAGTGTCGGACCCAGACTGCTGAAAATCAGTATTTGGGTCCCGGACAGCCTGAAATCCACACCGGCCCATCGGACAGCCCAAAATGACGATTCTGCCCCCGATCGACGAAAATCACTATTCTGGCCCAGGACTGCCCGAAACTTGTGATTTTTTGACAGCCCCGCCAGAAATCGCAGTTTCGGACCCAGACTGCTGAAAATCACTATTTGGGTCCCGAACAGCCTGAAATCGACACCGGCCCGTCGGACAGCCCAAAATGGCGATGCTGCCCCCGGTCGACGAAAATCACTGTTCTGGCCCAGACTGCCCGAATCTCGGGATTTTTTGACAGCCCCGCCAGAAATCGCAGTGTCGGACCCAGACTGCTGAAAATCAGTATTTGGATCCCGGACAGCCTGAAATCCACACCGGCCCGTCGGACAGCCCAAAATGGCGATTCTGCCCCTGATCGACGAAAATCACTATTCTGGCCCAGGACTGCCCGAAACTTGTGATTTTTTGACAGCCCCGCCAGAAATCGCAGTTTCGGACCCAGCCTGCTGAAAATCAGTATTTGGGACCCAGACAGCCTGAAATCCACACCGGCCCGTCGGATAGCCCAAAATGACGATTTTGCCCCCGGTCGACAAAATCACTGTTCTGGCCCAGAACAGCCCGAAACTCGTGATTTTTTGGCAGCCCCGCCAGGAATCGCAGTTTCGGACCCAGACTGCTGAAAATCACTATTTGGGTCCCGAACAGCCTGAAATCGACACCGGCCCGTCGGACAGCCCAAAATGGCGATGCTGCCCCCGGTCGACGAAAATCACTGTTTTGGCCCAGACTGCCCGAATCTCGGGATTTTTTGACAGCCCCGCCAGAAATCGCAGTGTCGGACCCAGACTGCTGAAAATCAGTATTTGGATCCCGGACAGCCTGAAATCCACACCGACCCGTCGGACAGCCCAAAATGGCGATTCTGCCCCTGATCGACGAAAATCACTATTCTGGACCAGGACTGCCCGAAACTTGTGATTTTTTGACAGCCCCGCCAGAAATCGCAGTTTCGGACCCAGACTGCTGAAAATCAGTATTTGGGACCCAGACAGCCTGAAATCCACACCGGCCCGTCGGATAGCCCAAAATGACGATTTTGCCCCCGGTCGACAAAATCACTGTTCTGGCCCAGAACAGCCCGAAACTCGTGATTTTTTGGCAGCCCCGCCAGGAATCGCAGTTTCGGACCCAGACTGCTGAAAATCAGTATTTGGGACCCAGACAGCCTGAAATCCACACCGGCCCGTCGGATAGCCCAAAATGACGATTTTGCCCCCGGTCGACAAAATCAGTGTTCTGGCCCAGAACAGCCCGAAACTCGTGATTTTTTGGCAGCCCCGCCAGGAATCGCAGTTTCGGACCCAGACTGCTGAAAATCACTATTTGGGTCCCGAACAGCCTGAAATCGACACCGGCCCGTCGGACAGCCCAAAATGGCGATGCTGCCCCCGGTCGACGAAAATCACTGTTCTGGCCCAGACTGCCCGAATCTCGGGATTTTTTGACAGCCCCGCCAGAAATCGCAGTGTCGGACCCAGACTGCTGAAAATCAGTATTTGGGTCCCGGACAGCCTGAAATCCACACCGACCCGTCGGACAGCCCAAAATGGCGATTCTGCCCCTGATCGACGAAAATCACTATTCTGGACCAGGACTGCCCGAAACTTGTGATTTTTTGACAGCCCCGCCAGAAATCGCAGTTTCGGACCCAGACTGCTGAAAATCAGTATTTGGGACCCAGACAGCCTGAAATCCACACCGGCCCGTCTGACAGCCCAAAATGACGATTTTGCCCCCGGTCGACAAAATCACTGTTCTGGCCCAGAACAGCCCGAAACTCGTGATTTTTTGGCAGCCCCGCCAGGAATCGCAGTTTCGGACCCAGACTGCTGAAAATCAGTATTTGGGACCCAGACAGCCTGAAATCCACACCGGCCCGTCGGATAGCCCAAAATGACGATTTTGCCCCCGGTCGACAAAATCAGTGTTCTGGCCCAGAACAGCCCGAAACTCGTGATTTTTTGGCAGCCCCGCCAGGAATCGCAGTTTCGGACCCAGACTGCTGAAAATCACTATTTGGGTCCCGAACAGCCTGAAATCGACACCGGCCCGTCGGACAGCCCAAAATGGCGATGCTGCCCCCGGTCGACGAAAATCACTGTTCTGGCCCTGACTGCCCAAATCTCGGGATTTTTTGACAGCCCCGCCAGAAATCGCAGTGTCGGACCCAGACTGCTGAAAATCAGTATTTGGGTCCCGGACAGCCTGAAATCCACACCGGCCCATCGGACAGCCCAAAATGACGATTCTGCCCCCGATCGACGAAAATCACTATTCTGGCCCAGGACTGCCCGAAACTTGTGATTTTTTGACAGCCCCGCCAGAAATCGCAGTTTCGGACCCAGACTGCTGAAAATCAGAATTTGGGTCCCAGACAGCCTGAAATCCACACCGGCCCGTCTGACAGCCCAAAATGACGATTTTGCCCCCGGTCGACAAAATCACTGTTCTGGCCCAGAACAGCCCGAAACTCGTGATTTTTTGACAGCCCCGCCAGGAATCGCAGTTTCAGACCCAGACTGCTGAAAATCACTATTTGGGTCCCGAACAGCCTGAAATCGACACCGGCCCGTCGGACAGCCCAAAATGGCGATGCTGCCCCCGGTCGACGAAAATCACTGTTCTGGCCCTGACTGCCCGAATCTCGGGATTTTTTGACAGCCCCGCCAGAAATCGCAGTGTCGGACCCAGACTGCTGAAAATCAGTATTTGGATCCCGGACAGCCTGAAATCCACACCGGCCCGACGGACAGCCCAAAATGGCGATTCTGCCCCCGGTCGACAAAATCACTGTTCTGGCCCAGAACAGCCCGAAACTCGTGATTTTTTGACAGCCCCGCCAGGAATCGCAGTTTCAGACCCAGACTGCTGAAAATCACTATTTGGGTCCCGAACAGCCTGAAATCGACACCGGCCCGTCGGACAGCCCAAAATGGCGATGCTGCCCCCGGTCGACGAAAATCACTGTTCTGGCCCTGACTGCCCGAATCTCGGGATTTTTTGACAGCCCCGCCAGAAATCGCAGTGTCGGACCCAGACTGCTGAAAATCAGTATTTGGATCCCGGACAGCCTGAAATCCACACCGGCCCGTCGGACAGCCCAAAATGGCGATTCTGCCCCTGATCGACGAAAATCACTATTCTGGCCCAGGACTGCCCGAAACTTGTGATTTTTTGACAGCCCCGCCAGAAATCGCAGTTTCGGACCCAGACTGCTGAAAATCAGTATTTGGGACCCAGACAGCCTGAAATCCACACCGGCCCGTCGGATAGCCCAAAATGACGATTTTGCCGCCGGTCGACAAAATCACTGTTCTGGCCCAGAACAGCCCGAAACTCGTGATTTTTTGGCAGCCCCGCCAGGAATCGCAGTTTCGGACCCAGACTGCTGAAAATCAGTATTTGGGACCCAGACAGCCTGAAATCCACACCGGCCCGTCGGATAGCCCAAAATGACGATTTTGCCCCCGGTCGACAAAATCAGTGTTCTGGCCCAGAACAGCCCGAAACTCGTGATTTTTTGGCAGCCCCGCCAGGAATCGCAGTTTCGGACCCAGACTGCTGAAAATCACTATTTGGGTCCCGAACAGCCTGAAATCGACACCGGCCCGTCGGACAGCCCAAAATGGCGATGCTGCCCCCGGTCGACGAAAATCACTGTTCTGGCCCTGACTGCCCAAATCTCGGGATTTTTTGACAGCCCCGCCAGAAATCGCAGTGTCGGACCCAGACTGCTGAAAATCAGTATCTGGGTCCCGGACAGCCTGAAATCCACACCGGCCCGTCGGACAGCCCAAAATGGCGATTCTGCCCCCGATTGACGAAAATCACTGTTCTGGCCCAGGACTGCCCGAAACTTGTGATTTTTTGGCAGCCCCGCCAGGAATCGCAGTTTCGGACCCAGACTGCTGAAAATCAGTATTTGGGTCCCAGACAGCCTGAAATGCACACCGGCCCGTCGGACAGCCCAAAAAGACGATGCTGCCCCCGGTCGGCAAAATCATTGTTCTGGCCCAGAACAGCCCGAATCTCGTGATTTTTTGACAGCCTCGCCAGAAATCGCAGTTTCGAACCGAGATTGCTGAAAATCAGTATTTGGATCCCGAACAGCCTGAAATCGACACCGGCCCGTCGGACAGCCCAAAATGGCGAAGCTGCCCCCGGTCGACGAAAATAACTGTTCTGGCCCTGACTGCCCGAATCTCGGGATTTTTTGACAGCCCCGCCAGAAATCGCAGTGTCGGACCCAGACTGCTGAAAATCAGTATTTGGGTCCCGGACAGCCTGAAATCCACACCGGCCCATCGGACAGCCCAAAATGACGATTCTGCCCCCGATCGACGAAAATCACTATTCTGGCCCAGGACTGCCCGAAACTTGTGATTTTTTGACAGCCCCGCCAGAAATCGCAGTTTCGGACCCAGACTGCTGAAAATCAGAATTTGGGTCCCAGACAGCCTGAAATCCACACCGGCCCGTCTGACAGCCCAAAATGACGATTTTGCCCCCGGTCGACAAAATCACTGTTCTGGCCCAGAACAGCCCGAAACTCGTGATTTTTTGACAGCCCCGCCAGGAATCGCAGTTTCGGACCCAGACTGCTGAAAATCACTATTTGGGTCCCGAACAGCCTGAAATCGACACCGGCCCGTCGGACAGCCCAAAATGGCGATGCTGCCCCCGGTCGACGAAAATCACTGTTCTGGCCCAGACTGCCCGAATCTCGGGATTTTTTGACAGCCCCGCCAGAAATCGCAGTGTCGGACCCAGACTGCTGAAAATCAGTATTTGGATCCCGGACAGCCTGAAATCCACACCGGCCCGTCGGACAGCCCAAAATGGCGATTCTGCCCCTGATCGACGAAAATCACTATTCTGGCCCAGGACTGCCCGAAACTTGTGATTTTTTGACAGCCCCGCCAGAAATCGCAGTTTCGGACCCAGACTGCTGAAAATCAGTATTTGGGACCCAGACAGCCTGAAATCCACACCGGCCCGTCGGATAGCCCAAAATGACGATTTTGCCCCCGGTCGACAAAATCACTGTTCTGGCCCAGAACAGCCCGAAACTCGTGATTTTTTGGCAGCCCCGCCAGGAATCGCAGTTTCGGACCCAGACTGCTGAAAATCAGTATTTGGGACCCAGACAGCCTGAAATCCACACCGGCCCGTCGGATAGCCCAAAATGACGATTTTGCCCCCGGTCGACAAAATCAGTGTTCTGGCCCAGAACAGCCCGAAACTCGTGATTTTTTGGCAGCCCCGCCAGGAATCGCAGTTTCGGACCCAGACTGCTGAAAATCACTATTTGGGTCCCGAACAGCCTGAAATCGACACCGGCCCGTCGGACAGCCCAAAATGGCGATGCTGCCCCCGGTCGACGAAAATCACTGTTCTGGCCCAGACTGCCCGAATCTCGGGATTTTTTGACAGCCCCGCCAGAAATCGCAGTGTCGGACCCAGACTGCTGAAAATCAGTATTTGGATCCCGGACAGCCTGAAATCCACACCGGCCCGTCGGACAGCCCAAAATGGCGATTCTGCCCCTGATCGACGAAAATCACTATTCTGGCCCAGGACTGCCCGAAACTTGTGATTTTTTGACAGCCCCGCCAGAAATCGCAGTTTCGGACCCAGACTGCTGAAAATCAGTATTTGGGACCCAGACAGCCTGAAATCCACACCGGCCCGTCGGATAGCCCAAAATGACGATTTTGCCCCCGGTCGACAAAATCACTGTTCTGGCCCAGAATAGCCCGAAACTCGTGATTTTTTGGCAGCCCCGCCAGGAATCGCAGTTTCGGACCCAGACTGCTGAAAATCAGTATTTGGGACCCAGACAGCCTGAAATCCACACCGGCCCGTCGGATAGCCCAAAATGACGATTTTGCCCCCGGTCGACAAAATCAGTGTTCTGGCCCAGAACAGCCCGAAACTCGTGATTTTTTGGCAGCCCCGCCAGGAATCGCAGTTTCGGACCCAGACTGCTGAAAATCACTATTTGGGTCCCGAACAGCCTGAAATCGACACCGGCCCGTCGGACAGCCCAAAATGGCGATGCTGCCCCCGGTCGACGAAAATCACTGTTCTGGCCCTGACTGCCCAAATCTCGGGATTTTTTGACAGCCCCGCCAGAAATCGCAGTGTCGGACCCAGACTGCTGAAAATCAGTATCTGGGTCCCGGACAGCCTGAAATCCACACCGGCCCGTCGGACAGCCCAAAATGGCGATTCTGCCCCCGATTGACGAAAATCACTGTTCTGGCCCAGGACTGCCCGAAACTTGTGATTTTTTGGCAGCCCCGCCAGGAATCGCAGTTTCGGACCCAGACTGCTGAAAATCAGTATTTGGGTCCCAGACAGCCTGAAATGCACACCGGCCCGTCGGACAGCCCAAAAAGACGATGCTGCCCCCGGTCGGCAAAATCATTGTTCTGGCCCAGAACAGCCCGAATCTCGTGATTTTTTGACAGCCTCGCCAAAAATCGCAGTTTCGAACCGAGATTGCTGAAAATCAGTATTTGGATCCCGAACAGCCTGAAATCGACACCGGCCCGTCGGACAGCCCAAAATGGCGAAGCTGCCCCCGGTCGACGAAAATAACTGTTCTGGCCCTGACTGCCCGAATCTCGGGATTTTTTGACAGCCCCGCCAGAAATCGCAGTGTCGGACCCAGACTGCTGAAAATCAGTATTTGGGTCCCGGACAGCCTGAAATCCACACCGGCCCATCGGACAGCCCAAAATGACGATTCTGCCCCCGATCGACGAAAATCACTATTCTGGCCCAGGACTGCCCGAAACTTGTGATTTTTTGACAGCCCCGCCAGAAATCGCAGTTTCGGACCCAGACTGCTGAAAATCAGAATTTGGGTCCCAGACAGCCTGAAATCCACACCGGCCCGTCTGACAGCCCAAAATGACGATTTTGCCCCCGGTCGACAAAATCACTGTTCTGGCCCAGAACAGCCCGAAACTCGTGATTTTTTGACAGCCCCGCCAGGAATCGCAGTTTCGGACCCAGACTGCTGAAAATCACTATTTGGGTCCCGAACAGCCTGAAATCGACACCGGCCCGTCGGACAGCCCAAAATGGCGATGCTGCCCCCGGTCGACGAAAATCACTGTTCTGGCCCAGACTGCCCGAATCTCGGGATTTTTTGACAGCCCCGCCAGAAATCGCAGTGTCGGACCCAGACTGCTGAAAATCAGTATTTGGATCCCGGACAGCCTGAAATCCACACCGGCCCGTCGGACAGCCCAAAATGGCGATTCTGCCCCTGATCGACGAAAATCACTATTCTGGCCCAGGACTGCCCGAAACTTGTGATTTTTTGACAGCCCCGCCAGAAATCGCAGTTTCGGACCCAGACTGCTGAAAATCAGTATTTGGGACCCAGACAGCCTGAAATCCACACCGGCCCGTCGGATAGCCCAAAATGACGATTTTGCCCCCGGTCGACAAAATCACTGTTCTGGCCCAGAACAGCCCGAAACTCGTGATTTTTTGGCAGCCCCGCCAGAAATCGCAGTTTCGGACCCAGACTGCTGAAAATCAGAATTTGGGTCCCAGACAGCCTGAAATCCACACCGGCCCGTCTGACAGCCCAAAATGACGATTTTGCCCCCGGTCGACAAAATCACTGTTCTGGCCCAGAACAGCCCGAAACTCGTGATTTTTTGACAGCCCCGCCAGGAATCGCAGTTTCGGACCCAGACTGCTGAAAATCACTATTTGGGTCCCGAACAGCCTGAAATCGACACCGGCCCGTCGGACAGCCCAAAATGGCGATGCTGCCCCCGGTCGACGAAAATCACTGTTCTGGCCCAGACTGCCCGAATCTCGGGATTTTTTGACAGCCCCGCCAGAAATCGCAGTGTCGGACCCAGACTGCTGAAAATCAGTATTTGGATCCCGGACAGCCTGAAATCCACACCGGCCCGTCGGACAGCCCAAAATGGCGATTCTGCCCCTGATCGACGAAAATCACTATTCTGGCCCAGGACTGCCCGAAACTTGTGATTTTTTGACAGCCCCGCCAGAAATCGCAGTTTCGGACCCAGACTGCTGAAAATCAGTATTTGGGACCCAGACAGCCTGAAATCCACACCGGCCCGTCGGATAGCCCAAAATGACGATTTTGCCCCCGGTCGACAAAATCACTGTTCTGGCCCAGAACAGCCCGAAACTCGTGATTTTTTGGCAGCCCCGCCAGGAATCGCAGTTTCGGACCCAGACTGCTGAAAATCAGTATTTGGGACCCAGACAGCCTGAAATCCACACCGGCCCGTCGGATAGCCCAAAATGACGATTTTGCCCCCGGTCGACAAAATCAGTGTTCTGGCCCAGAACAGCCCGAAACTCGTGATTTTTTGGCAGCCCCGCCAGGAATCGCAGTTTCGGACCCAGACTGCTGAAAATCACTATTTGGGTCCCGAACAGCCTGAAATCGACACCGGCCCGTCGGACAGCCCAAAATGGCGATGCTGCCCCCGGTCGACGAAAATCACTGTTCTGGCCCTGACTGCCCAAATCTCGGGATTTTTTGACAGCCCCGCCAGAAATCGCAGTGTCGGACCCAGACTGCTGAAAATCAGTATCTGGGTCCCGGACAGCCTGAAATCCACACCGGCCCGTCGGACAGCCCATAATGGCGATTCTGCCCCCGATTGACGAAAATCACTGTTCTGGCCCAGGACTGCCCGAAACTTGTGATTTTTTGGCAGCCCCGCCAGGAATCGCAGTTTCGGACCCAGACTGCTGAAAATCAGTATTTGGGTCCCAGACAGCCTGAAATGCACACCGGCCCGTCGGACAGCCCAAAAAGACGATGCTGCCCCCGGTCGGCAAAATCATTGTTCTGGCCCAGAACAGCCCGAATCTCGTGATTTTTTGACAGCCTCGCCAGAAATCGCAGTTTCGAACCGAGATTGCTGAAAATCAGTAATTGGATCCCGAACAGCCTGAAATCGACACCGGCCCGTCGGACAGCCCAAAATGGCGAAGCTGCCCCCGGTCGACGAAAATCACTGTTCTGGCCCTGACTGCCCGAATCTCGGGATTTTTTCACAGCCCCGCCAGAAATCGCAGTGTCGGACCCAGACTGCTGAAAATCAGTATTTGGGTCCCGGACAGCCTGAAATCCACACCGGCCCATCGGACAGCCCAAAATGACGATTCTGCCCCCGATCGACGAAAATCACTATTCTGGCCCAGGACTGCCCGAAACTTGTGATTTTTTGACAGCCCCGCCAGAAATCGCAGTTTCGGACCCAGACTGCTGAAAATCAGAATTTGGGTCCCAGACAGCCTGAAATCCTCACCGGCCCGTCTGACAGCCCAAAATGACGATTTTGCCCCCGGTCGACAAAATCACTGTTCTGGCCCAGAACAGCCCGAAACTCGTGATTTTTTGACAGCCCCGCCAGGAATCGCAGTTTCGGACCCAGACTGCTGAAAATCACTATTTGGATCCCGAACAGCCTGAAATCGACACCGGCCCGTCGGACAGCCCAAAATGGCGAAGCTGCCCCCGGTCGACGAAAATAACTGTTCTGGCCCTGACTGCCCGAATCTCGGGATTTTTTCACAGCCCCGCCAGAAATCGCAGTGTCGGACCCAGACTGCTGAAAATCAGTATTTGGGTCCCGGACAGCCTGAAATCCACACCGGCCCATCGGACAGCCCAAAATGACGATTCTGCCCCCGATCGACGAAAATCACTATTCTGGCCCAGGACTGCCCGAAACTTGTGATTTTTTGACAGCCCCGCCAGAAATCGCAGTTTCGGACCCAGACTGCTGAAAATCAGAATTTGGGTCCCAGACAGCCTGAAATCCTCACCGGCCCGTCTGACAGCCCAAAATGACGATTTTGCCCCCGGTCGACAAAATCACTGTTCTGGCCCAGAACAGCCCGAAACTCGTGATTTTTTGACAGCCCCGCCAGGAATCGCAGTTTCGGACCCAGACTGCTGAAAATCACTATTTGGGTCCCGAACAGCCTGAAATCGACACCGGCCCGTCGGACAGCCCAAAATGGCGAAGCTGACCCCGGTCGACGAAAATAACTGTTCTGGCCCTGACTGCCCGGATCTCGGGATTTTTTGATAGCCCCGCCAGAAATCGCAGTGTCGGACCCAGACTGCTGAAAATCAGTATTTGGGTCCCGGACAGCCTGAAATCCACACCGGCCCATCGGACAGCCCAAAATGACGATTCTGCCCCCGATCGACGAAAATCACTATTCTGGCCCAGGACTGCCCGAAACTTGTGATTTTTTGACAGCCCCGCCAGAAATCGCAGTTTCGGACCCAGACTGCTGAAAATCAGAATTTGGGTCCCAGACAGCCTGAAATCCACACCGGCCCGTCTGACAGCCCAAAATGACGATTTTGCCCCCGGTCGACAAAATCACTGTTCTGGCCCAGAACAGCCCGAAACTCGTGATTTTTTGACAGCCCCGCCAGGAATCGCAGTTTCGGACCCAGACTGCTGAAAATCACTATTTGGGTCCCGAACAGCCTGAAATCGACACCGGCCCGTCGGACAGCCCAAAATGGCGATGCTGCCCCCGGTCGACGAAAATCACTGTTCTGGCCCTGACTGCCCGAATCTCGGGATTTTTTGACAGCCCCGCCAGAAATCGCAGTGTCGGACCCAGACTGCTGAAAATCAGTATTTGGGTCCCGGACAGCCTGAAATCCACACCGGCCCGTCGGACAGCCCAAAACGGCGATTCTGCCCCCGATTGACGAAAATCACTGTTCTGGCCCAGGACTGCCCGAAACTTGTGATTTTTTGACGGCCCCGCCAGAAATCGCAGTTTCAGACCCAGACTGCTGAAAATCAGTATTTGGGTCCCAGACAGCCTGAAATCCAAACCGGCTCGTCGGACAGCCCAAAATGACGATTTTGCCGCCGGTCGACAAAATCACTGTTCTGGCCCAGAACAGCCCGAAACTCGTGATTTTTTGACAGCCCCGCCAGGAATCGCTGTTTCGGACCCAGACTGCTGAAAATCACTATTTGGGTCCCGAACAGCCTGAAATCGACACCGGCCCGTCAGACAGCCCAAAATGGCGATGCTGCCCCCGGTCGACGAAAATCACTGTTCTGGCCCTGACTGCCCGAATCTCGGGATTTTTTGACAGCCCCGCCAGAAATCGCGGTGTCGGACCCAGACTGCTGAAAATCAGTATTTGGGTCCCGGACAGCCTGAAATCCACATCGGCCCATCGGACAGCCCAAAATGGCGATTCTGCCCCCGATCGACGAAAATCACTATTCTGGCCCAGGACTGCCCGAAACTTGTGATTTTTTGACAGCCCCGCCAGAAATCGCAGTTTCGGACCCAGACTGCTGAAAATCAGTATTTGGGTCCCAGACAGCCTGAAATCCACACCGGCCCGTCGGATAGCCCAAAATGACGATTTTGCCCCCGGTCGACAAAATCACTGTTCTGGCCCAGAACAGCCCGAAACTCGTGATTTTTTGGCAGCCCCGCCAGGAATCGCAGTTTCGGACCCAGACTGCTGAAAATCAGTATTTGGGACCCAGACAGCCTGAAATCCACACCGGCCCGTCGGATAGCCCAAAATGACGATTTTGCCCCCGGTCGACAAAATCAGTGTTCTGGCCCAGAACAGCCCGAAACTCGTGATTTTTTGGCAGCCCCGCCAGGAATCGCAGTTTCGGACCCAGACTGCTGAAAATCACTATTTGGGTCCCGAACAGCCTGAAATCGACACCGGCCCGTCGGACAGCCCAAAATGGCGATGCTGCCCCCGGTCGACGAAAATCACTGTTCTGGCCCTGACTGCCCAAATCTCGGGATTTTTTGACAGCCCCGCCAGAAATCGCAGTGTCGGACCCAGACTGCTGAAAATCAGTATCTGGGTCCCGGACAGCCTGAAATCCACACCGGCCCGTCGGACAGCCCAAAATGGCGATTCTGCCCCCGATTGACGAAAATCACTGTTCTGGCCCAGGACTGCCCGAAACTTGTGATTTTTTGGCGGCCCCGCCAGGAATCGCAGTTTCGGACCCAGACTGCTGAAAATCAGTATTTGGGTCCCAGACAGCCTGAAATGCACACCGGCCCGTCGGACAGCCCAAAAAGACGATGCTGCCCCCGGTCGGCAAAATCATTGTTCTGGCCCAGAATAGCCCGAATCTCGTGATTTTTTGACAGCCTCGCCAGAAATCGCAGTTTCGAACCGAGATTGCTGAAAATCAGTATTTGGATCCCGAACAGCCTGAAATCGACACCGGCCCGTCTGACAGCCCAAAATGACGATTTTGCCCCCGGTCGACAAAATCACTGTTCTGGCCCAGAACAGCCCGAAACTCGTGATTTTTTGACAGCCCCGCCAGGAATCGCAGTTTCGGACCCAGACTGCTGAAAATCACTATTTGGGTCCCGAACAGCCTGAAATCGACACCGGCCCGTCGGACAGCCCAAAATGGCGATGCTGCCCCCGGTCGACGAAAATCACTGTTCTGGCCCTGACTGCCCGAATCTCGGGATTTTTTGACAGCCCCGCCAGAAATCGCAGTGTCGGACCCAGACTGCTGAAAATCAGTATTTGGGTCCCGGACAGCCTGAAATCCACACCGGCCCGTCGGACAGCCCAAAACGGCGATTCTGCCCCCGATCGACGAAAATCACTGTTCTGGCCCCAGGACTGCCCGAAACTTGTGATTTTTTGACGGCCCCGCCAGAAATCGCAGTTTCAGACCCAGACTGCTGAAAATCAGTATTTGGGTCCCAGACAGCCTGAAATCCACACCGGCCCGTCGGACAGCCCAAAATGACGATTTTGCCCCCGGTCGACAAAATCACTGTTCTGGCCCAGAACAGCCCGAAACTCGTGATTTTTTGACAGCCCCGCCAGGAATCGCAGTTTCGGACCCAGACTGCTGAAAATCACTATTTGGGTCCCGAACAGCCTGAAATCGACACCGGCCCGTCGGACAGCCCAAAATGGCGATGCTGCCCCCGGTCGACGAAAATCACTGTTCTGGCCCTGACTGCCCGAATCTCGGGATTTTTTGACAGCCCCGCCAGAAATCGCAGTGTCGGACCCAGACTGCTGAAAATCAGTATTTGGGTCCCGGACAGCCTGAAATCCACACCGGCCCGTCGGACAGCCCAAAACGGCGATTCTGCCCCCGATCGACGAAAATCACTGTTCTGGCCCCAGGACTGCCCGAAACTTGTGATTTTTTGACGGCCCCGCCAGAAATCGCAGTTTCAGACCCAGACTGCTGAAAATCAGTATTTGGGTCCCAGACAGCCTGAAATCCACACCGGCCCGTCGGACAGCCCAAAATGACGATTTTGCCGCCGGTCGACAAAATCACTGTTCTGGCCCAGAACAGCCCGAAACTCGTGATTTTTTGACAGCCCCGCCAGGAATCGCAGTTTCGGACCCAGACTGCTGAAAATCACTATTTGGGTCCCGAACAGCCTTAAATCGACACCGGCCCGTCGGACAGCCCAAAATGGCGATGCTGCCCCCGGTCGACGAAAATCACTGTTCTGGCCCTGACTGCCCGAATCTCGGGATTTTTTGACAGCCCCGCCAGAAATCGCAGTGTCGGACCCAGACTGCTGAAAATCAGTATTTGGGTCCCGGACAGCCTGAAATCCACACCGGCCCGCCGGACAGCCCAAAACGGCGATTCTGCCCCCGATCGACGAAAATCACTGTTCTGGCCCCAGGACTGCCCGAAACTTGTGATTTTTTGACGGCCCCGCCAGAAATCGCAGTTTCAGACCCAGACTGCTGAAAATCAGTATTTGGGTCCCAGACAGCCTGAAATCCACCCCGGCCCGTCGGACAGCCCAAAATGACGATTTTGCCCCCGGTCGACAAAATCACTGTTCTGGCCCAGAACAGCCCGAAACTCGTGATTTTTTGACAGCCCCGCCAGGAATCGCTGTTTCGGACCCAGACTGCTGAAAATCACTATTTGGGTCCCGAACAGCCTGAAATCGACACCGGCCCGTCGGACAGCCCAAAATGGCGATGCTGCCCCCGGTCGACGAAAATCACTGTTCTGGCCCAGACTGCCCGAATCTCGGGATTTTTTGACAGCCCCGCCAGAAATCGCAGTGTCGGACCCAGACTGCTGAAAATCAGTATTTGGGTCCCGGACAGCCTGAAATCCACACCGGCCCGTCGGACAGCCCAAAATGGCGATTCTGCCCCCGATTGACGAAAATCACTGTTCTGGCCCAGGACTGCCCGAAACTTGTGATTTTTTGACGGCCCCGCCAGAAATCGCAGTTTCAGACCCAGACTGCTGAAAATCAGAATTTGGGTCCCAGACAGCCTGAAATCCACACCGGCCCGTCGGACAGCCCAAAATGACGATTTTGCCCCCGGTCGACAAAATCACTGTTCTGGCCCAGAACAGCCCGAAACTCGTGATTTTTTGACAGCCCCGCCAGGAATCGCAGTTTCGGACCCAGACTGCTGAAAATCACTATTTGGGTCCCGAACAGCCTGAAATCGACACCGGCCCGTCGGACAGCCCAAAATGGCGATGCTGCCCCCGGTCGACGAAAATCACTGTTCTGGCCCTGACTGCCCGAATCTCGGGATTTTTTGACAGCCCCGCCAGAAATCGCAGTGTCGGACCCAGACTGCTGAAAATCAGTATTTGGGTCCCGGACAGCCTGAAATCCACACCGGCCCGTCGGACAGCCCAAAATGGCGATTCTGCCCCCGATTGACGAAAATCACTGTTCTGGCCCAGGACTGCCCGAAACTTGTGATTTTTTGACGGCCCCGCCAGAAATCGCAGTTTCAGACCCAGACTGCTGAAAATCAGTATTTGGGTCCCAGACAGCCTGAAATCCACACCGGCCCGTCGGACAGTCCAAAATGACGATTTTGCCGCCGGTCGACAAAATCACTGTTCTGGCCCAGAACAGCCCGAAACTCGTGATTTTTTGACAGCCCCGCCAGGAATCGCTGTTTCGGACCCAGACTGCTGAAAATCACTATTTGGGTCCCGAACAGCCTGAAATCGACACCGGCCCGTCGGACAGCCCAAAATGGCGATGCTGCCCCCGGTCGACGAAAATCACTGTTCTGGCCCTGACTGCCCGAATCTCGGGATTTTTTGACAGCCCCGCCAGAAATCGCAGTGTCGGACCCAGACTGCTGAAAATCAGTATTTGGGTCCCGGACAGCCTGAAATCCACACCGGCCCGTCGGACAGCCCAAAACGGCGATTCTGCCCCCGATCGACGAAAATCACTGTTCTGGCCCCAGGACTGCCCGAAACTTGTGATTTTTTGACGGCCCCGCCAGAAATCGCAGTTTCAGACCCAGACTGCTGAAAATCAGTATTTGGGTC
Organism: Delonix regia; assembly: GCA_037074485.1. Classification (NCBI taxonomy): domain Eukaryota; kingdom Viridiplantae; phylum Streptophyta; class Magnoliopsida; order Fabales; family Fabaceae; genus Delonix; species Delonix regia. Next base: position 167,084 of record JAYWLE010000113.1, on the reverse strand, counting down.
CCAGACAGCCTGAAATGCACACCGGCCCGTCGGACAGCCCAAAATGACGATTTTGCCGCCGGTCGACAAAATCACTGTTCTGGCCCAGAACAGCCCGAAACTCGTGATTTTTTGACAACCCCGCCAGGAATCGCTGTTTCGGACCCAGACTGCTGAAAATCACTATTTGGGTCCCGAACAGCCTGAAATCGACACCGGCCCGTCGGACAGCCCAAAATGGCGATGCTGCCCCCGGTCGACGAAAATCACTGTTCTGGCCCAGACTGCCCGAATCTCGGGATTTTTTGACAGCCCCGCCAGAAATCGCAGTGTCGGACCCAGACTGCTGAAAATCAGTATTTGGGTCCCGGACAGCCTGAAATCCACACCGGCCCGTCGGACAGCCCAAAATGGCGATTCTGCCCCCGATTGACGAAAATCACTGTTCTGGCCCAGGACTGCCCGAAACTTGTGATTTTTTGACGGCCCCGCCAGAAATCGCAGTTTCAGACCCAGACTGCTGAAAATCAGTATTTGGGTCCCAGACAGCCTGAAATGCACACCGGCCCGTCGGACAGCCCAAAATGACGATTTTGCCGCCGGTCGACAAAATCACTGTTCTGGCCCAGAACAGCCCGAAACTCGTGATTTTTTGACAACCCCGCCAGGAATCGCTGTTTCGGACCCAGACTGCTGAAAATCACTATTTGGGTCCCGAACAGCCTGAAATCGACACCGGCCCGTCGGACAGCCCAAAATGGCGATGCTGCCCCCGGTCGACGAAAATCACTGTTCTGGCCCAGACTGCCCGAATCTCGGGATTTTTTGACAGCCCCGCCAGAAATCGCAGTGTCGGACCCAGACTGCTGAAAATCAGTATTTGGGTCCCGGACAGCCTGAAATCCACACCGGCCCGTCGGACAGCCCAAAATGGCGATTCTGCCCCCGATTGACGAAAATCACTGTTCTGGCCCAGGACTGCCCGAAACTTGTGATTTTTTGACGGCCCCGCCAGAAATCGCAGTTTCAGACCCAGACTGCTGAAAATCAGAATTTGGGTCCCAGACAGCCTGAAATCCACACCGACCCGTCGGACAGCCCAAAATGACGATTTTGCCCCCGGTCGACAAAATCACTGTTCTGGCCCAGAACAGCCCGAAACTCGTGATTTTTTGACAGCCCCGCCAGGAATCGCAGTTTCGGACCCAGACTGCTGAAAATCACTATTTGGGTCCCGAACAGCCTGAAATCGACACCGGCCCGTCGGACAGCCCAAAATGGCGATGCTGCCCCCGGTCGACGAAAATCACTGTTCTGGCCCAGACTGCCCGAATCTCGGGATTTTTTGACAGCCCCGCCAGAAATCGCAGTGTCGGACCCAGACTGCTGAAAATCAGTATTTGGGTCCCGGACAGCCTGAAATCCACACCGGCCCGTCGGACAGCCCAAAATGGCGATTCTGCCCCCGATCGACGAAAATCACTGTTCTGGCCCAGGACTGCCCGAAACTTGTGATTTTTTGACGGCCCCGCCAGAAATCGCAGTTTCAGACCCAGACTGCTGAAAATCAGTATTTGGGTCCCAGACAGCCTGAAATCCACACCGGCCCGTCGGACAGCCCAAAATGACGATTTTGCCGCCGGTCGACAAAATCACTGTTCTGGCCCAGAACAGCCCGAAACTCGTGATTTTTTGACAGCCCCGCCAGAAATCGCAGTTTCGAACCCAGACTGCTGAAAATCAGTATTTGGGTCCCGGACAGCCTGAAATCCACACCGGCCCGTCGGACAGCCTAAAATGGCGATTCTGCCCCTGATCGACGAAAATCACTATTCTGGCCCAGGACTGCCCGAAACTTGTGATTTTTTGACAGCCCCGCCAGAAATCGCAGTTTCGAACCCAGACTGCTGAAAATCAGTATTTGGGTCCCAGACAGCCTGAAATCCACACCGGCCCGTCGGACAGCCCAAAATGACGATGCTGCCGCCGGTCGACAAAATCACTGTTCTGGCCCAGAACAGCCCGAAACTCGGGATTTTTTGACAGCCCCGCCAGAAATCGCAGTGTCGGACCCAGACTGCTGAAAATCAGTATTTGGATCCCGGACAGCCTGAAATCCACACCGGCCCGTCGGACAGCCCAAAATGGCGATTCTGCCCCTGATCGACGAAAATCACTATTCTGGCCCAGGACTGCCTGAAACTTGTGATTTTTTGACAGCCCCGCCAGAAATCGCAGTTTCGGACCCAGACTGCTGAAAATCAGTATTTGGGACCCAGACAGCCTGAAATCCACACCGGCCCGTCGGGTAGCCCAAAATGACGATTTTGCCCCCGGTCGACAAAATCACTGTTCTGCACCAGAACAGCCCGAAACTCGTGATTTTTTGGCAGCCCCGCCAGGAATCGCAGTTTCGGACCCAGACTGCTGAAAATCAGTATTTGGGACCCAGACAGCCTGAAATCCACACCGGCCCGTCGGATAGCCCAAAATGACGATTTTGCCCCCGGTCGACAAAATCACTGTTCTGCACCAGAACAGCCCGAAACTCGTGATTTTTTGGCAGCCCCGCCAGGAATCGCAGTTTCGGACCCAGACTGCTGAAAATCACTATTTGGGTCCCGAACAGCCTGAAATCGACACCGGCCCGTCGGACAGCCCAAAATGGCGATGCTGCCCCCGGTCGACGAAAATCACTGTTCTGGCCCTGACTGCCCAAATCTCGGGATTTTGTGACAGCCCCGCCAGAAATCGCAGTGTCGGACCCAGACTGCTGAAAATCAGTATCTGGGTCCCGGACAGCCTGAAATCCACACCGGCCCGTCGGACAGCCCAAAATGGCGATTCTGCCCCCGATTGACGAAAATCACTGTTCTGGCCCAGGACTGCCCGAAACTTGTGATTTTTTGGCAGCCCCGCCAGGAATCGCAGTTTCGGACCCAGACTGCTGAAAATCAGTATTTGGGTCCCAGACAGCCTGAAATGCACACCGGCCCGTCGGACAGCCCAAAAAGACGATGCTGCCCCCGGTCGGCAAAATCATTGTTCTGGCCCAGAACAGCCCGAATCTCGTGATTTTTTGACAGCCTCGCCAGAAATCGCAGTTTCGAACCGAGATTGCTGAAAATCAGTATTTGGATCCCGAACAGCCTGAAATCGACACCGGCCCGTCGGACAGCCCAAAATGGCGAAGCTGCCCCCGGTCGACGAAAATAACTGTTCTGGCCCTGACTGCCCGAATCTCGGGATTTTTTGACAGCCCCGCCAGAAATCGCAGTGTCGGACCCAGACTGCTGAAAATCAGTATTTGGGTCCCGGACAGCCTGAAATCCACACCGGCCCGTCGGACAGCCCAAAATGGCGATTCTGCCCCCGATTGACGAAAATCACTGTTCTGGCCCAGGACTGCCCGAAACTTGTGATTTTTTGACGGCCCCGCCAGAAATCGCAGTTTCAGACCCAGACTGCTGAAAATCAGTATTTGGGTCCCAGACAGCCTGAAATCCACACCGGCCCGTCGGACAGCCCAAAATGACGATTTTGCCGCCGGTCGACAAAATCACTGTTCTGGCCCAGAACAGCCCGAATCTCGTGATTTTTTGACAGCCCCGCCAGGAATCGCAGTTTCGGACCCAGACTGCTGAAAATCACTATTTGGGTCCCGAACAGCCTGAAATCGACACCGGCCCGTCGGACAGACCAAAATGGCGATGCTGCCCCCGGTCGACGAAAATCACTGTTCTGGCCCTGACTGCCCGAATCTCGGGATTTTTTGACAGCCCCGCCAGAAATCGCAGTGTCGGACCCAGACTGCTGAAAATCAGTATTTGGGTCCCGGACAGCCTGAAATCCACACCGGCCCGTCGGACAGCCCAAAACGGCGATTCTGCCCCCGATCGACGAAAATCACTGTTCTGGCCCAGGACTGCCCGAAACTTGTGATTTTTTGACGGCCCCGCCAGAAATCGCAGTTTCAGACCCAGACTGCTGAAAATCAGTATTTGGGTCCCAGACAGCCTGAAATCCACACCGGCCCGTCGGACAGCCCAAAATGACGATTTTGCCGCCGGTCGACAAAATCACTGTTCTGGCCCAGAACAGCCCGAAACTCGTGATTTTTTGACAGCCCCGCCAGGAATCGCAGTTTCGGACCCAGACTGCTGAAAATCACTATTTGGGTCCCGAACAGCCTGAAATCGACACCGGCCCGTCGGACAGACCAAAATGGCGATGCTGCCCCCGGTCGACGAAAATCACTGTTCTGGCCCTGACTGCCCGAATCTCGGGATTTTTTGACAGCCCCGCCAGAAATCGCAGTGTCGGACCCAGACTGCTGAAAATCAGTATCTGGGTCCCGGACAGCCTGAAATCCACACCGGCCCGTCGGACAGCCCAAAATGGCGATTCTGCCCCCGATTGACGAAAATCACTGTTCTGGCCCAGGACTGCCCGAAACTTGTGATTTTTTGGCAGCCCCGCCAGGAATCGCAGTTTCGGACCCAGACTGCTGAAAATCAGTATTTGGGTCCCAGACAGCCTGAAATGCACACCGGCCCGTCGGACAGCCCAAAAAGACGATGCTGCCCCCGGTCGGCAAAATCATTGTTCTGGCCCAGAACAGCCCGAATCTCGTGATTTTTTGACAGCCTCGCCAGAAATCGCAGTTTCGAACCGAGATTGCTGAAAATCAGTATTTGGATCCCGAACAGCCTGAAATCGACACCGGCCCGTCGGACAGCCCAAAATGGCGAAGCTGCCCCCGGTCGACGAAAATAACTGTTCTGGCCCTGACTGCCCGAATCTCGGGATTTTTTGACAGCCCCGCCAGAAATCGCAGTGTCGGACCCAGACTGCTGAAAATCAGTATTTGGGTCCCGGACAGCCTGAAATCCACACCGGCCCGTCGGACAGCCCAAAATGGCGATTCTGCCCCCGATTGACGAAAATCACTGTTCTGGCCCAGGACTGCCCGAAACTTGTGATTTTTTGACGGCCCCGCCAGAAATCGCAGTTTCAGACCCAGACTGCTGAAAATCAGTATTTGGGTCCCAGACAGCCTGAAATCCACACCGGCCCGTCGGACAGCCCAAAATGACGATTTTGCCGCCGGTCGACAAAATCACTGTTCTGGCCCAGAACAGCCCGAATCTCGTGATTTTTTGACAGCCCCGCCAGGAATCGCAGTTTCGGACCCAGACTGCTGAAAATCACTATTTGGGTCCCGAACAGCCTGAAATCGACACCGGCCCGTCGGACAGACCAAAATGGCGATGCTGCCCCCGGTCGACGAAAATCACTGTTCTGGCCCTGACTGCCCGAATCTCGGGATTTTTTGACAGCCCCGCCAGAAATCGCAGTGTCGGACCCAGACTGCTGAAAATCAGTATTTGGGTCCCGGACAGCCTGAAATCCACACCGGCCCGTCGGACAGCCCAAAACGGCGATTCTGCCCCCGATCGACGAAAATCACTGTTCTGGCCCAGGACTGCCCGAAACTTGTGATTTTTTGACGGCCCCGCCAGAAATCGCAGTTTCAGACCCAGACTGCTGAAAATCAGTATTTGGGTCCCAGACAGCCTGAAATCCACACCGGCCCGTCGGACAGCCCAAAATGACGATTTTGCCGCCGGTCGACAAAATCACTGTTCTGGCCCAGAACAGCCCGAAACTCGTGATTTTTTGACAGCCCCGCCAGGAATCGCAGTTTCGGACCCAGACTGCTGAAAATCACTATTTGGGTCCCGAACAGCCTGAAATCGACACCGGCCCGTCGGACAGACCAAAATGGCGATGCTGCCCCCGGTCGACGAAAATCACTGTTCTGGCCCTGACTGCCCGAATCTCGGGATTTTTTGACAGCCCCGCCAGAAATCGCAGTGTCGGACCCAGACTGCTGAAAATCAGTATTTGGGTCCCGGACAGCCTGAAATCCACACCGGCCCGTCGGACAGCCCAAAACGGCGATTCTGCCCCCGATCGACGAAAATCACTGTTCTGGCCCAGGACTGCCCGAAACTTGTGATTTTTTGACGGCCCCGCCAGAAATCGCAGTTTCAGACCCAGACTGCTGAAAATCAGTATTTGGGTCCCAGACAGCCAGAAATCCACACCGGCCCGTCGGACAGCCCAAAAAGACGATGCTGCCCCCGGTCGGCAAAATCATTGTTCTGGCCCAGAACAGCCCGAATCTCGTGATTTTTTGACAGCCTCGCCAGAAATCGCAGTTTCGAACCGAGATTGCTGAAAATCAGTATTTGGATCCCGAACAGCCTGAAATCGACACCGGCCCGTCGGACAGCCCAAAATGGCGAAGCTGCCCCCGGTCGACGAAAATAACTGTTCTGGCCCTGACTGCCCGAATCTCGGGATTTTTTGACAGCCCCGCCAGAAATCGCAGTGTCGGACCCAGACTGCTGAAAATCAGTATTTGGGTCCCGGACAGCCTGAAATCCACACCGGCCCGTCGGACAGCCCAAAATGGCGATTCTGCCCCCGATTGACGAAAATCACTGTTCTGGCCCAGGACTGCCCGAAACTTGTGATTTTTTGACGGCCCCGCCAGAAATCGCAGTTTCAGACCCAGACTGCTGAAAATCAGTATTTGGGTCCCAGACAGCCTGAAATCCACACCGGCCCGTCGGACAGCCCAAAATGACGATTTTGCCGCCGGTCGACAAAATCACTGTTCTGGCCCAGAACAGCCCGAAACTCGTGATTTTTTGACAGCCCCGCCAAGAATCGCAGTTTCGGACCCAGACTGCTGAAAATCACTATTTGGGTCCCGAACAGCCTGAAATCGACACCGGCCCGTCGGACAGACCAAAATGGCGATGCTGCCCCCGGTCGACGAAAATCACTGTTCTGGCCCTGACTGCCCGAATCTCGGGATTTTTTGACAGCCCCGCCAGAAATCGCAGTGTCGGACCCAGACTGCTGAAAATCAGTATTTGGGTCCCGGACAGCCTGAAATCCACACCGGCCCGTCGGACAGCCCAAAACGGCGATTCTGCCCCCGATCGACGAAAATCACTGTTCTGGCCCAGGACTGCCCGAAACTTGTGATTTTTTGACGGCCCCGCCAGAAATCGCAGTTTCAGACCCAGACTGCTGAAAATCAGTATTTGGGTCCCAGACAGCCTGAAATCCACACCGGCCCGTCGGACAGCCCAAAATGACGATTTTGCCGCCGGTCGACAAAATCACTGTTCTGGCCCAGAACAGCCCGAAACTCGTGATTTTTTGACAGCCCCGCCAGGAATCGCAGTTTCGGACCCAGACTGCTGAAAATCACTATTTGGGTCCCGAACAGCCTGAAATCGACACCGGCCCGTCGGACAGCCCAAAATGGCGATGCTGCCCCCGGTCGACGAAAATCACTGTTCTGGCCCTGACTGCCCGAATCTCGGGATTTTTTGACAGCCCCGCCAGAAATCGCAGTGTCGGACCCAGACTGCTGAAAATCAGTATTTGGGTCCCGGACAGCCTGAAATCCACACCGGCCCGTCGGACAGCCCAAAACGGCGATTCTGCCCCCGATCGACGAAAATCACTGTTCTGGCCCAGGACTGCCCGAAACTTGTGATTTTTTGACGGCCCCGCCAGAAATCGCAGTTTCAGACCCAGACTGCTGAAAATCAGTATTTGGGTCCCAGACAGCCTGAAATCCACACCGGCCCGTCGGACAACCCAAAATGACGATTTTGCCGCCGGTCGACAAAATCACTGTTCTGGCCCAGAACAGCCCGAAACTCGTGATTTTTTGACAGCCCCGCCAGAAATCGCAGTTTCGAACCCAGACTGCTGAAAATCAGTATTTGGGTCCCGGACAGCCTGAAATCCACACCGGCCCGTCGGACAGCCCAAAATGGCGATTCTGCCCCCGATTGACGAAAACCACTGTTCTGGCCCAGGACTGCCCGAAACTTGTGATTTTTTGACGGCCCCGCCAGAAATCGCAGTTTCAGACCCAGACTGCTGAAAATCAGTATTTGGGTCCCAGACAGCCTGAAATCCACACCGGCCCGTCGGACAGCCCAAAATGACGATTTTGCCGCCGGTCGACAAAATCACTGTTCTGGCCCAGAACAGCCCGAAACTCGTGATTTTTTGACAGCCCCGCCAGGAATCGCAGTTTCGGACCCAGACTGCTGAAAATCACTATTTGGGTCCCGAACAGCCTGAAATCGACACCGGCCCGTCGGACAGCCCAAAATGGCGATGCTGCCCCCGGTCGACGAAAATGACGGTTCTGGCCCAGACTGCCCGAATCTCGGGATTTTTTGACAGCCCCGCCAGAAATCGCAGTGTCGGACCCAGACTGCTGAAAATCAGTATTTGGAACCCGGACAGCCTGAAATCCACACCGGCCCGTCGGACAGCCTAAAATGGCGATTCTGCCCCTGATCGACGAAAATCACTATTCTGGCCCAGGACTGCCCGAAACTTGTGATTTTTTGACAGCCCCGCCAGAAATCGCAGTTTCGAACCCAGACTGCTGAAAATCAGTATTTGAGTCCCAGACAGCCTGAAATCCACACCGGCCCGTCGGACAGCCCAAAATGACGATGCTGCCGCCGGTCGACAAAATCACTGTTCTGGCCCAGAACAGCCCGAAACTCGTGATTTTTTGACAGCCCCGCCAGAAATCGCAGTTTCGAACCCAGACTGCTGAAAATCAGTATTTGGATCCCGAACAGCCTGAAATCGACACCGGCCCGTCGGACAGCCCAAAATGGCGAAGCTGCCCCCGGTCGACGAAAATCACTGTTCTGGCCCTGACTGCCCGAATCTCGGGATTTTTTGACAGCCCCGCCAGAAATCGCAGTGTCGGACCCAGACTGCTGAAAATCAGTATTTGGGTCCCGGACAGCCTGAAATCCACACCGGCCCGTCGGACAGCCCAAAATGGCGATTCTGCCCCCGATTGACGAAAATCACTGTTCTGGCCCAGGACTGCCCGAAACTTGTGATTTTTTGACGGCCCCGCCAGAAATCGCAGTTTCGGACCCAGACTGCTGAAAATCAGTATTTGGGTCCCAGACAGCCTGAAATCCACACCAGCCCGTCGGACAGCCCAAAAGGACGATTTTGCCCCCGGTCGACAAAATCACTGTTCTGGCCCAGAACAGCCCGAAACTCGTGATTTTTTGACAGCCCCGCCAGGAATCGCAGTTTCGGACCCAGACTGCTGAAAATCACTATTTGGGTCCCGAACAGCCTGAAATCGACACCGGCCCGTCAGACTGCCCAAAATGGCGATTCTGCCCCCGGTCGACGAAAATCACTGTTTTGCCCAGGACTGCCCGAAACTCGTTTGTTTTTTACAGCCCCGCCAGAAATCGCAGTTTCAGACCCAGACTGGTGAAAATCAGTATTTGGGTCTCGGATAGCCTGAAATCCACACCGGCCCGTCGAACAGCCCAAAAGAACGATTCTGCCCCCGATCGCCGAAAATCACTGTTCTGGCCCAAGACTGCCCGAAACTCGTGATTTTTTGACAGCCCCGCCAGAAATCGCAGTGTCGGACCCAGACTGCTGAAAATCAGTATTTGGGTCCCGGACAGCCTGAAATCCACACCGGCCCGTCGGACAGCCCAAAATGACGATTCTGCCCCCGATCGACGAAAATCACTATTCTGGCCCAGGACTGCCCGAAATTTGTGATTTTTTGACAGCCCCGCCAGAAATCGCAGTTTCGGACCCAGACTGCTGAAAATCAGAATTTGGGTCCCAGACAGCCTGAAATCCACACCGGCCCGTCGGACAGCCCAAAATGACGATTTTGCCCCCGGTCGACAAAATCACTGTTCTGGCCCAGAACAGCCCGAAACTCGTGATTTTTTGACAGCCCCGCCAGGAATCGCAGTTTCGGACCCAGACTGCTGAAAATCACTATTTGGGTCCCGAACAGCCTGAAATCGACACCGGCTCGTCGGACAGCCCAAAATGGCGATGCTGCCCCCGGTCGACGAAAATCACTGTTCTGGCCCAGACTGCCCGAATCTCGGGATTTTTTGACAGCCCCGCCAGAAATCGCAGTGTCGGACCCAGACTGCTGAAAATCAGTATTTGGGTCCCGGACAGCCTGAAATCCACACCGGCCCGTCGGACAGCCCAAAATGGCGATTCTGCCCCCGATTGACGAAAATCACTGTTCTGGCCCAGGACTGCCCGAAACTTGTGATTTTTTGACGGCCCCGCCAGAAATCGCAGTTTCGGACCCAGACTGCTGAAAATCAGTATTTGGGTCCCAGACAGCCTGAAATCCACACCAGCCCGTCGGACAGCCCAAAAGGACGATTTTGCCCCCGGTCGACAAAATCACTGTTCTGGCCCAGAACAGCCCGAAACTCGTGATTTTTTGACAGCCCCGCCAGGAATCGCAGTTTCGGACCCAGACTGCTGAAAATCACTATTTGGGTCCCGAACAGCCTGAAATCGACACCGGCCCGTCAGACTGCCCAAAATGGCGATTCTGCCCCCGGTCGACGAAAATCACTGTTTTGCCCAGGACTGCCCGAAACTCGTTTGTTTTTTACAGCCCCGCCAGAAATCGCAGTTTCAGACCCAGACTGGTGAAAATCAGTATTTGGGTCTCGGATAGCCTGAAATCCACACCGGCCCGTCGAACAGCCCAAAAGAACGATTCTGCCCCCGATCGCCGAAAATCACTGTTCTGGCCCAAGACTGCCCGAAACTCGTGATTTTTTGACAGCCCCGCCAGAAATCGCAGTGTCGGACCCAGACTGCTGAAAATCAGTATTTGGGTCCCGGACAGCCTGAAATCCACACCGGCCCGTCGGACAGCCCAAAATGACGATTCTGCCCCCGATCGACGAAAATCACTATTCTGGCCCAGGACTGCCCGAAATTTGTGATTTTTTGACAGCCCCGCCAGAAATCGCAGTTTCGGACCCAGACTGCTGAAAATCAGAATTTGGGTCCCAGACAGCCTGAAATCCACACCGGCCCGTCGGACAGCCCAAAATGACGATTTTGCCCCCGGTCGACAAAATCACTGTTCTGGCCCAGAACAGCCCGAAACTCGTGATTTTTTGACAGCCCCGCCAGGAATCGCAGTTTCGGACCCAGACTGCTGAAAATCACTATTTGGGTCCCGAACAGCCTGAAATCGACACCGGCTCGTCGGACAGCCCAAAATGGCGATGCTGCCCCCGGTCGACGAAAATCACTGTTCTGGCCCAGACTGCCCGAATCTCGGGATTTTTTGACAGCCCCGCCAGAAATCGCAGTGTCGGACCCAGACTGCTGAAAATCAGTATTTGGGTCCCGGACAGCCTGAAATCCACACCGGCCCGTCGGACAGCCCAAAATGGCGATTCTGCCCCCGATTGACGAAAATCACTGTTCTGGCCCAGGACTGCCCGAAACTTGTGATTTTTTGACGGCCCCGCCAGAAATCGCAGTTTCGGACCCAGACTGCTGAAAATCAGTATTTGGGTCCCAGACAGCCTGAAATCCACACCAGCCCGTCGGACAGCCCAAAAGGACGATTTTGCCCCCGGTCGACAAAATCACTGTTCTGGCCCAGAACAGCCCGAAACTCGTGATTTTTTGACAGCCCCGCCAGGAATCGCAGTTTCGGACCCAGACTGCTGAAAATCACTATTTGGGTCCCGAACAGCCTGAAATCGACACCGGCCCGTCAGACTGCCCAAAATGGCGATTCTGCCCCCGGTCGACGAAAATCACTGTTTTGCCCAGGACTGCCCGAAACTCGTTTGTTTTTTACAGCCCCGCCAGAAATCGCAGTTTCAGACCCAGACTGGTGAAAATCAGTATTTGGGTCTCGGATAGCCTGAAATCCACACCGGCCCGTCGAACAGCCCAAAAGAACGATTCTGCCCCCGATCGCCGAAAATCACTGTTCTGGCCCAAGACTGCCCGAAACTCGTGATTTTTTGACAGCCCCGCCAGAAATCGCAGTTTCGGACCCAGACTGCTGAAAATCACTATTTGGGTCCCGAACAGCCTGAAATCGACACCGGCCCGTCGGACAGCCCAAAATGACGATTTTGCCGCCGGTCGACGAAAATCACTGTTCTGGCCCTGACTGCCCGAAACTCGTGATTTTTTGACTGCCCCGCCAGAAATCGCAGTTTCAGACCCAGACTGGTGAAAATCAGTATTTGGGTCTCGGATAGCCTGAAATCCACACCGGCCCGTCGAACAGCCCAAAAGAACAATTCTGCCCCCGATCGCCGAAAATCACTGTTCTGGCCCAAGACTGCCCGAAACTCGTGATTTTTTGACAGCCCCGCCAGAAATCGCAGTTTCGGACCCAGACTGCTGAAAATCACTATTTGGGTCCCAAACAGCCTGAAATCGACCCCGGCCCGTCGGACAGCCCAAAATGGCGATGCTGCCCCCGGTCGACGAAAATCACTGTTCTGGCCCAGACTGCCCGAATCTCGGGATTTTTTGACAGCCCCACCAGAAATCGCAGTTTCGGACCCAAACTGCTGAAAATCAGTATTTGGGTCACGAACAGCCTTAAATCGACACCGGCCCGTCAGACAGCCCAAAACAACGATTCTGACCCCGGTCGACGAAAATCACAGTTCTGGCCCAGAGCTGCCCAAAACTTGTCATTTTTTGACAGCCCCGCCAGAAATCGCAGTATCGGTCCCAGACTGCTGAAAATCACTATTTGGGGCCCGGACAGCCTGAAATCCACACCAGCCCGTCGGACAGCCCAAAACGACGATTCTGCCCCCGATCGCCGAAAATCACTGTTCTGGCCCTGGACTGCCCGAAACTCATGATTTTTTGACAGCCCCGCCAAAAATCGCAGTTTCGGACCCAGACTGCTGAAAATCAGTTTATGGGTCCCAGAAAGCCTGAAATCCACACCGGCCCGTCGGACAGCCCAAAATGACGATTTTGCCCCCGGTCGATAAAATCACTGTTCTGGCCCAGAACAGCCCGAAACTCGTGATTTTTTGACAGCCCCGCCAGGAATCGCAGTTTCGGTCCCAGACTGCTGAAAATCACTATTTGGGTCTTGAACAGCCTGAAATCCACACCGACCCGTCGGACAGCCCAAAATGGCGATTCTGCCCCCGATCGACGAAAATCACTGTTCTAGCCCAGGACTGCCCGAAACTTGTGATTTTTTGACAGCCCCGCCAGAAATCGCAGTTTCGGACCCAGACTGCTGAAAATCAGTATTTGGGTCCCAAACAGCCTGAAATCCACACCGGCCCGTCGGACAGGCCAAAATGACGATTTTGCCCCCGGTCGACAAAATCACTGTTCTGGCCCAGAACAGCCCGAAACTCGTGATTTTTTGACAGCCCCGCCAGGAATCGCAGTTTCGGACCCAGACTGCTGAAAATCACTATTTGGATCCCGAACAGCCTGAAATCCACACCGACCCGTCGGACAGCCCAAAATGGCGATTCTGCCCCCGGTCGACGAAAATCACTGTTCTGCCCAGGACTGCCCGAAACTCGTTTGTTTTTTACAGCCCCGCCAGAAATCGCAGTTTCAGACCCAGACTGGTGAAAATCAGTATTTGGGTCTCGGATAGCCTGAAATCCACACCGGCCCGTCGAACAGCCCAAAAGAACGATTCTGCCCCCGATCGCCGAAAATCACTGTTCTGGCCCAGAACAGCCTGAAACTCGTGATTTTATGACAGCCCCGCCAGAAATCGCAGTTTCGGACCCAGACTGCTGAAAATCAGTATTTGGGTCCCGAAGAGCCTGAAATCGACACCGGCCCGTCGGACAGCCCAAAATGGCGATGCTGCCCCCGGTCGACGAAAATCACTGTTCTGGCCCAGACTGCCCGAATATCGGGATTTTTTGACAGCCCCGCCAGAATTCGCAGTGTCGGTCCCAGACTGCTGAAAATCAGTATTTGGATCCCGGACAGCCTGAAATCCACACCGGCCCGTCGGACAGCCCAAAATGGCGATTCTGCCCCCGATCGACGAAAATCACTATTCTGGCCCAGGACTGCCCGAAACTTGTGATTTTTTGACAGCCCCGCCAGAAATCGCAGTTTCGGACCCAGACTGCTGAAAATCAGAATTTGGGTCCCAGACAGCCTGAAATCCACACCGACCCGTCGGACAGCCCAAAATGACGATTTTGCCGCCGGTCGACAAATTCACTGTTCTGGCCCAGAACAGCCCGAAACTCGTATTTTTTGACAGCCCCGCCAGGAATCGCAGTTTCGGACCCAGATGCTGAAAATCACTATTTGGGTCCCGAACAGCCTGAAATCGACACCGGCCCGTCGGACAGCCCAAAATGGCGATGCTGCCCCCGGTCGACGAAAATCACTGTTCTGGCCCTGACTGCCCGAATCTCGGGATTTTTTGACAGCCCCGCCAGAATTCGCAGTGTCGGTCCCAGACTGCTGAAAATCAGTATTTGGATCCCGGACAGCCTGAAATCCACACCGGCCCGTCGGACAGCCCAAAATGGCGATTCTGCCCCTGATCGACGAAAATCACTATTCTGGCCCAGGACTGCCCGAAACTTGTGATTTTTTGACAGCCCCGCCAGAAATCACAGTTTCGGACCCAGACTGCTGAAAATCAGAATTTGGGTCCCAGACAGCCTGAAATCCACACCGACCCGTTGGGCAGCCCAAAATGACGATTTTGCCGCCGGTCGACAAAATCACTGTTCTGGCCCAGAACAGCCCGAAACTCGTGATTTTTTGACAGCCCCGCCAGGAATCGCAGTTTCGGACCCAGACTGCTGAAAATCTCTATTTGGGTCCCGAACAGCCTGAAATCCACACCGGCCCGTCGGACAGCCCAAAATGGCGATGCTGCCCCCGGTCGACGAAAATCACTGTTCTGGCCCAGACTGCCCGAATCTCGGGATTTTTTGACAGCCCCGCCAGAAATCGCAGTGTCGGACCCAGACTGCTGAAAATCAGTATTTGGGTCCCGGACAGCCTGAAATCCACACCGGCCCGTCGGACAGCCCAAAATGGCGATTCTGCCCCCGATTGACGAAAATCACTGTTTTGGCCCAGGACTACCCGAAACTTGTGATTTTTTGACGGCCCCGCCAGAAATCGCAGTTTCGGACCCAGACTGCTGAAAATCTCTATTTGGGTCCCGAACAGCCTGAAATCGACACCGGCCCGTCGGACAGCCCAAAATGGCGATTCTGCCCCCGATTGACGAAAATCACTGTTTTGGCCCAGGACTACCCGAAACTTGTGATTTTTTGACGGCCCCGCCAGAAATCGCAGTTTCGGACCCAGACTGCTGAAAATCAGTATTTGGGTCCCAGACAGCCTGAAATCCTCACCGGCCCGTCGGACAGCCCAAAAGGACGATTTTGCCCCCGGTCGACAAAATCACTGTTCTGGCCCAGAACAGCCCGAAACTCGTGATTTTTTGACAACCTCGCCAGGAATCGCGGTTTCGGACCCAGACTGCTGAAAATCACTATTTGGGTCCCGAACAGCCTGAAATCGACACCGGCCCATCGGACAGCCCAAAATGGCGATGCTGCCCCTGATCGACGAAAATCACTATTCTGGCCCAGGACTGCCCGAAACTTGTGATTTTTTGACAGCCCCGCCAGAAATCGCAGTTTCGGACCCAGACTGCTGAAAATCAGAATTTGGGTCCCAGACAGCCTGAAATCCACACCGACCCGTTGGGCAGTCCAAAATGACGATTTTGCCGCCGGTCGACAAAATCACTGTTCTGGCCCAGAACAGCCCGAAACTCGTGATTTTTTGACAGCCCCGCCAGGAATCGCAGTTTCGGACCCAGACTGCTGAAAATCTCTATTTGGGTCCCGAACAGCCTGAAATCGACACCGGCCCGTCGGACAGCCCAAAATGGCGATGCTGCCCCCGGTCGACGAAAATCACTGTTCTGGCCCAGACTGCCCGAATCTCGGGATTTTTTGACAGCCCCGCCAGAAATCGCAGTGTCGGACCCAGACTGCTGAAAATCAGTATTTGGGTCCCGGACAGCCTGAAATCCACACCGGCCCGTCGGACAGCCCAAAATGGCGATTCTGCCCCCGATTGACGAAAATCACTGTTTTGGCCCAGGACTACCCGAAACTTGTGATTTTTTGACGGCCCCGCCAGAAATCGCAGTTTCGGACCCAGACTGCTGAAAATCAGTATTTGGGTCCCAAACAGCCTGAAATCCACACCGGCCCGTCGGACAGGCCAAAATGACGATTTTGCCCCCGGTCGACAAAATCACTGTTCTGGCCCAGAACAGCCCGAAACTCGTGATTTTTTGACAGCCCCGCCAGGAATCGCAGTTTCGGACCCAGACTGCTGAAAATCACTATTTGGATCCCGAACAGCCTGAAATCCACACCGACCCGTCGGACAGCCCAAAATGGCGATTCTGCCCCCGGTCGACGAAAATCACTGTTCTGCCCAGGACTGCCCGAAACTCGTTTGTTTTTTACAGCCCCGCCAGAAATCGCAGTTTCAGACCCAGACTGGTGAAAATCAGTATTTGGGTCTCGGATAGCCTGAAATCCACACCGGCCCGTCGGACAGCCCAAAATGGCGATGCTGCCCCCGGTCGACGAAAATCACTGTTCTGGCCCAGACTGCCCGAATATCGGGATTTTTTGACAGCCCCGCCAGAATTCGCAGTGTCGGTCCCAGACTGCTGAAAATCAGTATTTGGATCCCGGACAGCCTGAAATCCACACCGGCCCGTCGGACAGCCCAAAATGGCGATTCTGCCCCCGATCGACGAAAATCACTATTCTGGCCCAGGACTGCCCGAAACTTGTGATTTTTTGACAGCCCCGCCAGAAATCGCAGTTTCGGACCCAGACTGCTGAAAATCAGAATTTGGGTCCCAGACAGCCTGAAATCCACACCGACCCGTCGGACAGCCCAAAATGACGATTTTGCCGCCGGTCGACAAATTCACTGTTCTGGCCCAGAACAGCCCGAAACTCGTATTTTTTGACAGCCCCGCCAGGAATCGCAGTTTCGGACCCAGATGCTGAAAATCACTATTTGGGTCCCGAACAGCCTGAAATCGACACCGGCCCGTCGGACAGCCCAAAATGGCGATGCTGCCCCCGGTCGACGAAAATCACTGTTCTGGCCCTGACTGCCCGAATCTCGGGATTTTTTGACAGCCCCGCCAGAATTCGCAGTGTCGGTCCCAGACTGCTGAAAATCAGTATTTGGATCCCGGACAGCCTGAAATCCACACCGGC
Organism: Delonix regia; assembly: GCA_037074485.1. Lineage (NCBI taxonomy): Eukaryota > Viridiplantae > Streptophyta > Magnoliopsida > Fabales > Fabaceae > Delonix > Delonix regia. The sequence continues at coordinate 149,898 of JAYWLE010000113.1, read as the reverse complement.
CCGTCGGACAGCCCAAAATGGCGATTCTGCCCCTGATCGACGAAAATCACTATTCTGGCCCAGGACTGCCCGAAACTTGTGATTTTTTGACAGCCCCGCCAGAAATCGCAGTTTCAGACCCAGACTGGTGAAAATCAGAATTTGGGTCTCGGATAGCCTGAAATCCACACCGGCCCGTTGAACAGCCCAAAAGAACGATTCTGCCCCCGATCGCCGAAAATCACTGTTCTGGCCCAGAACAGCCTGAAACTCGTGATTTTTTGACAGCCCCGCCAGAAATCGCAGTTTCGGACCCAGACTGCTGAAAATCTCTATTTGGGTCCCGAACAGCCTGAAATCCACACCGGCCCGTCGGACAGCCCAAAATGGCGATGCTGCCCCCGGTCGACGAAAATCACTGTTCTGGCCCAGACTGCCCGAATATCGGGATTTTTTGACAGCCCCGCCAGAATTCGCAGTGTCGGACCCAGACTGCTGAAAATCAGTATTTGGATCCCGGACAGCCTGAAATCCACACCGGCCCGTCGGACAGCCCAAAATGGCGATTCTGCCCCCGATTGACGAAAATCACTATTCTGGCCCAGGACTGCCCGAAACTTGTGATTTTTTGACGGCCCCGCCAGAAATCGCAGTTTCGGACCCAGACTGCTGAAAATCAGAATTTGGGTCCCAGACAGCCTGAAATCCACACCGACCCGTCGGACAGCCCAAAATGACGATTTTGCCGCCGGTCGACAAAATCACTGTTCTGGCCCAGGACAGCCCGAAACTCGTATTTTTTGACGGCCCCGCCAGGAATCGCAGTTTCGGACCCAGATGCTGAAAATCACTATTTGGGTCCCGAACAGCCTGAAATCGACACCGGCCCGTCGGACAGCCCAAAATGGCGATTTTGCCCCCGGTCGACGAAAATCACTGTTCTGGCCCTGACTGCCCGAAACTCGTGATTTTTTGACAGCCCCGCCAGAATTCGCGGTGTCGGTCCCAGACTGCTGAAAATCAGTATTTGGATCCCGGACAGCCTGAAATCGACACCGGCCCGTCGGACAGCCCAAAATGGCGATGCTGCCCCTGATCGACGAAAATCACTATTCTGGCCCAGGACTGCCCGAAACTTGTGATTTTTTGACAGCCCCGCCAGAAATCGCAGTTTCGGACCCAGACTGCTGAAAATCAGAATTTGGGTCCCAGACAGCCTGAAATCCACACCGACCCGTTGGGCAGTCCAAAATGACGATTTTGCCGCCGGTCGACAAAATCACTGTTCTGGCCCAGAACAGCCCGAAACTCGTGATTTTTTGACAGCCCCGCCAGGAATCGCAGTTTCGGACCCAGACTGCTGAAAATCTCTATTTGGGTCCCGAACAGCCTGAAATCGACACCGGCCCGTCGGACAGCCCAAAATGGCGATGCTGCCCCCGGTCGACGAAAATCACTGTTCTGGCCCAGACTGCCCGAATCTCGGGATTTTTTGACAGCCCCGCCAGAAATCGCAGTGTCGGACCCAGACTGCTGAAAATCAGTATTTGGGTCCCGGACAGCCTGAAATCCACACCGGCCCGTCGGACAGCCCAAAATGGCGATTCTGCCCCCGATTGACGAAAATCACTGTTTTGGCCCAGGACTACCCGAAACTTGTGATTTTTTGACGGCCCCGCCAGAAATCGCAGTTTCGGACCCAGACTGCTGAAAATCAGTATTTGGGTCCCAGACAGCCTGAAATCCTCACCGGCCCGTCGGACAGCCCAAAAGGACGATTTTGCCCCCGGTCGACAAAATCACTGTTCTGGCCCAGAACAGCCCGAAACTCGTGATTTTTTGACAACCCCGCCAGGAATCGCGGTTTCGGACCCAGACTGCTGAAAATCACTATTTGGGTCCCGAACAGCCTGAAATCGACACCGGCCCATCGGACAGCCCAAAATGGCGATGCTGCCCCCGGTCGACGAAAATCACTGTTCTGGCCCAGACTGCCCGAATCTCGGGATTTTTTGACAGCCCCGCCAGAATTCGCAGTGTCGGTCCCAGACTGCTGAAAATCAGTATTTGGATCCCGGACAGCCTGAAATCCACACCGGCCCGTCGGACAGCCCAAAATGGCGATTCTGCCCCCGATCGACGAAAATCACTATTCTGGCCCAGGACTGCCCGAAACTTGTGATTTTTTGACGGCCCCGCCAGAAATCGCAGTTTCGGACCCAGACTGCTGAAAATCTCTATTTGGGTCCCGAACAGCCTGAAATCGACACCGGCCCGTCGGACAGCCCAAAATGGCGATTCTGCCCCCGATTGACGAAAATCACTGTTTTGGCCCAGGACTACCCGAAACTTGTGATTTTTTGACGGCCCCGCCAGAAATCGCAGTTTCGGACCCAGACTGCTGAAAATCAGTATTTGGGTCCCAGACAGCCTGAAATCCTCACCGGCCCGTCGGACAGCCCAAAAGGACGATTTTGCCCCCGGTCGACAAAATCACTGTTCTGGCCCAGAACAGCCCGAAACTCGTGATTTTTTGACAACCTCGCCAGGAATCGCGGTTTCGGACCCAGACTGCTGAAAATCACTATTTGGGTCCCGAACAGCCTGAAATCGACACCGGCCCATCGGACAGCCCAAAATGGCGATGCTGCCCCTGATCGACGAAAATCACTATTCTGGCCCAGGACTGCCCGAAACTTGTGATTTTTTGACAGCCCCGCCAGAAATCGCAGTTTCGGACCCAGACTGCTGAAAATCAGAATTTGGGTCCCAGACAGCCTGAAATCCACACCGACCCGTTGGGCAGTCCAAAATGACGATTTTGCCGCCGGTCGACAAAATCACTGTTCTGGCCCAGAACAGCCCGAAACTCGTGATTTTTTGACAGCCCCGCCAGGAATCGCAGTTTCGGACCCAGACTGCTGAAAATCTCTATTTGGGTCCCGAACAGCCTGAAATCGACACCGGCCCGTCGGACAGCCCAAAATGGCGATGCTGCCCCCGGTCGACGAAAATCACTGTTCTGGCCCAGACTGCCCGAATCTCGGGATTTTTTGACAGCCCCGCCAGAAATCGCAGTGTCGGTCCCAGACTGCTGAAAATCAGTATTTGGGTCCCGGACAGCCTGAAATCCACACCGGCCCGTCGGACAGCCCAAAATGGCGATTCTGCCCCCGATCGACGAAAATCACTATTCTGGCCCAGGACTGCCCGAAACTTGTGATTTTTTGACGGCCCCGCCAGAAATCGCAGTTTCGGACCCAGACTGCTGAAAATCTCTATTTGGGTCCCGAACAGCCTGAAATCGACACCGGCCCGTCGGACAGCCCAAAATGGCGATTCTGCCCCCGATTGACGAAAATCACTGTTTTGGCCCAGGACTACCCGAAACTTGTGATTTTTTGACAACCCCGCCAGGAATCGCGGTTTCGGACCCAGACTGCTGAAAATCAGTATTTGGGTCCCGAACAGCCTGAAATCGACACCGGCCCTTCGGACAGCCCAAAAGGACGATTTTGCCCCCGGTCGACAAAATCACTGTTCTGGCCCAGAACAGCCCGAAACTCGTGATTTTTTGACAACCTCGCCAGGAATCGCGGTTTCGGACCCAGACTGCTGAAAATCACTATTTGGGTCCCGAACAGCCTGAAATCCACACCGGCCCGTCGGACAGCCCAAAATGGCGATTCTGCCCCCGATCGACGAAAATCACTATTCTGGCCCAGGACTGCCCGAAACTTGTGATTTTCTGACAGCCCCGCCAGAAATCGCAGTTTCGGACCCAGACTGCTGAAAATCAGAATTTGGGTCCCAGACAGCCTGAAATCCACACCGACCCGTCGGACAGCCCAAAATGACGATTTTGCCGCCGGTCGACAAAATCACTGTTCTGGCCCAGAACAGCCCGAAACTCGTGATTTTTTGACAGCCCCGCCAGGAATCGCAGTTTCGGACCCAGACTGCTGAAAATCTCTATTCGGGTCCCGAACAGCCTGAAATCGACACCGGCCCGTCGGACAGCCCAAAATGGCGATGCTGCCCCCGGTCGACGAAAATCACTGTTCTGGCCCTGACTGCCCGAATCTCGGGATTTTTTGACAGCCCCGCCAGAAATCGCAGTGTCGGACCCAGACTGCTGAAAATCAGTATTTGGGTCCCGGACAGCCTGAAATCCACACGGCCCGTCGGACAGCCCAAAATGGCGATTCTGCCCCCGATTGACGAAAATCACTGTTTTGGCCCAGGACTACCCGAAACTTGTGATTTTTTGACGGCCCCGCCAGAAATCGCAGTTTCGGACCCAGACTGCTGAAAATCAGTATTTGGGTCCCAGACAGCCTGAAATCCTCACCGGCCCGTCGGACAGCCCAAAAGGACGATTTTGCCCCCGGTCGACAAAATCACTGTTCTGGCCCAGAACAGCCCGAAACTCGTGATTTTTTGACAGCCCCGCCAGGAATCGCAGTTTCGGACCCAGACTGCTGAAAATCACTATTTGGGTCCCGAACAGCCTGAAATCGACACCGGCCCGTCGGACAGCCCAAAATGGCGATGCTGCCCCCGGTCGACGAAAATCACTGTTCTGGCCCAGACTGCCCGAATCTCGGGATTTTTTGACAGCCCCGCCAGAATTCGCAGTGTCGGTCCCAGACTGCTGAAAATCAGTATTTGGATCCCGGACAGCCTGAAATCCACACCGGCCCGTCGGACAGCCCAAAATGGCGATTCTGCCCCTGATCGACGAAAATCACTATTCTGGCCCAGGACTGCCCGAAACTTGTGATTTTTTGACAGCCCCGCCAGAAATCGCAGTTTCGGACCCAGACTGCTGAAAATCAGAATTTGGGTCCCAGACAGCCTGAAATCCACACCGACCCGTTGGGCAGCCCAAAATGACGATTTTGCCGCCGGTCGACAAAATCACTGTTCTGGCCCAGAATAGCCCGAAACTTGTGATTTTTTGACAGCCCCGCCAGGAATCGCAGTTTCGGACCCAGACTGCTGAAAATCTCTATTTGGGTCCCGAACAGCCTGAAATCGACACCGGCCCGTCGGACAGCCCAAAATGGCGATGCTGCCCCCGGTCGACGAAAATCACTGTTCTGGCCCTGACTGCCCGAATCTCGGGATTTTTTGACAGCCCCGCCAGAAATCGCAGTGTCGGACCCTGACTGCTGAAAATCAGTATTTGGGTCCCGGACAGCCTGAAATCCACACCGGCCCGTCGGACAGCCCAAAATGGCGATTCTGCCCCCGATTGACGAAAATCACTGTTTTGGCCCAGGACTACCCGAAACTTGTGATTTTTTGACGGCCCCGCCAGAAATCGCAGTTTCGGACCCAGACTGCTGAAAATCAGTATTTGGGTCCCAGACAGCCTGAAATCCTCACCGGCCCGTCGGACAGCCCAAAAGGACGATTTTGCCCCCGGTCGACAAAATCACTGTTCTGGCCCAGAACAGCCCGAAACTCGTGATTTTTTGACAACCCCGCCAGGAATCGCGGTTTCGGACCCAGACTGCTGAAAATCACTATTTGGGTCCCGAACAGCCTGAAATCGACACCGGCCCATCGGACAGCCCAAAATGGCGATGCTGCCCCCGGTCGACGAAAATCACTGTTCTGGCCCAGACTGCCCGAATCTCGGGATTTTTTGACAGCCCCGCCAGAATTCGCAGTGTCGGTCCCAGACTGCTGAAAATCAGTATTTGGATCCCGGACAGCCTGAAATCCACACCGGCCCGTCGGACAGCCCAAAATGGCGATTCTGCCCCCGATCGACGAAAATCACTATTCTGGCCCAGGACTGCCCGAAACTTGTGATTTTCTGACAGCCCCGCCAGAAATCGCAGTTTCGGACCCAGACTGCTGAAAATCAGAATTTGGGTCCCAGACAGCCTGAAATCCACACCGACCCGTCGGACAGCCCAAAATGACGATTTTGCCGCCGGTCGACAAAATCACTGTTCTGGCCCAGAACAGCCCGAAACTCGTGATTTTTTGACAGCCCCGCCAGGAATCGCAGTTTCGGACCCAGACTGCTGAAAATCTCTATTCGGGTCCCGAACAGCCTGAAATCGACACCGGCCCGTCGGACAGCCCAAAATGGCGATGCTGCCCCCGGTCGACGAAAATCACTGTTCTGGCCCTGACTGCCCGAATCTCGGGATTTTTTGACAGCCCCGCCAGAAATCGCAGTGTCGGACCCAGACTGCTGAAAATCAGTATTTGGGTCCCGGACAGCCTGAAATCCACACGGCCCGTCGGACAGCCCAAAATGGCGATTCTGCCCCCGATTGACGAAAATCACTGTTTTGGCCCAGGACTACCCGAAACTTGTGATTTTTTGACGGCCCCGCCAGAAATCGCAGTTTCGGACCCAGACTGCTGAAAATCAGTATTTGGGTCCCAGACAGCCTGAAATCCTCACCGGCCCGTCGGACAGCCCAAAAGGACGATTTTGCCCCCGGTCGACAAAATCACTGTTCTGGCCCAGAACAGCCCGAAACTCGTGATTTTTTGACAGCCCCGCCAGGAATCGCAGTTTCGGACCCAGACTGCTGAAAATCACTATTTGGGTCCCGAACAGCCTGAAATCGACACCGGCCCGTCGGACAGCCCAAAATGGCGATGCTGCCCCCGGTCGACGAAAATCACTGTTCTGGCCCAGACTGCCCGAATCTCGGGATTTTTTGACAGCCCCGCCAGAATTCGCAGTGTCGGTCCCAGACTGCTGAAAATCAGTATTTGGATCCCGGACAGCCTGAAATCCACACCGGCCCGTCGGACAGCCCAAAATGGCGATTCTGCCCCTGATCGACGAAAATCACTATTCTGGCCCAGGACTGCCCGAAACTTGTGATTTTTTGACAGCCCCGCCAGAAATCGCAGTTTCGGACCCAGACTGCTGAAAATCAGAATTTGGGTCCCAGACAGCCTGAAATCCACACCGACCCGTTGGGCAGCCCAAAATGACGATTTTGCCGCCGGTCGACAAAATCACTGTTCTGGCCCAGAACAGCCCGAAACTCGTGATTTTTTGACAGCCCCGCCAGGAATCGCAGTTTCGGACCCAGACTGCTGAAAATCTCTATTTGGGTCCCGAACAGCCTGAAATCGACACCGGCCCGTCGGACAGCCCAAAATGGCGATGCTGCCCCCGGTCGACGAAAATCACTGTTCTGGCCCAGACTGCCCGAATCTCGGGATTTTTTGACAGCCCCGCCAGAAATCGCAGTGTCGGACCCGGACTGCTGAAAATCAGTATTTGGGTCCCGGAGAGCCTGAAATCCACACCGGCCCGTCGGACAGCCCAAAATGGCGATTCTGCCCCCGATTGACGAAAATCACTGTTTTGGCCCAGGACTACCCGAAACTTGTGATTTTTTGACGGCCCCGCCAGAAATCGCAGTTTCGGACCCAGACTGCTGAAAATCAGTATTTGGGTCCCAGACAGCCTGAAATCCTCACCGGCCCGTCGGACAGCCCAAAAGGACGATTTTGCCCCCGGTCGACAAAATCACTGTTCTGGCCCAGAACAGCCCGAAACTCGTGATTTTTTGACAACCCCGCCAGGAATCGCGGTTTCGGACCCAGACTGCTGAAAATCACTATTTGGGTCCCGAACAGCCTGAAATCGACACCGGCCCATCGGACAGCCCAAAATGGCGATGCTGCCCCCGGTCGACGAAAATCACTGTTCTGGCCCAGACTGCCCGAATCTCGGGATTTTTTGACAGCCCCGCCAGAAATCGCAGTGTCGGACCCAGACTGCTGAAAATCAGTATTTGCGTCCCGGACAGCCTGAAATCCACACCGGCCCGTCGGACAGCCCAAAATGGCGATTCTGCCCCCGATTGACGAAAATCACTGTTTTGGCCCAGGACTACCCGAAACTTGTGATTTTTTGACGGCCCCGCCAGAAATCGCAGTTTCGGACCCAGACTGCTGAAAATCAGTATTTGGGTCCCAGACAGCCTGAAATCCTCATCGGCCCGTCGGACAGCCCAAAAGGACGATTTTGCCCCCGGTCGACAAAATCACTGTTCTGGCCCAGAACAGCCCGAAACTCGTGATTTTTTGACAACCCCGCCAGGAATCGCGGTTTCGGACCCAGACTGCTGAAAATCACTATTTGGGTCCCGAACAGCCTGAAATCGACACCGGCCCATCGGACAGCCCAAAATGGCGATGCTGCCCCCGGTCGACGAAAATCACTGTTCTGGCCCAGACTGCCCGAATCTCGGGATTTTTTGACAGCCCCGCCAGAATTCGCAGTGTCGGTCCCAGACTGCTGAAAATCAGTATTTGGATCCCGGACAGCCTGAAATCCACACCGGCCCGTCGGACAGCCCAAAATGGCGATTCTGCCCCCGATCGACGAAAATCACTATTCTGGCCCAGGACTGCCCGAAACTTGTGATTTTCTGACAGCCCCGCCAGAAATCGCAGTTTCGGACCCAGACTGCTGAAAATCAGAATTTGGGTCCCAGACAGCCTGAAATCCACACCGACCCGTCGGACAGCCCAAAATGACGATTTTGCCGCCGGTCGACAAAATCACTGTTCTGGCCCAGAACAGCCCGAAACTCGTGATTTTTTGACAGCCCCGCCAGGAATCGCAGTTTCGGACCCAGACTGCTGAAAATCTCTATTTGGGTCCCGAACAGCCTGAAATCGACACCGGCCCGTCGGACAGCCCAAAATGGCGATGCTGCCCCCGGTCGACGAAAATCACTGTTCTGGCCCTGACTGCCCGAATCTCGGGATTTTTTGACAGCCCCGCCAGAAATCGCAGTGTCGGACCCAGACTGCTGAAAATCAGTATTTGGGTCCCGGACAGCCTGAAATCCACACCGGCCCGTCGGACAGCCCAAAATGGCGATTCTGCCCCCGATTGACGAAAATCACTGTTTTGGCCCAGGACTACCCGAAACTTGTGATTTTTTGACGGCCCCGCCAGAAATCGCAGTTTCGGAACCAGACTGCTGAAAATCAGTATTTGGGTCCCAGACAGCCTGAAATCCTCACCGGCCCGTCGGACAGCCCAAAAGGACGATTTTGCCCCCGGTCGACAAAATCACTGTTCTGGCCCAGAACAGCCCGAAACTCGTGATTTTTTGACAGCCCCGCCAGGAATCGCAGTTTCGGACCCAGACTGCTGAAAATCACTATTTGGGTCCCGAACAGCCTGAAATCGACACCGGCCCGTCGGACAGCCCAAAATGGCGATGCTGCCCCCGGTCGACGAAAATCACTGTTCTGGCCCAGACTGCCCGAATCTCGGGATTTTTTGACAGCCCCGCCAGAATTCGCAGTGTCGGTCCCAGACTGCTGAAAATCAGTATTTGGATCCCGGACAGCCTGAAATCCACACCGGCCCGTCGGACAGCCCAAAATGGCGATTCTGCCCCTGATCGACGAAAATCACTATTCTGGCCCAGGACTGCCCGAAACTTGTGATTTTTTGACAGCCCCGCCAGAAATCGCAGTTTCGGACCCAGACTGCTGAAAATCAGAATTTGGGTCCCAGACAGCCTGAAATCCACACCGACCCGTTGGGCAGCCCAAAATGACGATTTTGCCGCCGGTCGACAAAATCACTGTTCTGGCCCAGAACAGCCCGAAACTTGTGATTTTTTGACAGCCCCGCCAGGAATCGCAGTTTCGGACCCAGACTGCTGAAAATCTCTATTTGGGTCCCGAACAGCCTGAAATCGACACCGGCCCGTCGGACAGCCCAAAATGGCGATGCTGCCCCCGGTCGACGAAAATCACTGTTCTGGCCCAGACTGCCCGAATCTCGGGATTTTTTGACAGCCCCGCCAGAAATCGCAGTGTCGGACCCGGACTGCTGAAAATCAGTATTTGGGTCCCGGACAGCCTGAAATCCACACCGGCCCGTCGGACAGCCCAAAATGGCGATTCTGCCCCCGAACGACGAAAATCACTATTCTGGCCCAGGACTGCCCGAAACTTGTGATTTTCTGACAGCCCCGCCAGAAATCGCAGTTTCGGACCCAGACTGCTGAAAATCAGAATTTGGGTCCCAGACAGCCTGAAATCCACCGACCCGTCGGACAGCCCAAAATGACGATTTTGCCGCCGGTCGACAAAATCACTGTTCTGGCCCAGAACAGCCCGAAACTCGTGATTTTTTGACAGCCCCGCCAGGAATCGCAGTTTCGGACCCAGACAGCTGAAAATCTCTATTTGGGTCCCGAACAGCCTGAAATCGACACCGGCCCGTCGGACAGCCCAAAATGGCGATGCTGCCCCCGGTCGACGAAAATCACTGTTCTGGCCCTGACTGCCCGAATCTCGGGATTTTTTGACAGCCCCGCCAGAAATCGCAGTCTCGGACCCAGACTGCTGAAAATCAGTATTTGGGTCCCGGACAGCCTGAAATCCACACCGGTCCGTCGGACAGCCCAAAATGGCGATTCTGCCCCCGATTGACGAAAATCACTGTTTTGGCCCAGGACTACCCGAAACTTGTGATTTTTTGACGGCCCCGCCAGAAATCGCAGTTTCGGACCCAGACTGCTGAAAATCAGTATTTGGGTCCCAGACAGCCTGAAATCCTCAACGGCCCGTCGGACAGCCCAAAAGGACGATTTTGCCCCCGGTCGACAAAATCACTGTTCTGGCCCAGAACAGCCCGAAACTTGTGATTTTTTGACAGCCCCGCCAGGAATCGCAGTTTCGGACCCAGACTGCTGAAAATCACTATTTGGGTCCCGAACAGCCTGAAATCGACACCGGCCCGTCGGACAGCCCAAAATGGCGATGCTGCCCCCGGTCGACGAAAATCACTGTTCTGGCCCAGACTGCCCGAATCTCGGGATTTTTTGACAGCCCCGCCAGAATTCGCAGTGTCGGTCCCAGACTGCTGAAAATCAGTATTTGGATCCCGGACAGCCTGAAATCCACACCGGCCCGTCGGACAGCCCAAAATGGCGATTCTGCCCCCGATCGACGAAAATCACTATTCTGGCCCAGGACTGCCCGAAACTTGTGATTTTCTGACAGCCCCGCCAGAAATCGCAGTTTCGGACCCAGACTGCTGAAAATCAGAATTTGGGTCCCAGACAGCCTGAAATCCACCGACCCGTCGGACAGCCCAAAATGACGATTTTGCCGCCGGTCGACAAAATCACTGTTCTGGCCCAGAACAGCCCGAAACTCGTGATTTTTTGACAGCCCCGCCAGGAATCGCAGTTTCGGACCCAGACTGCTGAAAATCTCTATTTGGGTCCCGAACAGCCTGAAATCGACACCGGCCCGTCGGACAGCCCAAAATGGCGATGCTGCCCCCGGTCGACGAAAATCACTGTTCTGGCCCTGACTGCCCGAATCTCGGGATTTTTTGACAGCCCCGCCAGAAATCGCAGTCTCGGACCCAGACTGCTGAAAATCAGTATTTGGGTCCCGGACAGCCTGAAATCCACACCGGCCCGTCGGACAGCCCAAAATGGCGATTCTGCCCCCGATTGACGAAAATCACTGTTTTAGCCCAGGACTACCCGAAACTTGTGATTTTTTGACGGCCCCGACAGAAATCGCAGTTTCGGACCCAGACTGCTGAAAATCAGTATTTGGGTCCCAGACAGCCTGAAATCCTCAACGGCCCGTCGGACAGCCCAAAAGGACGATTTTGCCCCCGGTCGACAAAATCACTGTTCTGGCCCAGAACAGCCCGAAACTCGTGATTTTTTGACAGCCCCGCCAGGAATCGCAGTTTCGGACCCAGACTGCTGAAAATCACTATTTGGGTCCCGAACAGCCTGAAATCGACACCGGCCCGTCGGACAGCCCAAAATGGCGATGCTGCCCCCGGTCGACGAAAATCACTGTTCTGGCCCAGACTGCCCGAATCTCGGGATTTTTTGACAGCCCCGCCAGAATTCGCAGTGTCGGTCCCAGACTGCTGAAAATCAGTATTTGGATCCCGGACAGCCTGAAATCCACACCGGCCCGTCGGACAGCCCAAAATGGCGATTCTGCCCCCGATCGACGAAAATCACTATTCTGGCCCAGGACTGCCCGAAACTTGTGATTTTCTGATAGCCCCGCCAGAAATCGCAGTTTCGGACCCAGACTGCTGAAAATCAGAATTTGGGTCCCAGACAGCCTGAAATCCACACCGACCCGTCGGACAGCCCAAAATGACGATTTTGCCCCCGGTCGACAAAATCACTGTTCTGGCCCAGAACAGCCCGAAACTCGTGATTTTTTGACAGCCCCGCCAGGAATCGCAGTTTCGGACCCAGACTGCTGAAAATCTCTATTTGGGTCCCGAACAGCCTGAAATCGACACCGGCCCGTCGGACAGCCCAAAATGGCGATGCTGCCCCCGGCCGACGAAAATCACTGTTCTGGCCCTGACTGCCCGAATCTCGGGATTTTTTGACAGCCCCGCCAGAAATCGCAGTGTCGGACCCAGACTGCTGAAAATCAGTATTTGGGTCCCGGATAACCTGAAATCCACACCGGCCCGTCGGACAGCCCAAAATGGCGATTCTGCCCCCGATTGACGAAAATCACTGTTTTGGCCCAGGACTACCCGAAACTTGTGATTTTTTGACGGCCCCGCCAGAAATCGCAGTTTCGGACCCAGACTGCTGAAAATCAGTATTTGGGTCCCAGACAGCCTGAAATCCACACCGGCCCGTCGGACAGCCCAAAAGGACGATTTTGCCCCCGGTCGACAAAATCACTGTTCTGGCCCAGAACAGCCCGAAACTCGTGATTTTTTGACAGCCCCGCCAGGAATCGCAGTTTCGGACCCAGACTGCTGAAAATCACTATTTGGGTCCCGAACAGCCTGAAATCGTCACCGGCCCGTCGGACAGCCCAAAATGGCGATGCTGCCCCCGGTCGACGAAAATCACTGTTCTGGCCCAGACTGCCCGAATCTCGGGATTTTTTGACAGCCCCGCCAGAATTCGCAGTGTCGGTCCCAGACTGCTGAAAATCAGTATTTGGATCCCGGACAGCCTGAAATCCACACCGGCCCGTCGGACAGCCCAAAATGGCGATTCTGCCCCTGATCGACGAAAATCACTATTCTGGCCCAGGACTGCCCGAAACTTGTGATTTTTTGACAGCCCCGCCAGAAATCGCAGTTTCGGACCCAGACTGCTGAAAATCAGAATTTGGGTCCCAGACAGCCTGAAATCCACACCGACCCGTTGGGCAGCCCAAAATGACGATTTTGCCGCCGGTCGACAAAATCACTGTTCTGGCCCAGAACAGCCCGAAACTCGTGATTTTTTGACAGCCCCGCCAGGAATCGCAGTTTCGGACCCAGACTGCTGAAAATCTCTATTTGGGTCCCGAACAGCCTGAAATCGACACCGGCCCGTCGGACAGCCCAAAATGGCGATGCTGCCCCCGGTCGACGAAAATCACTGTTCTGGCCCAGACTGCCCGAATCTCGGGATTTTTTGACAGCCCCGCCAGGAATCGCAGTTTCGGACCCAGACTGCTAAAAATCACTATTTGGGTCCCGAACAGCCTGAAATCGACACCGGCCCGTCGGACAGCCCAAAATGGCGATGCTGCCCCCGGTCGACGAAAATCACTGTTCTGGCCCAGACTGCCCGAATCTCGGGATTTTTTGACAGCCCCGCCAGAATTCGCAGTGTCGGTCCCAGACTGCTGAAAATCAGTATTTGGATCCCGGACAGCCTGAAATCCACACCGGCCCGTCGGACAGCCCAAAATGGCGATTCTGCCCCCGATCGACGAAAATCACTATTCTGGCCCAGGACTGCCCGAAACTTGTGATTTTCTGACAGCCCCGCCAGAAATCGCAGTTTCGGACCCAGACTGCTGAAAATCAGAATTTGGGTCCCAGACAGCCTGAAATCCACACCGACCCGTCGGACAGCCCAAAATGACGATTTTGCCCCCGGTCGACAAAATCACTGTTCTGGCCCAGAACAGCCCGAAACTCGTGATTTTTTGACAGCCCCGCCAGGAATCGCAGTTTCGGACCCAGACTGCTGAAAATCTCTATTTGGGTCCCGAACAGCCTGAAATCGACACCGGCCCGTCGGACAGCCCAAAATGGCGATGCTGCCCCCGGTCGACGAAAATCACTGTTCTGGCCCTGACTGCCCGAATCTCGGGATTTTTTGACAGCCCCGCCAGAAATCGCAGAGTCGGACCCAGACTGCTGAAAATCAGTATTTAGGTCCCGGATAACCTGAAATCCACACCGGCCCGTCGGACAGCCCAAAATGGCGATTCTGCCCCCGATTGACGAAAATCACTGTTTTGGCCCAGGACTACCCGAAACTTGTGATTTTTTGACGGCCCCGCCAGAAATCGCAGTTTCGGACCCAGACTGCTGAAAATCAGTATTTGGGTCCCAGACAGCCTGAAATCCACACCGGCCCGTCGGACAGCCCAAAAGGACGATTTTGCCCCCGGTCGACAAAATCACTGTTCTGGCCCAGAACAGCCCGAAACTCGTGATTTTTTGACAGCCCCGCCAGGAATCGCAGTTTCGGACCCAGACTGCTGAAAATCACTATTTGGGTCCCGAACAGCCTGAAATCGTCACCGGCCCGTCGGACAGCCCAAAATGGCGATGCTGCCCCCGGTCGACGAAAATCACTGTTCTGGCCCAGACTGCCCGAATCTCGGGATTTTTTGACAGCCCCGCCAGAATTCGCAGTGTCGGTCCCAGACTGCTGAAAATCAGTATTTGGATCCCGGACAGCCTGAAATCCACACCGGCCCGTCGGACAGCCCAAAATGGCGATTCTGCCCCTGATCGACGAAAATCACTATTCTGGCCCAGGACTGCCTGAAACTTGTGATTTTTTGACAGCCCCGCCAGAAATCGCAGTTTCGGACCCAGACTGCTGAAAATCAGAATTTGGGTCCCAGACAGCCTGAAATCCACACCGACCCGTTGGGCAGCCCAAAATGACGATTTTGCCGCCGGTCGACAAAATCACTGTTCTGGCCCAGAACAGCCCGAAACTCGTGATTTTTTGACAGCCCCGCCAGGAATCGCAGTTTCGGACCCAGACTGCTGAAAATCTCTATTTGGGTCCCGAACAGCCTGAAATCGACACCGGCCCGTCGGACAGCCCAAAATGGCGATGCTGCCCCCGGTCGACGAAAATCACTGTTCTGGCCCAGACTGCCCGAATCTCGGGATTTTTTGACAGCCCCGCCAGAAATCGCAGTGTCGGACCCAGACTGTTGAAAATCAGTATTTGGGTCCCGGACAGCCTGAAATCCACACCGGCCCGTCGGACAGCCCAAAATGGCGATTCTGCCCCCGATTGACGAAAATCACTGTTTTGGCCCAGGACTACCCGAAACTTGTGATTTTTTGACGGCCCCGCCAGAAATCGCAGTTTCGGACCCAGACTGCTGAAAATCAGTATTTGGGTCCCAGACAGCCTGAAATCCTCACCGGCCCGTCGGACAGCCCAAAAGGACGATTTTGCCCCCGGTCGACAAAATCACTGTTCTGGCCCAGAACAGCCCGAAACTCGTGATTTTTTGACAGCCCCGCCAGGAATCGCAGTTTCGGACCCAGACTGCTGAAAATCTCTATTTGGGTCCCGAACAGCCTGAAATCAACACCGGCCCGCCGGACAGCCCAAAATGGCGATGCTGCCCCCGGTCGACGAAAATCACTGTTCTGGCCCTGACTGCCCGAATCTCGGGATTTTTTGACAGCCCCGCCAGAAATCGCAGTGTCGGACCCAGACTGCTGAAAATCAGTATTTAGGTCCCGGATAACCTGAAATCCACACCGGCCCGTCGGACAGCCCAAAATGGCGATTCTGCCCCCGATCGACGAAAATCACTGTTCTGGCCCAGGACTGCCCGAAACTTGTGATTTTTTGACAGCCCCGCCAGAAATCGCAGTTTCGGACCCAGACTGCTGAAAATCACTATTTGGGTCCCAGACAGCCTGAAATCCACACCGGCCCGTCGGACAGCCCAAAATGACGATTTTGCCCCCGGTCGACAAAATCACTGTTCTGGCCCAGAACAGCCCGAAACTCGTGATTTTTTGACAGCCCCGCCAGAAATCGCAGTTTCGGACCCAGACTGATGAAAATCACTATTTGGGTCCCGAACAGCCTGAAATCGACACCGGCCCGTCGGACAGCCCAAAATGGCGATGCTGCCCCCGGTCGACGAAAATCACTGTTCTGGCCCAGACTGCCCGAATCTCAGGATTTTTTGACAGCCCCGCCAGAAATCGCAGTGTCGGACCCAGACTGCTGAAAATCAGTATTTGGGTCCCGGACAGCCTGAAATCCACACCGGCCCGTCGGACAGCCCAAAATGGCGAAGCTGCCCCCGGTCGACAAAAATAACTGTTCTGGCCCTGACTGCCCGAATCTCGGGATTTTCTGACAGCCCCGCCAGAAATCGCAGTTTCGGACCCAGACTGCTGAAAATCAGAATTTGGGTCCCAGACAGCCTGAAATCCACACCGACCCGTCGGACAGCCCAAAATGACGATTTTGCCGCCGGTCGACAAAATCACTGTTCTGGCCCAGAACAGCCCGAAACTCGTGATTTTTTGACAACCCCGCCAGGAATCGCGGTTTCGGACCCAGACTGCTGAAAATCACTATTTGGGTCCCGAACAGCCTGAAATCGACACCGGCCCGTCGGACAGCCCAAAATGGCGATGCTGCCCCCGGTCGACGAAAATCACTGTTCTGGCCCAGACTGCCCGAATCTCGGGATTTTTTGACAGCCCCGCCAGAATTCGCAGTGTCGGTCCCAGACTGCTGAAAATCAGTATTTGGATCCCGGACAGCCTGAAATCCACACCGGCCCGTCGGACAACCCAAAATGGCGATTCTGCCCCCGATCGACGAAAATCACTATTCTGGCCCAGGACTGCCCGAAACTTGTGATTTTCTGACAGCCCCGCCAGAAATCGCAGTTTCGGACCCAGACTGCTGAGAATCAGAATTTGGGTCCCAGACAGCCTGAAATCCACACCGACCCGTCGGACAGCCCAAAATGACGATTTTGCCGCCGGTCGACAAAATCACTGTTCTGGCCCAGAACAGCCCGAAACTCGTGATTTTTTGACAGCCCCGCCAGGAATCGCAGTTTCGGACCCAGACTGCTGAAAATCTCTATTTGGGTCCCGAACAGCCTGAAATCGACACCGGCCCGTCGGAAAGCCCAAAATGGCGATGCTGCCCCCGGTCGACGAAAATCACTGTTCTGGCCCAGACTGCCCGAATCTCGGGATTTTTTGACAGCCCCGCCAGAAATCGCAGTGTCGGACCCAGACTGCTGAAAATCAGTATTTGGGTCCCGGATAGCCTGAAATCCACACCGGCCCGTCGGACAGCCCAAAATGGCGATTCTGCCCCCGATTGACGAAAATCACTGTTTTGGCCCAGGACTACCCGAAATTTGTGATTTTTTGACGGCCCCGCCAGAAATCGCAGTTTCGGATCCAGACTGCTGAAAATCAGTATTTGGGTCCCAGACAGCCTGAAATCCACACCGGCCCGTCGGACAGCCCAAAAGGACGATTTTGCCCCCGGTCGACAAAATCACTGTTCTGGCCCAGAACAGCCCGAAACTCGTGATTTTTTGACGGCCCCGCCAGGAATCGCAGTTTCGGACCCAGACTGCTGAAAATCACTATTTGGGTCCCGAACAGCCTGAAATCGACACCGGCCCGTCGGACAGCCCAAAATGGCGATGCTGCCCCCGGTCGACGAAAATCACTGTTCTGGCCCAGACTGCCTGAATCTCGGGATTTTTTGACAGCCCCGCCAGAATTCGCAGTGTCGGTCCCAGACTGCTGAAAATCAGTATTTGGATCCCGGACAGCCTGAAATCCACACCGGCCCGTCGGACAGCCCAAAATGGCGATTCTGCCCCCGATCGACGAAAATCACTATTCTGGCCCAGGACTGCCCGAAACTTGTGATTTTCTGACAGCCCCGCCAGAAATCGCAGTTTCGGACCCAGACTGCTGAGAATCAGAATTTGGGTCCCAGACAGCCTGAAATCCACACCGACCCGCCGGACAGCCCAAAATGACGATTTTGCCGCCGGTCGACAAAATCACTGTTCTGGCCCAGAACAGCTCGAAACTCGTGATTTTTTGACAGCCCCGCCAGGAATCGCAGTTTCGGACCCAGACTGCTGAAAATCTCTATTTGGGTCCCGAATAGCCTGAAATCGACACCGGCCCGTCGGACAGCCCAAAATGGCGATGCTGCCCCCGGTCGACGAAAATCACTGTTCTGGCCCAGACTGCCCGAATCTCGGGATTTTTTGACAGCCCCGCCAGAAATCGCAGTGTCGGACCCAGACTGCTGAAAATCAGTATTTGGGTCCCGGATAGCCTGAAATCCACACCGGCCCGTCGGACAGCCCAAAATGGCGATTCTGCCCCCGATTGACGAAAATCACTGTTTTGGCCCAGGACTACCCGAAACTTGTGATTTTTTGACGGCCCCGCAAGAAATCGCAGTTTCGGACCCAGACTGCTGAAAATCAGTATTTGGGTCCCAGACAGCCTGAAATCCACACCGGCCCGTCGGACAGCCCAAAATGACGATTTTGCCGCCGGTCGATAAAATCACTGTTCTGGCCCAGAACAGCCCGAAACTCGTGATTTTTTGACAGCCCCGCCAGGAATCGTAGTTTCGGACCCAGACTGCTGAAAATCACTATTTGGGTCCCGAACAGCCCGAAATCGACACCGGCCCGTCGGACAGCCCAAAATGGCGATGCTGGCCCCGGTCGACGAAAATCACTGTTCTGGCCCAGACTGCCCGAAACTCGTGATTTTTTGACAGCCCCGCCAGGAATCGCAGTTTCGGACCCAGACTGATGAAAATCACTATTTGGGTCCCGAACAGCCTGAAATCGACACCGGCCCGTCGGACAGCCCAAAATGGCGATGCTGCCCCCGGTCGACGAAAATCACTGTTCTGGCCCAGACTGCCCGAATCTCGGGATTTTTTGACAGCCCCGCCAGAATTCGCAGTGTCGGTCCCAGACTGCTGAAAATCAGTATTTGGATCCCGGACAGCCTGAAATCCACACCGGCCCGTCGGACAGCCCAAAATGGCGATTCTGCCCCCGATCGACGAAAATCACTATTCTGGCCCAGGACTGCCCGAAACTTGTGATTTTCTGACAGCCCCGCCAGAAATCGCAGTTTCGGACCCAGACTGCTGAGAATCAGAATTTGGGTCCCAGACAGCCTGAAATCCACACCGACCCGTCGGACAGCCCAAAATGACGATTTTGCCGCCGGTCGACAAAATCACTGTTCTGGCCCAGAACAGCCCGAAACTCGTGATTTTTTGACAGCCCCGCCAGGAATCGCAGTTTCGGACCCAGACTGCTGAAAATCTCTATTTGGGTCCCGAACAGCTTGAAATCGACACCGGCCCGTCGGAAAGCCCAAAATGGCGATGCTGCCCCCGGTCGACGAAAATCACTGTTCTGGCCCAGACTGCCCGAATCTCGGGATTTTTTGACAGCCCCGCCAGAAATCGCAGTGTCGGACCCAGACTGCTGAAAATCAGTATTTGGGTCCCGGATAGCCTGAAATCCACACCGGCCCGTCGGACAGCCCAAAATGGCGATTCTGCCCCCGATTGACGAAAATCACTGTTTTGGCCCAGGACTACCCGAAATTTGTGATTTTTTGACGGCCCCGCCAGAAATCGCAGTTTCGGATCCAGACTGCTGAAAATCAGTATTTGGGTCCCAGACAGCCTGAAATCCACACCGGCCCGTCGGACAGCCCAAAAGGACGATTTTGCCCCCGGTCGACAAAATCACTGTTCTGGCCCAGAACAGCCCGAAACTCGTGATTTTTTGACGGCCCCGCCAGGAATCGCAGTTTCGGACCCAGACTGCTGAAAATCACTATTTGGGTCCCGAACAGCCTGAAATCGACACCGGCCCGTCGGACAGCCCAAAATGGCGATGCTGCCCCCGGTCGACGAAAATCACTGTTCTGGCCCAGACTGCCTGAATCTCGGGATTTTTTGACAGCCCCGCCAGAATTCGCAGTGTCGGTCCCAGACTGCTGAAAATCAGTATTTGGATCCCGGACAGCCTGAAATCCACACCGGCCCGTCGGACAGCCCAAAATGGCGATTCTGCCCCCGATCGACGAAAATCACTATTCTGGCCCAGGACTGCCCGAAACTTGTGATTTTCTGACAGCCCCGCCAGAAATCGCAGTTTCGGACCCAGACTGCTGAGAATCAGAATTTGGGTCCCAGACAGCCTGAAATCCACACCGACCCGCCGGACAGCCCAAAATGACGATTTTGCCGCCGGTCGACAAAATCACTGTTCTGGCCCAGAACAGCTCGAAACTCGTGATTTTTTGACAGCCCCGCCAGGAATCGCAGTTTCGGACCCAGACTGCTGAAAATCTCTATTTGGGTCCCGAATAGCCTGAAATCGACACCGGCCCGTCGGACAGCCCAAAATGGCGATGCTGCCCCCGGTCGACGAAAATCACTGTTCTGGCCCAGACTGCCCGAATCTCGGGATTTTTTGACAGCCCCGCCAGAAATCGCAGTGTCGGACCCAGACTGCTGAAAATCAGTATTTGGGTCCCGGATAGCCTGAAATCCACACCGGCCCGTCGGACAGCCCAAAATGGCGATTCTGCCCCCGATTGACGAAAATCACTGTTTTGGCCCAGGACTACCCGAAACTTGTGATTTTTTGACGGCCCCGCAAGAAATCGCAGTTTCGGACCCAGACTGCTGAAAATCAGTATTTGGGTCCCAGACAGCCTGAAATCCACACCGGCCCGTCGGACAGCCCAAAATGACGATTTTGCCGCCGGTCGATAAAATCACTGTTCTGGCCCAGAACAGCCCGAAACTCGTGATTTTTTGACAGCCCCGCCAGGAATCGTAGTTTCGGACCCAGACTGCTGAAAATCACTATTTGGGTCCCGAACAGCCCGAAATCGACACCGGCCCGTCGGACAGCCCAAAATGGCGATGCTGGCCCCGGTCGACGAAAATCACTGTTCTGGCCCAGACTGCCCGAAACTCGTGATTTTTTGACAGCCCCGCCAGGAATCGCAGTTTCGGACCCAGACTGATGAAAATCACTATTTGGGTCCCGAACAGCCTGAAATCGACACCGGCCCGTCGGACAGCCCAAAATGGCGATGCTGCCCCCGGTCGACGAAAATCACTGTTCTGGCCCAGACTGCCCGAATCTCAGGATTTTTTGACAGCCCCGCCAGAAATCGCAGTGTCGGACCCAGACTGCTGAAAATCAGTATTTGGATCCCGGACAGCCTGAAATCCACACCGGCCCGTCGGACAGCCCAAAATGGCGATTCTGCCCCCGATCGACGAAAATCACTGTTCTGGCCCAGGACTGCCCGAAACTTGTGATTTTTTGACAGCCCCGCCAGAAATCGCAGTTTCGAAACCAGACTGCTGAAAATCACTATTTGGGTCCCAGACAGCCTGAAATCCTCACCGGCCCGTCGGACAGCCCAAAAGGACAATTTTGCCCCCGGTCGACAAAATCACTGTTCTGGCCCAGAACAGCCCGAAACTCGTGATTTTTTGACAGCCCCGCCAGGAATCGCAGTTTCGGACCCAGACTGCTGAAAATCACTATTCGGGTCCCGAACAGCCTGAAATCGACACCGGCCCGTCGGACTGCCCAAAATGGCGATGCTGGCCCCGGTCGACGAAAATCACTGTTCTGGCCCAGACTGCCCGAATCTCGGGATTTTTTGACAGCCCCGCCAGAATTCGCAGTGTCGGTCCCAGACTGCTGAAAATCAGTATTTGGATCCCAGACAGCCTGAAATCCACACCGGCCCGTCGGACAGCCCAAAATGGCGATTCTGCCCCTGATCGACGAAAATCACTATTCTGGCCCAGGACTGCCCGAAACTTGTGGTTTTTTGACAGCCCCGCCAGAAATCGCAGTTTCGGACCCAGACTGCTGAAAATCAGAATTTGGGTCCCAGACAGCCTGAAATCCACATCGACCCGTCGGACAGCCCAAAATGACGATTTTGCCGCCGGTCGACAAAATCACTGTTCTGGCCCAGAACAGCCCGAAACTCGTGATTTTTTGACAGCCCCGCCAGGAATCGCAGTTTCGGACCCAGACTGCTGAAAATCTCTATTTGGGTCCCGAACAGCCTGAACTCGACACCGGCCCGTCGGACAGCCCAAAATGGCGATGCTGCCCCCGGTCGACGAAAATCACTGTTCTGGCCCAGACTGCCCGAATCTCGGGATTTTTTGACAGCCCCGCCAGAATTCGCAGTGTCAGACCCAGACTGCTGAAAATCAGTATTTGGGTCCCGGACAGCCTGAAATCCACACCGGCCCGTCGGACAGCCCAAAATGGCGATTCTGCCCCCGATTGTCGAAAATCACTGTTCTGGCCCAGGACTACCCGAAACTTGTGATTTTTTGACGGCCCCGCCAGAAATCGCAGTTTCGGACCCAGACTGCTGAAAATCAGTATTTGGGTCCCGGACAGCCTGAAATCCACACCGGCCCGTCGGACAGCCCAAAAGGACGATTTTGCCCCCGGTCGACAAAATCACTGTTCTGGCCCAGAACAGCCCGAAACTCGTGATTTTTTGACAGCCCCGCCAGGAATCGTAGTTTCAGACCCAGACTGCTGAAAATCACTATTTGGGTCCCGAACAGCCTGAAATCGACACCGGCCCGCCGGACAGCCCAAAATGGCGATGCTGCCCCCGGTCGACGAAAATCACTGTTCTGGCCCAGACTGCCCGAATCTCGGGATTTTTTGACAGCCCCGCCAGAATTCGCAGTGTCGGTCCCAGACTGCTGAAAATCAGTATTTGGATCCCGGACAGCCTGAAATCCACACCGGCCCGTCGGACAGCCCAAAATGGCGATTCTGCCCCCGATCGACGAAAATCACTGTTCTGGCCCAGGACTGCCCGAAACTTGTGATTTTTTGACAGCCCCGCCAGAAATCGCAGTTTCGGACCCAGACTGCTGAAAATCAGTATTTGGGTCCCAGACAGCCTGAAATCCACACCGGCCCGTCGGACAGCCCAAAATGACGATTTTGCCGCCGGTCGACAAAATCACTGTTCTAGCCCAGAACAGCCCGAAACTCGTGATTTTTTGACAGCCCCGCCAGGAATCGTAGTTTCAGACCCAGACTGCTGAAAATCACTATTTGGGTCCCGAACAGCCTGAAATCGACACCGGCCCGCCGGACAGCCCAAAATGGCGATGCTGCCCCCGGTCGACGAAAATCACTGTTCTGGCCCAGACTGCCCGAATCTCGGGATTTTTTGACAGCCCCGCCAGAATTCGCAGTGTCGGACCCAGACTGCTGAAAATCAGTATTTGGATCCCGGACAGCCTGAAATCCACACCGGCCCGTCGGACAGCCCAAAATGGCGATTCTGCCCCCGATCGACGAAAATCACTGTTCTGGCCCAGGACTGCCCGAAACTTGTGATTTTTTGACAGCCCCGCCAGAAATCGCAGTTTCGGACCCAGACTGCTG
Source organism: Delonix regia (assembly GCA_037074485.1). Taxonomy (NCBI): domain Eukaryota; kingdom Viridiplantae; phylum Streptophyta; class Magnoliopsida; order Fabales; family Fabaceae; genus Delonix; species Delonix regia. Next base: position 126,375 of record JAYWLE010000113.1, on the reverse strand, counting down.
AAAATCACTATTTGGGTCCCAGACAGCCTGAAATCCACACCGGCCCGTCGGACAGCCCAAAATGACGATTTTGCCGCCGGTCGACAAAATCACTGTTCTGGCCCAGAACAGCCCGAAACTCGTGATTTTTTGACAGCCCCGCCAGAAATCGCAGTTTCGGACCCAGACTGATGAAAATCACTATTTGGGTCCCGAACAGCCTGAAATCGACACCGGCCCGTCGGACAGCCCAAAATGGCGATGCTGCCCCCGGTCGACGAAAATCACTGTTCTGGCCCAGACTGCCCGAATCTCGGGATTTTTTGACAGCCCCGCCAGAAATCGCAGTGTCGGACCCAGACTGCTGAAAATCAGTATTTGGGTCCCGGACACCCTGAAATCCACACCGGCCCGTCGGACAGCCCAAAATGGCGAAGCTGCCCCCGGTCGACGAAAATAACTGTTCTGGCCCTGACTGCCCGAATCTCGGGATTTTTTGACAGCCCCGCCAGAAATCGCAGTGTCGGACCCAGACTGCTGAAAATCAGTATTTGGGTCCCGGACAGCCTGAAATCCACACCGGCCCGTCGGACAACCCAAAAGGACGATTTTGCCCCCGGTCGACAAAATCAATGTTCTGGCCCAGAACAGCCCGAAACTCGTGATTTTTTGACAGCCCCGCCAGGAATCGCAGTTTCGGACCCAGACTGATGAAAATCACTATTTGGGTCCCGAACAGCCTGAAATCGACACCGGCCCGTCGGACAGCCCAAAATGGCGATGCTGCCCCCGGTCGACGAAAATCACTGTTCTGGCCCAGACTGCCCGAATCTCGGGATTTTTTGACAGCCCCGCCAGAAATCGCAGTGTCGGACCCAGACTGCTGAAAATCAGTATTTGGGTCCCGGACAGCCTGAAATCCACACCGGCCCGTCGGACAGCCCAAAATGGCGAAGCTGCCCCCGGTCGACGAAAATAACTGTTCTGGCCCTGACTGCCCGAATCTCGGGATTTTTTGACAGCCCCGCCAGAAATCGCAGTGTCGGACCCAGACTGCTGAAAATCAGTATTTGGGTCCCGGACAACCTGAAATCCACACCGGCCCGTCGGACAACCCAAAAGGACGATTTTGCCCCCGGTCGACAAAATCAATGTTCTGGCCCAGAACAGCCCGAAACTCGTGATTTTTTGACAGCCCCGCCAGGAATCGCAGTTTCGGACCCAGACTGCTGAAAATCACTATTTGGGTCCCGAACAGCCCGAAATCGACACCGGCCCGTCGGACAGCCCAAAATGGCGATGCTGCCCCCGGTCGACGAAAATCACTGTTCAGGCCCAGACTGCCCGAATCTCGGGATTTTTTGACAGCCCCGCCAGAAATCGCAGTGTCGGACCCAGACTGCTGAAAATCAGTATTTGGGTCCCGGACAGCCTGAAATCCACACCGGCCCGTCGGACAGCCCAAAATGGCGATTCTCCCCCGATTGATGAAAATCACTGTTCTGGCCCAGGACTGCCCGAAACTTGTGATTTTTTTACGGCCCCGCCAGAAATCGCAGTTTCGGACCCAGACTGCTGAAAATCAGTATTTGGGTCCCAGACAGCCTGAAATCCACACCGGCCCGTCGGACAGCCCAAAAGGACGATTTTGCCCCCGGTCGACAAAATCACTGTTCTGGCCCTGAACAGCCCGAAACTCGTGATTTTTTGACAGCCCCGCCAGGAATCGCAGTTTCGGACCCAGACTGCTGAAAATCACTATTTGGGTCCCGAACAGCCCGAAATCGACACCGGCCCGTCGGTCAGCCCAAAATGGCGATGCTGCCCCCGGTCGACGAAAATCACTGTTCTGGCCCAGACTGCCCGAATCTCGGGATTTTTTGACAGCCCCGCCAGAAATCGCAGTGTCGGACCCAGACTGCTGAAAATCAGTATTTGGGTCCCGGACAGCCTGAAATCCACACCGGCCCGTCGGACAGCCCAAAATGGCGACTCTACCCCCGATTGACGAAAATCACTGTTCTGGCCCAGGACTGCCCGAAACTTGTGATTTTTTTACGGCCCCGCCAGAAATCGCAGTTTCGGACCCAGACTGCTGAAAATCAGTATTTGGGTCCCAGACAGCCTGAAATCCACACCGGCCCGTCGGACAGCCCAAAAGGACGATTTTGCCCCCGGTCGACAAAATCACTGTTCTGGCCCAGAACAGCCCGAAACTCGTGATTTTTTGACAGCCCCGCCAGGAATCGCAGTTTCGGACCCAGACTGCTGAAAATCACTATTTGGGTCCCGAACAGCCTGAAATCGACACCGGCCCGTCGGACAGCCCAAAATGGCGATGCTGCCCCCGGTCGACGAAAATCACTGTTCTGGCCCAGACTGCCCGAATCTCGGGATTTTTTGACAGCCCCGCCAGAAATCGCAATGTCGGACCCAGACTGCTGAAAATCAGTATTTGGGTCTCGGACAGCCTGAAATCCACACCGGCCCGTCGGACAGCCCAAAATGGCGATTCTGCCCCCGATTGACGAAAATCACTGTTCTGGCCCAGGACTGCCCGAAACTTGTGATTTTTTGACGGCCCCGCCAGAAATCGCAGTTTCGGACCCAGACTGCTGAAAATCAGTATTTGGGTCCCAGACAGCCTGAAATCCACTCCTGCCCGTCGGACAGCCCAAAATGACGATTTTGCCACCCGGTCGGCAAAATCATTGTTCTGGCCCAGAACAGCCCGAAACTCGTGATTTTTTGACAGCCCCGCCAGAAATCGCAGTTTCGAACCCAGATTGCTGAAAATCAGTTTTTGGATCCCGAACAGCCTGAAATTGACACCGGCCCGTCGGACAGCCCAAAATGGCGAAGCTGCCCCCGGTCGACAAAAATCACTGTTCTGGCCCTGACTGCCCGAATCTCGGGATTTTTTGACAGCCCCGCCAGAAATCGCAGTGTCGGACCCAGACTGCTGAAAATCAGTATTTGGGTCCCGGACAGCCTGAAATCCACACCGGCCCGTCGGACAGCCCAAAATGGCGATTCTCCCCCGATTGACGAAAATCACTGTTCTGGCCCAGGACTGCCCGAAACTTGTGATTTTTTTACGGCCCCGCCAGAAATCGCAGTTTCGGACCCAGACTGCTGAAAATCAGTATTTGGGTCCCAGACAGCCTGAAATCCACACCGGCCCGTCGGACAGCCCAAAAGGACGATTTTGCCCCCGGTCGACAAAATCACTGTTCTGGCCCTGAACAGCCCGAAACTCGTGATTTTTTGACAGCCCCGCCAGGAATCGCAGTTTCGGACCCAGACTGCTGAAAATCACTATTTGGGTCCCGAACAGCCCGAAATCGACACCGGCCCGTCGGTCAGCCCAAAATGGCGATGCTGCCCCCGGTCGACGAAAATCACTGTTCTGGCCCAGACTGCCCGAATCTCGGGATTTTTTGACAGCCCCGCCAGAAATCGCAGTGTCGGACCCAGACTGCTGAAAATCAGTATTTGGGTCCCGGACAGCCTGAAATCCACACCGGCCCGTCGGACAGCCCAAAATGGCGATTCTACCCCCGATTGACGAAAATCACTGTTCTGGCCCAGGACTGCCCGAAACTTGTGATTTTTTTACGGCCCCGCCAGAAATCGCAGTTTCGGACCCAGACTGCTGAAAATCAGTATTTGGGTCCCAGACAGCCTGAAATCCACACCGGCCCGTCGGACAGCCCAAAAGGACGATTTTGCCCCCGGTCGACAAAATCACTGTTCTGGCCCAGAACAGCCCGAAACTCGTGATTTTTTGACAGCCCCGCCAGGAATCGCAGTTTCGGACCCAGACTGCTGAAAATCACTATTTGGGTCCCGAACAGCCTGAAATCGACACCGGCCCGTCGGACAGCCCAAAATGGCGATGCTGCCCCCGGTCGACGAAAATCACTGTTCTGGCCCAGACTGCCCGAATCTCGGGATTTTTTGACAGCCCCGCCAGAAATCGCAATGTCGGACCCAGACTGCTGAAAATCAGTATTTGGGTCTCGGACAGCCTGAAATCCACACCGGCCCGTCGGACAGCCCAAAATGGCGATTCTGCCCCCGATCGACGAAAATCACTGTTCTGGCCCAGGACTGCCCGAAACTTGTGATTTTTTGACGGCCCCGCCAGAAATCGCAGTTTCGGACCCAGACTGCTGAAAATCAGTATTTGGGTCCCAGACAGCCTGAAATCCACTCCTGCCCGTCGGACAGCCCAAAATGACGATTTTGCCACCCGGTCGGCAAAATCATTGTTCTGGCCCAGAACAGCCCGAAACTCGTGATTTTTTGACAGCCCCGCCAGAAATCGCAGTTTCGAACCCAGATTGCTGAAAATCAGTTTTTGGATCCCGAACAGCCTGAAATTGACACCGGCCCGTCGGACAGCCCAAAATGGCGAAGCTGCCCCCGGTGGACGAAAATCACTGTTCTGGCCCTGACTGCCCGAATCTCGGGATTTTTTGACAGCCCCGCCAGAAATCGCAGTGTCGGACCCAGACTGCTGAAAATCAGTATTTGGGTCCCGGACAGCCTGAAATCCACACCGGCCCGTCGCACAGCCCAAAATGGCGATTCTGCCCCTGATCGACGAAAATCACAATTCTGGCCCAGGACTGCCCGAAACTTGTGATTTTTTGACAGCCCCGCCAGAAATCGCAGTTTCGGACCCAGACTGCTGAAAATCAGAATTTGGGTCCCAGACAGCCTGAAATCCACACCGGCCCGTCGGACAGCCCAAAATGACGATTTTGCCGCCGGTCGACAAATTCACTGTTCTGGCCCAGAACAGCCCGAAACTCGTGATTTTTTGACAGCCCCGCCAGGAATCGCAGTTTCGGACCCAGACTGCTGAAAATCACTATTTGGGTCCCGAACAGCCTGAAATCGACACCGGCCCGTCGGACAGCCCAAAATGGCGATGCTGCCCCCGGTCGACGAAAATCACTGTTCTGGCCCAGACTGCCCGAATCTCGGGATTTTTTGACAGCCCCGCCAGAAATCGCAGTGTCGGACCCTGACTGCTGAAAATCTGTATTTGGGTCTCGGACAGCCTGAAATCCACACCGGCCCGTCGGACAGCCCAAAATGGCGATTCTGCCCCCGATTGACGAAAATCACTGTTCTGGCCCAGGACTGCCCGAAACTTGTGATTTTTTGACGGCCCCGCCAGAAATCGCAGTTTCGGACCCAGACTGCTGAAAATCAGTATTTGGGTCCCAGACAGCCTGAAATCCACTCCTGCCCGTCGGACAGCCCAAAATGACGATTTTGCCCCCGGTCGGCAAAATCATTGTTCTGGCCCAGAACAGCCCGAAACTCGTGATTTTTTGACAGCCCCGCCAGAAATCGCAGTTTCGAACCCAGATTGCTGAAAATCAGTTTTTGGATCCCGAACAGCCTGAAATTGACACCGGCCCGTCGGACAGCCCAAAATGGCGAAGCTGCCCCCGGTCGACGAAAATCACTGTTCTGGCCCTGACTGCCCGAATCTCGGGATTTTTTGACAGCCCCGCCAGAAATCGCAGTGTCGGACCCAGACTGCTGAAAATCAGTATTTGGATCCCGGACAGCCTGAAATCCACACCGGCCCGTCGGACAGCACAAAATGGCGATTCTGCCCCCGATCGACGAAAATCACTGTTTTTGCCCAGGACTGCCCGAAACTTGTGATTTTTTGACAGCCCCGCCTGAAATCGCAGTTTCGGACCCAGACTGCTGAAAATCAGAATTTGGGTCTCGGACAGCCTGAAATTCACCCCGGCCCGTCGAACAGCCCAAAACAACGATTCTGCCCCCGATCGCCAAAAATCACTGTTCTGGCCCTGGACTGCCCGAAACTCGTGATTTTTTGACAGCCCGCCAGAAATCGCAGTTTCGGACCCAGACTGCTGAAAATCAGTTTTTGGGACCCGAACAGCCTGAAATCGACACCGGCCCGTCGGACAGCCCAAAATGGCGATGCTGCCCCAGGTCGACAAAAATCACTGTTCTGGCCCAGAATGCCCGAATCTCGGGATTTTTTGACAGCCCCGCCAGAAATCGCAGTGTCGGACCCAGACTGCTGAAAATCAGTATTTGGGTCCCGGACAGCCTAAAATCCACACCGGCCCGTCGGACAGCCCAAAATGGCGATTCTGCCCCCGGTCGACGAAAATCACTGTTCTGGCCTAGGACTGCCCGAAACTCGTGATTTTTTGACAGCCCCGCCAGAAATCGCAATTTGGGACCCGGACTGCTGAAAATCAGTATTTGGGTCACGAACAGCCTTAAATCGACACCGACCCGTCAGACAGCCCAAAACGACGATTCTGACCCCGGTCGACGAAAATCACAGTTCTGGCCCAGAGCTGCCCAAAACTTGTCATTTTTTGACAGCCCCGCCAGAAATCGCAGTATAGGTCCCAGACTGCTGAAAATCACTATTTGGGACCCGGTCAGCCTGAAATCCACACCAGCCCGTCGGACAGCCCAAAACGACGATTCTGCCCCCGATCGCCGAAAATCACTGTTCTGGCCCTGGACTGCCCGAAACTCGTGATTTTTTGACAGCCCCGCCAGAAATCGCAGTTTCGGACCCAGACTGCTGAAAATCAGTTTTTGGGTCCCGAACAGCCTGAAATCGACACCGGCCCGTCGGACAGCCCAAAATGGCGATGCTGCCCCCGGTCGACGAAAAACCCTGTTCTGGCCCAGACTGCCCGATTCTCGGGATTTTTTGACAGCCCCGCCAGAAATCGCAGTGTCGGACCCAGACTGCTGAAAATCAGTATTTGGGTCCCGGACAGCCTGAAATCCACACCGGCCCGTCGGACAGCCCAAAATGGCGATTCTGCCCCCGATCGACGAAAATCACTGTTCTGGCCCAGGACTGCCCGAAACTTGTGATTTTTTGACAGCCCCGCCAGAAATCGCAGTTTCGGACCCAGACTGCTGAAAATCAGAATTTGGGTCTCGGACAGCCTGAAATTCACCCCGGCCCGTCGAACAGCCCAAAACAACGATTCTGCCCCCGATCGCCAAAAATCACTGTTCTGGCCCTGGACTGCCCGAAAGTCGTGATTTTTTGACAGCCCCGCCAGAAATCGCAGTTTCGGACCCAGACTGCTGAAAATCAGTTTTTGGGACCCGAACAGCCTGAAATCGACACCGGCCCGTCGGACAGCCCAAAATGGCGATGCTGCCCCAGGTCGACGAAAATCACTGTTCTGGCCCAGAATGCCCGAATCTCGGGATTTTTTGACAGCCCCGCCAGAAATCGCAGTGTCGGACCCAGACTGCTGAAAATCAGTATTTGGGTCCCGGACAGCCTAAAATCCACACCGGCCCGTCGGACAGCCCAAAATGGCGATTCTGCCCCCGGTCGACGAAAATCACTGTTCAGGCCCAGGACTGCCCGAAACTCGTGATTTTTTGACAGCCCCGCCAGAAATCGCAATTTGGGACCCGGACTGCTGAAAATCAGTATTTGGGTCACGAACAGCCTTAAATCGACACCGGCCCGTCGGACAGCCCAAAACGACGATTCTGCCCCCGATTGCCGAAAATCACTGTTCTGGCCCTGGACTGCCTGAAGCTCGTGATTTTTTGACAGCCCCGCCAGAAATCGCAGTTTCGGACCCAGACTGCTGAAAATCAGTTTTTGGGTCCCGAACAGCCTGAAATCGACACCGGCCCGTCGGACAACCCAAAATGGCGATGCTGCCCCCGGTCGACGAAAATCACTGTTCTGGCCCAGACTGCCCGAATCTCAGGATTTTTTGACAGCCCCGCCAGAAATCGCAGTGTCGGACCCAGACTGCTGAAAATCAGTGTTTGGGTCCCGGACAGCCTGAAATCGACACCGGCCCGTCGGACAGCCCAAAACGACGATTCTGCCCCCGATCGACGAAAATCACAGTTCTGGCCCAGGACCGCCCGAAAGTGGTTTTTTTTTTTTACAGCCCCGCCAGAGATCGCAGTTTCGGACCCGGACTACTGAAAATCAGAATTTGGTTCCCGGACAGCCTGAAATCCTCACCGGCCCGTCGGACAGCCCAAACTAACGATTCTGCCCCCGGTCGACAAAATCACTGTTCTGGCCCAAAACTGCCCGAAACTCGTGATTTTTTGACAGCCCCGCCAGAAATCGCTGTTTCGGACCCAGACTGCTGAAAATCAGTATTTGGGTCCCGGACAGCCTGAAATCGACACCGGCCCGTCGGGCAGCCCGAAACGACGATTCTGCCCCCGATCGCCGAAAATCACTGTTCTGGCCCAGGACTGCCTGAAACTCGTGATTTTTTGACAGCCCCGCCAGAAATCGCTGTTTCAGACCCGGACTGCTGAAAATCAGTATTTGGGTCCCGGATAGCCTGAAATCCACACTGGCCCGTCGGACAGCCCAAAACGACGATTCTGCCCCCGATCGACGAAAATCACAGTTCTGGCCCAGGACCACCCGAAAGTTGTTTTTTTTTTTACAGCCCCGCCAGAGATCGCAGTTTCGGACCCGGACTACTGAAAATCAGAATTTGGTTCCCGGACAGCCTGAAATCCTCACCGGCCCGTCGGACAGCCCAAACTGACGATTCTACCCCCGGTCGACAAAATCACTGTTCTGGCCCAAAACTGCCCGAAACTCGGGATTTTTTGACAGCCCCGCCAGAAATCGCAGTTTCGGACCCAGACTGCTGAAAATCAGTTTTTGGGTCTCGAACAGCCTGAAATCGACACCGGCCCGTCGGACAGCCCAAAATGGCGATGTTGCCCCCGGTCGACGAAAATCACTGTTCTGGCCCAGACTGCCCGAATCTCGGGATTTTTTGACAGCCCCGCCAGAAATCGCAGTGTGGGACCCAGACTGCTGAAAATCAGTATTTGGGTCCCGGACAGCCTGAAATCGACACCGGCCCGTCGGACAGCCCAAAACGACGATTCTGCCCCCGATCGACGAAAATCACAGTTCTGGCCCTGGACCGCCCGAAAGTTGTTCTTTTTTTTACAGCCCCGCCAGAGATCGCAGTTTCGGACCCGGACTACTGAAAATCAATATTTGGTTCCCGGACAGCCTGAAATCCACACCGGCCTGTCGGACAGCCCAAACTGACGATTCTGCCCCCAGTCGACAAAATCACTGTTCTGGCCCAAAACTGCCCGAAACTCGTGATTTTTTGACAGCCCCGCCAGAAATCGCTGTTTCGGACCCGGACTGCTGAAAATCAGTATTTGGGTCCCGGACAGCCTGAAATCCACACTGGCCCGTCGGACAGCCCAAAACGACGATTCTGCCCCCGATCGACGAAAATCAATGTTTTGGCCCAGGACTGCCCGAAACTCGTGATTTTTTGACAGCCCCGCCAGAAATCGCAGTTTCGGACCCAGACAGCTGAAAATCAGTATTTGGGTCCCGGACAGCCTGAAATCGACACCGGCCTGTCGGACAGCTCAAAACGATGATTGTGCCCCCGATCGACGAAAATCACTGTTCTGGCCCAGGACCGCCCGAAAGTTGTTTTTTTTTTACAGCCCCGCCAGGAATTGCTGTTTCGGACCCGTACTACTGAAAATCAATTTTTGGGTCCCGGACAGCCTGAAATCCACACTGGCCCGTCGGACAGCCCAAAACGACGATTCTGCCCCCGATCGACGAAAATCACAGTTCTGGCCCAGGACCGCCCGAAAGTTGTTTTTTTTTTTACAGCCCCGCCAGAGATCGCAGTTTCGGACCCGGACTGCTGAAAATCAGTATTTGGGTCCCGGACAGCCTGAAATCCTCACCGGCCCGTCGGACAGCCCAAACTGACGATTCTGCCCCCGGTCGACAAAATCACTGTTCTGGCCCAAAACTGCCCGAAACTCGGGATTTTTTGACAGCCCCGCCAGAAATCGCAGTTTTGGACCCAGACTGCTGAAAATCAGTTTTTGGGTCTCGAACAGCCTGAAATCGACACCGGCCCGTCGGACAGCCCAAAATGGCGATGTTGCCCCCGGTCGACGAAAATCACTGTTCTGGCCCAGACTGCCCGAATCTCGGGATTTTTTGACAGCCCCGCCAGAAATCGCAGTGTCGGACCCAGACTGCTGAAAATCAGTATTTGGGTCCCGGACAGCCTGAAATCGACACCGGCCCGTCGGACAGCTCAAAACGATGATTGTGCCCCCGATCGACGAAAATCACTGTTCTGGCCCAGGACCGCCCGAAAGTTGTTTTTTTTTTACAGCCCCGCCAGGAATTGCTGTTTCGGACCCGTACTACTGAAAATCAATTTTTGGGTCCCGGACAGCCTGAAATCCACACTGGCCCGTCGGACAGCCCAAAACGACGATTCTGCCCCCGATCGACGAAAATCCATGTTTTGGCCCAGGACTGCCCGAAGCTCGGGATTTTTTGACAGCCCCGCCAGATATCGCAGTTTCGGACCCGGACTGCTGAAAATCAGTATTTGGGTCCCGGACAGCCTGAAACCGACACCGGCCCGTCGGACAGCCCAAACTGACGATTCTGCCCCCGGTTGACAAAATCACTGTTCTGGCCCAAAACTGCCCGAAACTCGGGATTTTTTGACAGCCCCGCCAGAAATCGCAGTTTCGGACCCAGACTGCTGAAAATCAGTTTTTGGGTCTCGAACAGCCTGAAATCGACACCGGCCCGTCGGACAGCCCAAAATGGCGATGTTGCCCCCGGTCGACGAAAATCACTGTTCTGTCCCAGACTGCTTGATTCTCGGGATTTTTTGACAGCCCCGCCAGAAATCGCAGTGTCGGACCCAGACTGCTGAAAATCAGTATTTGGGTCCCGGACAGCCTGAAATCGACACCGGCCCGTCGGACAGCTCAAAACGATGATTGTGCCCCCGATCGACGAAAATCACTGTTCTGGCCCAGGACCGCTTGAAAGTTGTTTTTTTTTTACAGCCCCGCCAGGAATTGCTGTTTCGGACCCGTACTACTGAAAATCAATTTTTGGGTCCCGGACAGCCTGAAATCCACACTGGCCCGTCGGACAGCCCAAAACGACGATTCTGCCCCCGATCGACGAAAATCCATGTTTTGGCCCAGGACTGCCCGAAGCTCGGGATTTTTTGACAGCCCCGCCAGATATCGCAGTTTCGGACCCGGACTGCTGAAAATCAGTATTTGGGTCCCGGACAGCCTGAAACCGACACCGGCCCGTCGGACAGCCCAAAACGAGGATGGTGCCCCCGAACGACGAAAATCACTATTCTGGCCCAGGACCGCCCGAAAGTTGTTTTTTTTTTACAGCCCCACCAGAAATCGCAGTTTCGGACCCAGACTGCTGAAAATCAGTATTTGGGTCCTGAACAGCCTGAAATCCAGACCCGCCCGTCGGACAGCCCAACACGATGATTCTGCCCCCGATCGACGAAAATCAATGTTTTGGCCCAGGACTGCCCGAAGCTCGTGATTTTTTGACAGCCCCGCCAGAAATCGCAGATTCGGACCCAGACTGCTGAAAATCAGTATTTAGGTCCCGGACAGCCTGAAATCCAAACCCGCCCGTCGGACAGCCCAAAACGACGATTCTGCCCGCGATCGACGAAAATCACTGTTCTGGCACAGGTCCGCCCGAAAGTTGTTTTTTTTTTACAGCGCCGCCAGGAATCGCAGTTTCGGACCCGTACTACTGAAAATCAGTATTTGGGTCCCGGACAGCCAGAAATCCACACTGGCCCGTCGGACAGCCCAAAACGACGATTCTGCCCCCGCTCGACGAAAATCAATGTTTTGGCCCAGGACTGCCCGAAGCTCGGGATTTTTTGACAGCCCCGCCAGAAATCGCAGATTCGGGCCCAGACTGCTGAAAATCAGTATTCGGGTCCCGGACAACCTGAAATCCACACCGGCCCGTCGGACAGCCCAAAACGACGATTCTCCCCCCGATCGACGAAAATCACTGTTCTGGCCCAAGACAGCCCGAAACTCGTGATTTTTTGACAGCCCCGCCAGAAATCGCAGTTTCGGACCCAGACTGCTGAAAATCAGTATTTGGGACCCAGACAGCCTGAAATCCACACCGGCCCGTCGGATAGCCCAAAATGGCGATTCCGCCCCCGGTCGACGAAAATCACTGTTCTGGCCCAGGACTGCCCGAAATTCGTGATTTTTTGACAGCCCTGCCAGAAATCGCAGTGTCGGTCCCAGACTGCTGAAAATCAGTATTTGGGTCCCGGACAGCCTGAAATCGACACCGGCCCGTCGGACAGCCCAAAACGACGATTCTGCCCCCGATCGACGAAAATCACTGTTCTGGCCCTGGACCGCCCGAAAGTTGTTTTTTTTTTTTACAGCCCCGCCAGAAAATGCAGTTTCGGACCCGGACTACTGAAAACCAGTATTTGGTTCCCGGACAGCTTGAAATCCTCACCGGCCCGTCGGACAGCCCAAACTGACGATTCTGCCCCCGGTCGACAAAATCACTGTTCTGGCCCAAAACTGCCCGAAAACTCGTGATTTTTTGACAGCCCCGCCAGAAATCGCTGTTTCGGACCCGGACTGCTGAAAATCAGTATTTGGGTCCCGGACAGCCTGAAATCCTCACCGGCCCGCCGGACAGCCCAAAACGACGATTCTGCCCCCGATCGACGAAAATCACTGTTCTGGCCCTGGACCGCCCGAAAGTTGTTTTTTTTTTACAGCTACGCCAGAAATTGCAGTTTCGGACCCGGACTACTGAAAATCAGTATTTGGGTCCCGGACAGCCTGAAATCCACACCGGCCCGTCGGGCAGCCCAAAACGACGATTCTGCCCCCGATCGCCGAAAATCACTGTTCTGGCCCTGGACTGCCCGAAACTCGTGATTTTTTGACAGCCTCGCCAGAAATCGCAGTTTCGGACCCAGACTGCTGAAAATCAGTTTTTGGGTCTCGAACAGCCTGAAATCGACACCGGCCCGTCGGACAGCCCAAAATGGCGATGCTGCCACCGGTCGACGAAAATCACAGTTCTGGCCCAGACTGCCCGAATCTCGAGATTTTTTGACAGCCCCGCCAGAAATCGCAGTGTCGGACCCAGACTGCTGAAAATCAGTATTTGGGTCCCGGATAGCCTGAAATCGACACCGGCCCGTCGGACAGCCCAAAACGACGATTCTGCCCCCGATCGACGAAAATCACAATTCTGGCCCAGGACCGACCGAAAGTTGTTTTTTTTTTACAGCCCCGCCAGAAATCGCAGTTTCGGACCCGGACTACTGAAAATCAGTATTTGGTTCCCAGACAGCCTGAAATCCCCACCGGCCCGTCGGACAGCCCAAACTGACGATTCTGCCCCCGGTCGACAAAATCACTGTTCTGGCCCAAAACTGCCTGAAACTCGTGATTTTTTGACAGCCCCGCCAGAAATCGCTGTTTCAGACCCGGACTGCTGAAAATCAGTATTTGGGTCCCGGATAGCCTGAAATCCACACTGGCCCGTCGGACAGCCCGAAACGACGATTTAGCCCCCGATCGACGAAAATCACAGTTCTGGCCCAGGACCGCCCGAAAGTTGTTTTTTTTTTTACAGCCCCGCCAGAGATCGCAGTTTCGGACCCGGACTACTGAAAATCAGAATTTGGTTCCCGGACAGCCTGAAATCCTCACCGGCCCGTCGGACAGCCCAAACTGACGATTCTGCCCCCGGTCGACAAAATCACTGTTCTGGCCCAAAACTGCCCGAAACTCGAGATTTTTTGACAGCTTCGCCAGAAATCGCAGTTTCGGACCCAGACTGCTGAAAATCAGTTTTTGGGTCTCGAACAGCCTGAAATCGACACCGGCCCGTCGGACAGCCCAAAATGGCGATGCTGCCCTCGGTCGACGAAAATCACTGTTCTGGCCCTGACTGCCCGAATCTCGGGATTTTTTGACAGCCCCGCCAGAAATCGCAGTGTCGGACCCAGACAGCTGAAAATCAGTATTTGGGTCCCGGACAGCCTGAAATCGACACCGGCCCGTCGGACAGCCCAAAACGACGATTCTGCCCCCGATCGACGAAAATCACAGTTCTGGCCCAGGACCGCCCGAAAGTTGTTTTTTTTTTAACAGCCCCGCCAGAGATCGCAGTTTCGGACTCGGACTACTGAAAATCAATATTTGGTTCCCGGACAGCCTGAAATCCTCACCGGCCCGTCGGACAGCCCAAACAGACGATTCTGCCCCCGGTCGACAAAATCACTGTTCTGGCCCAAAACTGCCCGAAACTCGTGATTTTTTGACAGCCTCGCCAGAAATCGCTGTTTCGGACCCGGACTGCTGAAAATCAGTATTTGGGTCCCGGAAAGCCTGAAATCCACACTGGCCCGTCGGACAGCCAAAAACGACGATTCTGCCCCCGATCGACGAAAATCAATGTTTTGGCCCAGGACTGCCCGAAGCTCGTGATTTTTTGACAGCCCCGCCAGAAATCGCAGTTTCGGACCCAGACTGCTGAAAATCAGTATTTGGGTCCCGGACAGCCTGAAATCGACACCGGCCCGTCGGACAGCTCAAAACGATGATTGTGCCCCCGATCGACGAAAATCACTGTTCTGGCCCTGGACCGCCCGAAAGTTGTTTTTTTTTTACAGCCCCGCCAGGAATTGCTGTTTCGGACCCGTACTACTGAAAATCAATTTTTGGGTCTCGGACAACCTGAAATCCACACTGGCCCGTCGGACAGCCCAAAACGACGATTCTGCCCCCGATCGACGAAAATCCATGTTTTGGCCCAGGACTGCCCGAAGCTCGGGATTTTTTGACATCCCCGCCAGATATCGCAGTTTCAGACCCGGACTGCTGAAAATCAGTATTTGGGTCCCGGACAGCCTGAAACCGACACCGGCCCGTCGGACAGCCCAAAACGACGATGGTGCCCCCGAACGACGAAAATCACTATTCTGGCCCAGGACCGCCCGAAAGTTGTTTTTTTTTTTTTAGCCCCGCCAGAAGTCGCAGTTTCGGACCCAGACTGCTGAAAATCAGTATTTGGTTCCCGGACAGCCTGAAATCCACACCGGCCTGTCGGACAGCCCAAAACGACGATTCTGCCCCCGATCGACGAAAATCACTGTTTTGGCCCAGGACCGCCCGAAAGTTGTTTTTTTTTTACAGCGTCGCTAGAAGTCGCAATTTCGGACCCGGACTGCTGAAAATCAGTATTTGGGTCCCGGACAGCCTGAAATCGACACCGGCCCGTCGGACAGCCCAAAACCACGATTCTGCCCTTCGATCGACGAAAATCACTGTTCTGGCCCACGACCGCCTGAAAGTTGTTTTTTTTTTGCAGCCTCGCCAGAAATCGCAGTTTCGGACCCAGACTGCTGAAAATCAGTATTTGGGTCCCGGACAGCCTTAAATCGACACCGGCCCGTTGGACAGCCCAAAACGACGATTGTGCCCCCGATCGACGAAAATCACTGTTCTGGCCTTGGACCGCCCGAAAGTTGTTTTTTTTTTTACAGCCCCGCCAGAAATCGCAGTTTCGGACCCAGACTGCTGAAAATCACTATTTGGGTCCCGGACAGCCTGAAATCCACACGGGCCGCCCAAAGTAACGATCAACTGACTGGATCGGCAAAAATCCTGATTTTGCCCCTGGATGAATGAAATCACTATTCAGACCCAGCACCGGCTAAAACTCACAGTATTGACCTGGAGCTGCTGTAAAAAACAATTTCCACCTCGACTGGACAGAAATCACGATCGATCGTCTGAATAGGTAAAATCTCGATATTGCCCCTGGACGAACGAAATCGCTATTCAAACCCCGCAACGGCCGAAACTCGGGATTTTTCGTCATGTCAACCGAAAATCACAGCACTGACCAAGTACAGTTGTCAAAAATGATCTCCGCCCCGATCAGCCGGAAATCACGATCGTCCATCCAGATCGGTTAAATCATGATATTGCCCTCAGGCGGATGAAAGGGTTATTTTGTCCCAGCGTCGGCCGAAACTCGTGATTTTCCGTCAAGTCAACCGAAAATCACAGTATTGACCTGGTACAGTTGTCAAAAACGATCTCTGCCCCGATCCGCCCAAAGTAACGATCAACTGTCCGGATCGGCAAAAATCTCGATTTTGCCCCCAGATGAATGAAATCGCTATTCAGACCCAGCACCGGCTGAAACTCGTGATTTTCTGTCTGGTCAACCGAAAATCACGGTATTGACCTGGAGCTGCTGTAAAAAACAATTTCCCCCTCGACTGGACAGAAATCACGATCGATCGTCAAAATTGGTAAAATCTCGTTATTGCCCCCGGACGAATGAAATCTTTATTCAGACCTTGCAACGGCTGAAACTTGGGATTTTTCCTCCGGTCAACCGAAAAACACAGTATTGACCTGGTATTGTTGTCAAAAACAATTTCCACCTCGACTGGCCAGAATCACGATCGATCGTCCGGATCTGTAAAATCTCGATATTGCCCCTTGACGAACGAAATCGCTATTCAGACCCCGCAACGGCCGAAACTCGTGATTTTTCGTCCGGTCAACCGAAAATCACAGTACTGACCAGGTACAGTTGTCAAAAATGATCTCCGCCCTGATCAGCCAGAAATCACGATCATCCATCCAGATCGGTTAAATCATAATATTGCCCTCAGGCGGATGAAATAGTTATTCAGACCCTGCAACGGCCGAAACTCGTGATTTTTCGTCTGGTCAACCGAAAATCACAGTATTGACCTGGAGCTGCTGTAAAAAACAATTTCCACCTCGACTGGACAGAAATCACGATCGATCGTCAGAATCGGTAAAATCTCGATATTGCCCCCGGACGAACGAAATCCTTATTCAGACCTTGCAACGGCCGAAACTCGGGATTTTTGGTCTGGTCAACCGAAAATCACAGTATTGACCTGGTACTGCTGTCAAAAACAATTTCCACCTCGACTGGCCAGAATCACGATTGACCGTCTGGATCTGTAAAATCTCGATATTGCCTCGGACGAACGAAATCGCTATTTAGACACTGCAACAGCCGAAACACGTGATCTTCTGTCTGGTCAACCGAAAATCAAAGTACTGACCAGGTACTGTTGTCAAAAACGATCTCCGCCCCGATCAGCCAGAAATCACGATCGTCCATCCAGATCGGTTAAATCATGATATTGCCCTCGGGCGGACGAAACAGCTATTCAGACCCTGCGTCGGCGAAACTCGTGATTTTCCGTCAGGTCAACCGAAAATCACAGTGTTGACCAGGTACAGTTGCCAAAAATGATCTTCGCCCCGATCTGCCCAAAGTAACGATCAACTGTCTGGATCGGCAAAAATCCCGATATCACCCACGGACGAACGAAATCCTTATTCAGACCTTGCAACGGCCGAAACTCGGGATTTTTGGTCCGGTCAACCGAAAATCACAGTATTGACCTGGAGCTGCTGTAAAAAACAATTTCCACCTCGACTG
Source organism: Delonix regia (assembly GCA_037074485.1). Taxonomy (NCBI): domain Eukaryota; kingdom Viridiplantae; phylum Streptophyta; class Magnoliopsida; order Fabales; family Fabaceae; genus Delonix; species Delonix regia. Next base: position 109,001 of record JAYWLE010000113.1, on the reverse strand, counting down.
GACGGAAATCACAATCGATCGTCGGAATCGGTAAAATCTCGATATTGCCCCCGGACGAACGAAATCCTTATTCAGACCTTGCAACGGCCGAAACTCGGGATTTTTGGTCCGGTCAACCGAAAATCACAGTATTGACCAGGTACAGTTGTCAAAAACGATCTCTGCCCCGATCCGCCCAAAGTAACGATCAACTGTCCAGATCGGCAACAATCCCGATTTTGCCCTCGGATGAATGAAATCACTATTCAGACCCAGCGCCGGCTGAAACTCGTGATTTTCCGTGGGGTCAACCGAAAATCACAATATTGACCTGGAGCTACTGTAAAAAACAATTTCCACCTCGACTGGACAGAAATCACGATCGATCGTCTGAATCGGTAAAACCTCGATATTGCCCCCGGACGAACGAAATCCTTATTCAGACCTTGCAATGGCCGAAACTCGGGATTTTTGGTCCAGTCAACCGAAAATCACAGTGTTGACCTGGTACTGTTGTCAAAAACAATTTTCGCCTCGACTGGCCAGAATCACGATCGATTGTCCGGATCTGTGAAATCTCGATATTGCCCCCGGACGAATGAAACCGATATTCAGACCCTGCAACGGCCGAAATTCGGGATTTTTCGTCTGGACAACCGAAAATCACAGTACTGACCAGGTGCAGTTGTCATATATGATCTCTGCCCCGATCAGCCAGAAATCACGATCGTCTATCCAGATCGGTTAAATCATGATATTGCCCTCGGGCGGACGAAATAGCTATTCAGACCCTGCGTCGGATGAAACTCGTGACTTTTTGTCAGGTCAACCGAAAATCACAGTATTGACCAGGTACTGTTGTCAAAAACGATCTCCGCCCCGATCCGCCTAAAGTAACGATCAACTATCCGGATCGGCAAAATTCCCGATTTTGCCCTCGGATGAATGAAATCACTATTCAGACCCAGCACCGGTTGAAACTCGTGATTTTCCGTCTGGTCAACCGAAAATCACAGTATTGACCTGGAGCTGCTGTACAAAACAATTTCCACCTCGACTGGACAGAAATCACGATCGATCGTCTGAATCGGTAAAATCTCGATATTGCCCCCGGACGAACGAAATCCTTATTCAGACCTTGCAACGGTCGAAACTCGGGATTTTTGGTCCGGTCAACCGAAAATCACAGTGTTGACCTGGTACTGCTGTCAAAAACAATTTCCGCCTCGACTGGCCAGAATCACGATCGATCGTCCGGATCTGTAAAATCACGATATTGCCCCCGGACGAACGAAATAGCTATTCAGACCCTGCGTCGGCCGAAACTCGTGATTTTCCTTCAGGTCAACCGAAAATCACAGTATTGACCAGGTACAGTTGTCAAAAACGATCTCCGCCCCGATCCGCCTAAAGTAACGATCAACTATCCGGATCGGCAAAAATCCCGATTTTGCCCCCGGATGAATGAAGTCACTATTCAGACCCAGCACCGGCTGAAACTCGTGATTTTCCGTCTAGTCAACCGAAAATCGTAGTATTGACCAGGTACAGTTGTCAAAAACGATCTCTGCCCCGATCCGCCCAAAGTAACGATCAACTGTCCAGATCGGCAAAAATCTCGATTTTGCCCTCGGATGAATGAAATCACTATTCAGACCCAGCACCGGTTGAAACTCGTGATTTTCCGTCTGGTCAACCGAAAATCACAGTATTGACTTGGAGCTGCTGTAAAAAACAATTTCCACCTCGACTGGATAGAAATCACAATCGATCGTTTGAATCGGTAAAATCTCGATATTGCCCCCGGACGAACGAAATCCTTATTCAGACCTTGCAACGGTCGAAACTCGGGATTTTTGGTCCGGTCAACCGAAAATCACAGTGTTGACCTGGTACTGCTGTCAAAAACAATTTCCGCCTCGACTGGCCAGAATCACGATCGATCGACCGGATCTGTAAAATCTCGATATTGCCCCCGGACGAACGAAATAGCTATTCAGACCCTGCGTCGGCCGAAACTCGTGATTTTCCGTTAGGTCAACCGAAAATCACAGTATTGACCAGGTACAGTTGTCAAAAACGATCTCCGCCCCGATCCGCCTAAAGTAACGATCAACTATCCGGATCGGCAAAAATCCCGATTTTGCCCCCGGATGAATGAAGTCACTATTCAGACCCAGCACCGGCTGAAACTCGTGATTTTCCGTCTAGTCAACCGAAAATCGTAGTATTGACCAGGTACAGTTGTCAAAAACGATCTCTGCCCCGATCCGCCCAAAGTAACGATCAACTGTCCAGATCGGCAAAAATCCCGATTTTGCCCTCGGATGAATGAAATCACTATTCAGACCCAGCGCCGGCTGAAACTCGTGATTTTCCGTGGGGTCAACCGAAAATCACAGTATTGACCTGGAGCTACTGTAAAAAACAATTTCCACCTCGACTGGACAGAAATCACGATCGATCGTCTGAATCGGTAAAACCTCGATATTGCCCCCGGACTAACGAAATCCTTATTCAGACCTTGCAATGGCCGAAACTCGGGATTTTTGGTCCGGTCAACCGAAAATCACAGTGTTGACCTGGTACTGTTGTCAAAAACAATTTTCGCCTCGACTGGCCAGAATCACGATCGATCGTCCGGATCTGTGAAATCTCGATATTGCCCACGGACGAACGAAACCGATATTCAGACCCTGCAACGGCCGAAATTCGGGATTTTTCGTCTGGACAACCGAAAATCACAGTACTGACCAGGTGCAGTTGTCAAAAATGATCTCCGCCCCGATCAGCCGAAAATCACGATCGTCCATCCAGATCGGTTAAATCATGATATTGCCCTCGGGTGAACGAAATAGCTATTCAGACCCTGCGTCGGCCGAAACTCGTGACTTTCCGTCAGGTCAACCGAAAATCACAGTATTGACCAGGTACAGTTGTCAAAAATGATCTCCGCCCCGATCCGCCTGAAGTAACGATCAACTGTCCGGATCGGCAAAAATCCTGATTTTGCCCCCGGATGAACGAAATCGCTATTCAGACCCTGCATCGGCCGAAACTCGTGATTTTTCATCTGGTCAACCGAAAATCACAGTACTGACCAGGTACAGTTGTCATATATGATCTCTGCCCCGATCAGCCAGAAATCACGATCGTCTATCCAGATCGGTTAAATCATGATATTGCCCTCGGGCGGACGAAATAGCTATTCAGACCCTGCGTCGGATGAAACTCGTGACTTTCTGTCAGGTCAACCGAAAATCACAGTATTGACCAGGTACAGTTGTCAAAAACCATCTCCGCCCCGATCCGCCTAAAGTAACGATCAACTATCCGGATCGGCAAAATTCCCGATTTTGCCCTCGGATGAATGAAATCACTATTCAGACCCAGCACCGATTGAAACTCGTGATTTTCCGTCTGGTCAACCGAAAATCACAGTATTGACCTGGAGCTGCTGTACAAAACAATTTCCACCTCGACTGGACAGAAATCACGATCGATCGTCTGAATCGGTAAAATCTCGATATTGCCCCCGGACGAACGAAATCCTTATTCAGACCTTGCAACGGTCGAAACTCGGGATTTTTGGTCCGGTCAACCGAAAATCACAGTGTTGACCTGGTACTGCTGTCAAAAACAATTTCCGCCTCGACTGGCCAGAATCACGATCGATCGTTCGGATCTGTAAAATCACGATATTGCCCCCGGACGAACGAAATAGCTATTCAGACCCTGCGTCGGCCGAAACTCGTGATTTTCCTTCAGGTCAACCGAAAATCACAGTATTGACCAGGTACAGTTGTCAAAAACGATCTCCGCCCCGATCCGCCTAAAGTAACGATCAACTATCCGGATCGGCAAAAATCCCGATTTTGCCCCCGGATGAATGAAGTCACTATTCAGACCCAGCACCGGCTGAAACTCGTGATTTTCCGTCTAGTCAACCGAAAATCGTAGTATTGACCAGGTACAGTTGTCAAAAACGATCTCTGCCCCGATCCGCCCAAAGTAACGATCAACTGTCCAGATCGGCAAAAATCCCGATTTTGCCCTCGGATGAATGAAATCACTATTCAGACCCAGCGCCGGCTGAAACTCGTGATTTTCCGTGGGGTCAACCGAAAATCACAGTATTAACATGGAGCTACTGTAAAAAACAATTTCCACCTCGACTGGACAGAAATCACGATCGATCGTCTGAATCGGTAAAATCTCGATATTGCCCCCGGACGAACGAAATCCTTATTCAGACCTTGCAATGGCCGAAACTCGGGATTTTTGGTCCAGTCAACCGAAAATCACAGTGTTGACCTGGTACTGTTGTCAAAAACAATTTTCGCCTCGACTGGCCAGAATCACGATCGATCGTCCAGATCTGTGAAATCTCGATATTGCCCCCGGACGAACGAAATAGCTATTCAGACCCTGCGTCGGCCGAAACTCGTGATTTTCCGTCAGGTCAACCGAAAATCACAGTATTGACCAGGTACAGTTGTCAAAAACGATCTCCGCCCCGATCCGCCTAAAGTAACGATCAACTATCCGGATCGGCAAAAATCTCGATTTTGCCCCCGGATGAATGAAGTCACTATTCAGACCCAGCACCGGCTGAAACTATTGATTTTCCGTCTAGTCAACCGAAAATCGTAGTATTGACCAGGTACAGTTGTCAAAAACGATCTCTGCCCCGATCCGCCCAAAGTAACGATCAACTGTCCAGATCGGCAAAAATCCCGATTTTGCCCTCGGATGAATGAAATCACTATTCAGACCCAGCGCCGGCTGAAACTCGTGATTTTCCGTGGGGTCAACCGAAAATCACAGTATTGACCTGGAGCTACTGTAAAAAACAATTTCCACCTCGACTGGACAGAAATCACGATCGATCGTCTGAATCGGTAAAACCTCGATATTGCCCCCGGACTAACGAAATCCTTACTCAGACCTTGCAATGGCCGAAACTCGGGATTTTTGGTCCGGTCAACCGAAAATCACAGTGTTGACCTGGTACTGTTGTCAAAAACAATTTTCGCCTCGACTGGCCAGAATCACGATCGATCGTCCGGATCTGTGAAATCTCGATATTGCCCCCGGACGAACGAAACCGATATTCAGACCCTGCAACGGCCGAAATTCGGGATTTTTCGTCTGGACAACCGAAAATCACAGTACTGACCAGGTGCAGTTGTCAAAAATGATCTCCGCCCCGATCAGCCGAAAATCACGATCGTCCATCCAGATCGGTTAAATCATGATATTGCCCTCGGGCGAACGAAATAGCTATTCAGACCCTGCGTCGGCCGAAACTCGTGACTTTCCGTCAGGTCAACCGAAAATCACAGTATTGACCAGGTACAGTTGTCAAAAATGATCTCCGCCCCGATCCGCCTGAAGTAACGATCAACTGTCCGGATCGGCAAAAATCCTGATTTTGCCCCCGGATGAACGAAATCGCTATTCAGACCCTGCATCGGCCGAAACTCGTGATTTTTCATCTGGTCAACCGAAAATCACAGTACTGACCAGGTACAGTTGTCATATATGATCTCTGCCCCGATCAGCCAGAAATCACGATCGTCTATCCAGATCGGTTAAATCATGATATTGCCCTCGGGCGGACGAAATAGCTATTCAGACCCTGCGTCGGATGAAACTCGTGACTATCTGTCAGGTCAACCGAAAATCACAGTATTGACCAGGTACAGTTGTCAAAAACGATCTCCGCCCCGATCCGCCTAAAGTAACGATCAACAATCCGGATCGGCAAAATTCCCGATTTTGCCCTCGGATGAATGAAATCACTATTCAGACCCAGCACCGGTTGAAACTCGTGATTTTCCGTCTGGTCAACCGAAAATCACAGTATTGACCTGGAGCTGCTGTACAAAACAATTTCCACCTCGACTGGACAGAAATCACGATCGATCGTCTGAATCGGTAAAATCTCGATATTGCCCCCGGACGAACGAAATCCTTATTCAGACCTTGCAACGGTCGAAACTCGGGATTTTTGGTCCGGTCAACCGAAAATCACAGTGTTGACCTGGTACTGCTGTCAAAAACAATTTCCGCCTCGACTGGCCAGAATCACGATCGATCGTTCGGATCTGTAAAATCACGATATTGCCCCCGGACGAACGAAATAGCTATTCAGACCCTGCGTCGGCCGAAACTCGTGATTTTCCTTCAGGTCAACCGAAAATCACAGTATTGACCAGGTACAGTTGTCAAAAACGATCTCCGCCCCGATCCGCCTAAAGTAACGATCAACTATCCGGATCGGCAAAAATCCCGATTTTGCCCCCGGATGAATGAAGTCACTATTCTGACCCAGCACCGGCTGAAACTCGTGATTTTCCGTCTAGTCAACCGAAAATCGTAGTATTGACCAGGTACAGTTGTCAAAAACGATCTCTGCCCCGATCCGCCCAAAGTAACGATCAACTGTCCAGATCGGCAAAAATCCCGATTTTGCCCTCGGATGAATGAAATCACTATTCAGACCCAGCGCCGGCTGAAACTCGTGATTTTCCGTGGGGTCAACCGAAAATCACAGTATTAACCTGGAGCTACTGTAAAAAACAATTTCCACCTCGACTGGACAGAAATCACGATCGATCGTCTGAATCGGTAAAATCTCGATATTGCCCCCGGACGAACGAAATCCTTATTCAGACCTTGCAATGGCCGAAACTCGGGATTTTTGGTCCGGTCAACCGAAAATCACAGTGTTGACCTGGTACTGTTGTCAAAAACAATTTTCGCCTCGACTGGCCAGAATCACGATCGATCGTCCAGATCTGTGAAATCTCGATATTGCCCCCGGACGAACGAAATAGCTATTCAGACCCTGCGTCGGCCGAAACTCGTGATTTTCCGTCAGGTCAACCGAAAATCACAGTATTGACCAGGTACAGTTGTCAAAAACGATCTCCGCCCCGATCCGCCTAAAGTAACGATCAACAATCCGGATCGGCAAAATTCCCGATTTTGCCCTCGGATGAATGAAATCACTATTCAGACCCAGCACCGGTTGAAACTCGTGATTTTCCGTCTGGTCAACCGAAAATCACAGTATTGACCTGGAGCTGCTGTACAAAACAATTTCCACCTCGACTGGACAGAAATCACGATCGATCGTCTGAATCGGTAAAATCTCGATATTGCCCCCGGACGAACGAAATCCTTATTCAGACCTTGCAACGGTCGAAACTCGGGATTTTTGGTCCGGTCAACCGAAAATCACAGTGTTGACCTGGTACTGCTGTCAAAAACAATTTCCGCCTCGACTGGCCAGAATCACGATCGATCGTTCGGATCTGTAAAATCACGATATTGCCCCCGGACGAACGAAATAGCTATTCAGACCCTGCGTCGGCCGAAACTCGTGATTTTCCTTCAGGTCAACCGAAAATCACAGTATTGACCAGGTACAGTTGTCAAAAACGATCTCCGCCCCGATCCGCCTAAAGTAACGATCAACTATCCGGATCGGCAAAAATCCCGATTTTGCCCCCGGATGAATGAAGTCACTATTCTGACCCAGCACCGGCTGAAACTCGTGATTTTCCGTCTAGTCAACCGAAAATCGTAGTATTGACCAGGTACAGTTGTCAAAAACGATCTCTGCCCCGATCCGCCCAAAGTAACGATCAACTGTCCAGATCGGCAAAAATCCCGATTTTGCCCTCGGATGAATGAAATCACTATTCAGACCCAGCGCCGGCTGAAACTCGTGATTTTCCGTGGGGTCAACCGAAAATCACAGTATTAACCTGGAGCTACTGTAAAAAACAATTTCCACCTCGACTGGACAGAAATCACGATCGATCGTCTGAATCGGTAAAATCTCGATATTGCCCCCGGACGAACGAAATCCTTATTCAGACCTTGCAATGGCCGAAACTCAGGATTTTTGGTCCGGTCAACCGAAAATCACAGTGTTGACCTGGTACTGTTGTCAAAAACAATTTTCGCCTCGACTGGCCAGAATCACGATCGATCGTCCAGATCTGTGAAATCTCGATATTGCCCCCGGACGAACGAAATAGCTATTCAGACCCTGCGTCGGCCGAAACTCGTGATTTTCCGTCAGGTCAACCGAAAATCACAGTATTGACCAGGTACAGTTGTCAAAAACGATCTCCGCCCCGATCTGCCTAAAGTAACGATCAACTATCCGGATCGGCAAAAATCCCGATTTTGCCCTCGGATGAATGAAATCACTATTCAGACCCAGCACCGGTTGAAACTCGTGATTTTCCGTCTGGTCAACCAAAAATCACAGTATTGACCTGGAGCTGCTGTACAAAACAATTTCCACCTCGACTGGACAGAAATCACGATCGATCGTCTGAATCGGTAAAATCTCGATATTGCCCCCGGACGAACGAAATCCTTATTCAGACCTTGCAACGGTCGAAACTCGGGATTTTTGGTCCGGTCAACTGAAAATCACAGTGTTGACCTGGTACTGCTGTCAAAAACAATTTCCGCCTCGACTGGCCAGAATCACGATCGATCGTCCGGATATGTAAAATCTCGATATTGCCCCCGGACGAACGAAATCGCTATTCAGACCCAGCACCGGTTGAAACTCGTGATTTTCCGTCTGGTCAACCGAAAATCACAGTATTGACCTGGAGCTGCTGTACAAAACAATTTCCACCTCGACTGGACAGAAATGACGATCGATCGTCTGAATCGGTAAAATCTCGATATTGCCCCCGGACGAACGAAATCCTTATTCAGACCTTGCAACGGTCGAAACTTGGGATTTTTGGTCCGATCAACCGAAAATCACAGTGTTGACCTGGTACTGCTGTCAAAAACAATTTCCGCCTCGACTGGCCAGAATCACAATCGATCGTCCGAATATGTAAAATCTCGATATTGCCCCCGGACGAACGAAATAGCTATTCAGACCCTGCGTCGGCCGAAACTCGTGATTTTCCGTCAGGTCAACCGAAAATCACAGTATTGACCAGGTACAGTTGTCAAAAACGATCTCCGCCCCGATCCGCCTAAAGTAACGATCAACTATCCGGATCGGCAAAAATCCTGATTTTGCCCCCGGATGAATGAAGTCACTATTCAGACCCAGCTCCGGCTGAAACTCGTGATTTTCCGTCGGGTCAACCGAAAATCGCAGTATTGACCAGGTACAGTTATCAAAAACGATCTCCGCCCCGATCCGCCCAAAGTAACGATCAACTGTCCAGATCAGCAAAAATCCCGATTTTGCCCTCGGATGAATGAAATCACTATTCAGACCCAGCACCGGCTGAAACTCGGGATTTTCCGTCTGGTCAACCAAAAATCACAGTATTGACCTGGAGCTACTGTAAAAAACAGTTTCCACCTCGACTGGACAGAAATCACGATCGATCGTCAGAATCGGTGAAATCTCGATATTGCCCCCGGACGAACGAAATCCTTATTCAGACCTTGCAACGGCCGAAACTCGGGATTTTTGGTCCGGTCAATCGAAAATCACAGTGTTGACCTGGTACTGCTGTCAAAAACAATTTCCGCCTCGACTGGCCAGAATCACGATCGATCGTCCGGATATGTAAAATCTCGATATTGCCCCCGGACGAACGAAATCGCTATTCAGACCCAGCACCGGTTGAAACTCGTGATTTTCCGTCTGGTCAACCGAAAATCACAGTATTGACCTGGAGCTGCTGTACAAAACAATTTCCACCTCGACTGGACAGAAATGACGATCGATCGTCTGAATCGGTAAAATCTCGATATTGCCCCCGGACGAACGAAATCCTTATTCAGACCTTGCAACGGTCGAAACTTGGGATTTTTGGTCCGATCAACCGAAAATCACAGTGTTGACCTGGTACTGCTGTCAAAAACAATTTCCGCCTCGACTGGCCAGAATCACAATCGATCGTCCGAATATGTAAAATCTCGATATTGCCCCCGGACGAACGAAATAGCTATTCAGACCCTGCGTCGGCCGAAACTCGTGATTTTCCGTCAGGTCAACCGAAAATCACAGTATTGACCAGGTACAGTTGTCAAAAACGATCTCCGCCCCGATCCGCCTAAAGTAACGATCAACTATCCGGATCGGCAAAAATCCTGATTTTGCCCCCGGATGAATGAAGTCACTATTCAGACCCAGCTCCGGCTGAAACTCGTGATTTTCCGTCGGGTCAACCGAAAATCGCAGTATTGACCAGGTACAGTTATCAAAAACGATCTCCGCCCCGATCCGCCCAAAGTAACGATCAACTGTCCAGATCAGCAAAAATCCCGATTTTGCCCTCGGATGAATGAAATCACTATTCAGACCCAGCACCGGCTGAAACTCGTGATTTTCCGTCTGGTCAACCAAAAATCACAGTATTGACCTGGAGCTACTGTAAAAAACAGTTTCCACCTCGACTGGACAGAAATCACGATCGATCGTCAGAATCGGTGAAATCTCGATATTGCCCCCGGACGAACGAAATCCTTATTCAGACCTTGCAACGGCCGAAACTCGGGATTTTTGGTCCGGTCAACCGAAAATCACAGTGTTGACCTGGTACTGCTGTCAAAAACAATTTCCGCCTCGACTGGCCAGAATCACGATCGATCGTCCGGATATGTAAAATTTCGATATTGCCCCCGGACGAACGAAATCGCTATTCAGACCCTGCAACGGCCGAAATTCGGGATTTTTCGTCTGGACAACCGAAAATCACAGTACTGACCAGGTGCAGTTGTCAAAAATGATCTCCGCCCCGATCAGCGGAAAATCACGATCGTCCATCCAGATCGGTTAAATCATGATATTGCCCTCGGCGGACGAAATAGCTATTCAGAACCTGTGTCGGCCGAAACTCGTGATTTTCCGTCAGGTCAACCGAAAATCACAGTATTGACTAGGTGCAGTTGCCAAAAACGATCTCCGCCCCGATCAGCCAGAAATCACGATCGTCCATCCAGATCGGTTAAATCATGATATTGCCCTCGGGCGGACGAAATAGCTATTCAGACCCTGCGTCAGTCGAAACTCGTGATTTTCCGTCAGGTCAACCGAAAACCACAGTATTGACTAGGTACAGTTGTCAAAAACGATCTCCGCCCCGATCCGCCTAAAGTAACGATCAACTGTCTAGATCGGCAAAAATTCCAATTTTGCCCCCGGATGAATGAAATCACTATTCAGACCCAGCACCGGCTAAAACTCGTGATTTTCCGTCTGGTCAACCGAAAATCACAGTATTGACCTGGAGCTGCTGTAAAAATCTATTTCCACCTCGACTGGACAGAAATCACGAACGATCGTCTGAATCGGTAAAATCTCGATATTGCCCCCGGACGAACGACATCCTTATTCAGACCCTGCAACGCCCGAAACTCAGGATTTTTGGTCCGGTCAACCGAAAATCACAGTATTGACCTGGTACTGCTGTCAAAAACAATTTCCACCTCGACTGGCCAGAATCACGATTGATCGTCCGGATCTGTGAAATCTCGATATTGCCCCCGGACGAACGAAATCGCTAATCAGACCCTGCAACGACCGAAACTCGTGATTTTTCGTCCTGTCAACCGAAAATCACAATACCGACCAGGTACTGTTGTCAAAAATGATCTCTGCCTCGATCAGCCAGAAATCACGATCGTCCATTTGGATCAGTTAAATCATGATACTGCCCTCGGGCGGACGAAATAGCTATTCAGACCCTGCGTCGGCTGAAACACGTGCTCTTCCGTCAGGTCAACCGAAAATCACAGTATTGACTAGGTACAGTTGCCAAAAACGATCTATGCCCCGATCAGCCAGAAATCACGATCGTCCATCCAGATCGGTTAAATCATGATATTGCCCTCGGGCAGACGAAATAGCTATTCAGACCCTGCGTCAGTCGAAACTCGTGATTTTCCGTTAGGTCAACCGAAAACCACAGTGTTGACTAGGTACAGTTGTCAAAAACGATCTCCGCCCCGATCCGCCTAAAGTAACGATCAACTGTCCAGATCGGCAAAAATCCCAATTTTGCCCCCGGATGAACGAAATCACTATTCAGACCCAGCACCGGTTGAAACTCGGGATTTTCCGTCTGGTCAACCGAAAATCACAGTATTGACCTGGAGCTGCTGGAAAAATCTATTTCCACCTCGACTGGACAGAAATCACGAATGATCGTCTGAATCGGTAAAATCTCGATATTGCCCCCGGACGAACGAAATCCTTATTCAGACCTTGCAACGTCTGAAACTCGGGATTTTTGGTCCGGTCAACCGAAAATCACAGTATTGACCAGGTACTGCTGTCAAAAACAATTTCCACCTCGACTGGCCAGAATCACGATTGATCGTCCGGATCTGTAAACTCTCGATATTGCCCCTGGACGAACAAAATCGCTATTCAGACCCTGTAACGGCCGAAACTCGGGATTTTTCGCATGGACAACCGAAAATCACAGTACTGACCAGGTACAGTTGTCAAAAATGATCTCCGCCCCGATCAGTCAGAAATCACGATCGTCCAACCTGATTGGTTAAATCATGATATTGCCCTCGGGCGGACGAAATAGCTATTCAGACTCTGCGTCGGTCGAAACTCGTGATTTTCCGTCAGGTCAACCGAAAACCACAGTATTGACCAGGTACAGTTGTCAAAAACGATCTCCGCCCCGATCCGCCTAAAGTAACGATCAACTGTCTAGATCGGCAAAAATCCCAATTTTGCCCCCGGATGAATGAAATCACTATTCAGACCTAGCGCCGGCTGAAACTCGTGATTTTCCGTCTGGTCAACCGAAAATCACAGTATTGACCTGGAGCTGCTGTAAAAATCTATTTCCACCTCGACTGGACAGAAATCACGAATGATTGTCTGAATCGGTAAAATCTCGATATTGCCCCCGGACGAACGAAATCCTTATTCAGACCTTGCAACGCCCGAAACTCGGGATTTTTGGTCCGGTCAACCAAAAATCACAGTGTTGACCTGGTACTGCTGTCAAAAACAATTTCCACTTTGACTGGCCAGAATCACGATTGAACGTCCGGATCTGTAAAATCTTGATATTGCCCCCGGACGAACGAAATCGCTAATCAGACCCTGCAACAGCCGAAACTCGTGATTTTTCGTCCTGTCAACCGAAATCACAGAACTGACCAGGTACTGTTGTCAAAAATGATCTCCACCACGATCAGCCAGAAATCACGATCGTCCATCCAGATCGGTTAAATCATGATATTGCCCTCGGGCGGACGAAATAGCTATTCAGACCCTGCGTCAGTCGAAACTCGTGATTTTCCGTCAGGTCAACCGAAAACCACAGTATTGACTAGGTACAGTTGTCAAAAACGATCTCCGCCCCGATCCGCCTAAAGTAACGATCAACTGTCTAGATCGGCAAAAATCCCAATTTTGCCCCCGGATGAATGAAATCACTATTCAGACCTAGCGCCGGCTGAAACTCGTGATTTTCCGTCTGGTCAACCGAAAATCACAGTATTGACCTGGAGCTGCTGTAAAAATCTATTTCCACCTCGACTGGACAGAAATCACGAATGATTGTCTAAATCGGTAAAATCTCGATATTGCCCCCGGACGAACGAAATCCTTATTCAGACCATGCAACGTCCGAAACTCGGGATTTTTGGTCCGGTCAACCAAAAATCACAGTGTTGACCTGGTACTACTGTCAAAAACAATTTCCACCTCGACTGGCCAGCATCACGATTGATCGTCCGGATCTATAAAATCTCGATATTGCCCCCGGACGAAAGAAATCGCTAATCAGACCCTGCAACGGCCGAAACTCGTGATTTTTCGTCCTGTCAACCGAATATCACAGTACTGACCAGGTACTGTTGTCAAAAATGTTCTCCACCTCGATCAGCCAGAAATCACGATCGTCCATTTGGATCGGTTAAATCATGATATTGCCCTCAGGCGAACGAAATAGCTATTCAGACCCTGCGTCGGCTGAAACTCGTGATTTTCCGTCAGGTCAACCGAAAATCACAGTATTGACTAGGTACAGTTGCCAAAAACGATCTCCGCCTCGATCAGCCAGAAATCTCGATCGTCCATCCAGATCGGTTAAATCATGATATTGCCCTCGGGCGGACGAAATAGCTATTCAGACCCTGTGTCGGTCGAAACTCGTAATTTTCCGTCAGGTCAACCGAAAACCACAGTATTGACCAGGTACAGTTGTCAAAAACGATCTCCGCCCCGATCCGCCTAAAGTAACGATCAACTGTCCGGATCGGCAGAAATCTCGATTTTGCCCCCGGATGAACGAAATCACCATTCAGACCCAGCGCCGGCTGAAACTCGTGATTTTCCGTCTGGTCAACCAAAAATCACAGTATTGACCTGGAGCTGCTGTGAAAAACTATTTCCTCCTCGACTGGACAGAAATCACGAATGATCGTCTGAATCGGTAAAATCTGGATATTGCCCCCGGACGAACGAAATCCTTATTCAGACCTTGCAACGTCCGTAACTCGGCATTCTTGGTCCGGTCAACCGAAAATCACAGTATTGACCGGGTACTGCTGTCAAAAACAATTTCCACCTCGACTGGCCAGCATCACGATTGATCGTCCGGATCTGTAAAATCTCAATATTGCCCCCGGACGAACGAAATCGCTAATCAGACCCTGCAACGGCCAAAACTCGTGATTTTTCGTCCTGTCAACCGAAAATCACAGTACTGACCAGGTACTGTTGTCAAAAATGATCTCCACCTCGATCAGCCAGAAATCACGACCATCCATTTGGATGGGTTAAATCATGATATTGCCCTCAGGTGGACGAAATAGCTATTCAGACCCTGCGTCGGCTGAAACTCGTGATTTTCTGTCAGGACAACCGAAAATCACAGTACTGACTAGGTACAGTTGTCAAAAATGATCTCCGCTCCGATCAGCCAGAAATCACGATCGTCCATCCAGATCGGTTAAATCATGATATTGCCCTCGGGGGGACGAAGTAGCTATTCAGACCCTGCGTCGGCCGAAACTCGTGATTTTCCGTCAGGTCAACCGAAAATCACAGTATTGACCAGGTACAGTTGTCAAAAACGATCTCCGCCCCGATCCGCCTAAAGTAACGATCAACTGTCCGGATCGGCAAAAATCCCGATTTTGCCCCCGGATGAATGAAATCACTATTCAGACCCAGCACCGGCTGAAACTCGTGATTCTCCATCAGGTCAACCGAAAATCACAGTATTGACCTGGAGCTACTGTAAAAAGCAATTTCCACCTCGACCGGACAGAAATCACGGTCAATCGTCTGAATCGGTAAAATCTCGATATTGCCCCCGGACGAACGAAATCCTTATTCAGACCTTGCAACGTCCGAAACTCGGGATTCTTGCTCCGGTCAACCGAAAATCACAGTATTGACCTGGTACTGCTGTCAAAAAAATTTTTCCGCCTCGACTGGCCAGAATCACGATCGATCGTTCAGATCTGTAAAATCTCGATATTGCCCCCGGATGAACGAAATCGCTATTCAGACCCTGTAACGGCCGAAACTCGTGATTTTTTCTCTGGTCAACCGAAAATCACAGTACCGACCAGGTACAGTTGTCAAAAACGATCTCCGTCCCGATCCGCCTGAAATCACGATCGTCCATCCAGATCGGTTAAATCATGATATTGCCCTCGGGGGGACGAAGTAGCTATTCAGACCCTGCGTCGGCCGAAACTCGTGATTTTCCGTCAGGTCAACCGACAATCACTGTATTGGCCAGGTACAGTTGTCAAAAACGATCTCCGCCCCGATCCGCCTAAAGTAACGATCAACTGTCTGGATCGGCAAAAATCCCGATTTTGCCCCCGGATGAATGAAATCACTATTCAGACCCAGCACCGGCTGAAACTCGTGATTCTCCATCAGGTCAACAGAAAATCACAGTATTGACCTGGAGCTACTGTAAAAAGCAATTTCCGCCTCGACCGGACAGAAATCACGGTCAATCGTCTGAATCGGTAAAATCTCGATATTGCCCCCGGACGAACGAAATCCTTGTTCAGACCTTGCAACGGCCGAAACTCGGGATTCTTGCTCCGGTCAACCGAAAATCACAGTATTGACCTGGTACTGCTGTCAAAAAAAATTTCCGCCTCGGCTGGGCAGAATCACGATCGATCGTCCAGATCTGGAAAATCTCGATATTGCCCCCGGATGAACGAAATCGCTATTCAGACACTGTAACGGCCGAAACTCGTGATTTTTTCTCTGGTCAACCGAAAATCACAGTACCGACCAGGTACAGTTGCCAAAAATGATCTCCGCCCCGATCAGCCTGAAATCACGATCGTCCATCCAGATCGGTTAAATCATGATATTGCCCTCGGGGGGACGAAGTAGCTATTCAGACCCTGCGTCGGCCGAAACTCGTGATTTTCCGTCAGGTCAACCGACAATCACTGTATTGGCCAGGTACAGTTGTCAAAAACGATCTCCGCCCCGATCCGCCTAAAGTAACAATCAACTGTCTGGATCGGCAAAAATCCCGATTTTGCCCCCGGATGAATGAAATCACTATTCAGACCCAGCACCGGCTGAAACTCGTGATTCTCCATCAGGTCAACCAAAAATCACAGTATTGACCTGGAGCTACTGTAAAAAGCAATTTCCGCCTCGACCGGACAGAAATCACGGTCAATCGTCTGAATCGGTAAAATCTCGATATTGCCCCCGGACGAACGAAATCCTTGTTCAGACCTTGCAACGGCCGAAACTCGGGATTCTTGCTCCGGTCAACCGAAAATCACAGTATTGACCTGGTACTGCTGTCAAAAACAATTTCCGCCTCGGCTGGGCAGAATCACGATCGATCGTCCAGATCTGGAAAATCTCGATATTGCCCCCGGATGAACGAAATCGCTATTCAGACACTGTAACGGCCGAAACTCGTGATTTTTTCTCTGGTCAACCGAAAATCACAGTACCGACCAGGTACAGTTGCCAAAAATGATCTCCGCCCCGATCAGCCTGAAATCACGATCGTCCATCTAGATCGGTTAAATCATGGTATTGCCCTCGGGCGGACGAATTACCTATTCAGACCCTGCGTCGGCCGAAACTCGTGATTTTCCGTCAGGTCAACCGACAATCACTGTATTGGCCAGGTACAGTTGTCAAAAACGATCTCCGCCCCGATCCGCCTAAAGTAACGATCAACTGTCTGGATCGGCAAAAATCCCGATTTTGCCCCCGGATGAATGAAATCACTATTCAGACCCAGCACCGGCTGAAACTCGTGATTCTCCATCAGGTCAACCAAAAATCACAGTATTGACCTGGAGCTACTGTAAAAAGCAATTTCCGCCTCGACCGGACAGAAATCACGGTCAATCGTCTGAATCGGTAAAATCTCGATATTGCCCCCGGACGAACGAAATCCTTGTTCAGACCTTGCAACGGCCGAAACTCGGGATTCTTGCTCCGGTCAACCGAAAATCACAGTATTGACCTGGTACTGCTGTCAAAAACAATTTCCGCCTCGGCTGGGCAGAATCACGATCGATCGTCCAGATCTGGAAAATCTCGATATTGCCCCCGGATGAACGAAATCGCTATTCAGACACTGTAACGGCCGAAACTCGTGATTTTTTCTCTGGTCAACCGAAAATCACAGTACCGACCAGGTACAGTTGCCAAAAATGATCTCCGCCCCGATCAGCCTGAAATCACGATCGTCCATCTAGATCGGTTAAATCATGGTATTGCCCTCGGGCGGACGAATTACCTATTCAGACCCTGCGTCGGCCGAAACTCGTGATTTTCCGTCAGGTCAACCGACAATCACTGTATTGGCCAGGTACAGTTGTCAAAAACGATCTCCGCCCCGATCCGCCTAAAGTAACGATCAACTGTCTGGATCGGCAAAAATCCCGATTTTGCCCCCGGATGAATGAAATCACTATTCAGACCCAGCACCGGCTGAAACTCGTGATTCTCCATCAGGTCAACCAAAAATCATAGTATTGACCTGGAGCTACTGTAAAAAGCAATTTCCGCCTCGACCGGACAGAAATCACGGTCAATCGTCTGAATCGGTAAAATCTCGATATTGCCCCCGGACGAACGAAATCCTTGTTCAGACCTTGCAACGGCCGAAACTCGGGATTCTTGCTCCGGTCAACCGAAAATCACAGTATTGACCTGGTACTGCTGTCAAAAACAATTTCCGCCTCGGCTGGGCAGAATCACGATCGATCGTCCAGATCTGGAAAATCTCGATATTGCCCCCGGATGAACGAAATCGCTATTCAGACACTGTAACGGCCGAAACTCGTGATTTTTTCTCTGGTCAACCGAAAATCACAGTACCGACCAGGTACAGTTGCCAAAAATGATCTCCGCCCCGATCAGCCTGAAATCACGATCGTCCATCTAGATCGGTTAAATCATGGTATTGCCCTCGGGCGGACGAATTACCTATTCAGACCCTGCGTCGGCCGAAACTCGTGATTTTCCGTCAGGTCAACCGACAATCACTGTATTGGCCAGGTACAGTTGTCAAAAACGATCTCCGCCCCGATCCGCCTAAAGTAACGATCAACTGTCTGGATCGGCAAAAATCCCGATTTTGCCCCCGGATGAATGAAATCACTATTCAGACCCAGCACCGGCTGAAACTCGTGATTCTCCATCAGGTCAACCAAAAATCACAGTATTGACCTGGAGCTACTGTAAAAAGCAATTTCCGCCTCGACCGGACAGAAATCACGGTCAATCGTCTGAATCGGTAAAATCTCGATATTGCCCCCGGACGAACGAAATCCTTGTTCAGACCTTGCAACGGCCGAAACTCGGGATTCTTGCTCCGGTCAACCGAAAATCACAGTATTGACCTGGTACTGCTGTCAAAAACAATTTCCGCCTCGGCTGGGCAGAATCACGATCGATCGTCCAGATCTGGAAAATCTCGATATTGCCCCCGGATGAACGAAATCGCTATTCAGACACTGTAACGGCCGAAACTCGTGATTTTTTCTCTGGTCAACCGAAAATCACAGTACCGACCAGGTACAGTTGCCAAAAATGATCTCCGCCCCGATCAGCCTGAAATCACGATCGTCCATCTAGATCGGTTAAATCATGGTATTGCCCTCGGGCGGACGAATTACCTATTCAGACCCTGCGTCGGGCGAAACTCGTGATTTTTCGTCAGGTCAACCGAAAATCCCAATACTGACCAGGTATAGTTGTCAAAAACGATCTCCGCCCCGATCAGCCTAAAGTAACGATCAACTGTCCGGATCGGCTAAAAGCCCGATTTTGCCCCCAGATGAATGAAATCACTATTCAGACCCAGCACCGGCTGAAACTCGTGATTTTCCGTCTGGTCAACCGAAAATCACAGTATTGACCTGGAGCTACTGTAAAAAACAATTTCCACCTTGACCGGACAGAAATCACGGTCAATCGTCTGAATCGGCAAAATCTCGATATTTCCCCCGGACGAACGAAATCCTTATTCGAACCTTGCAACGGCCGAAACTTGGGATTTTTGGTCCGGCCAACCGAAAATCACAGTATTGACTTGGTACTGTTGTCCAAAACAATTTCCGCCTCGACTGGCCAGAATCCCGATCGATCGCCTGAATCGGTAAAATCTCGATATTGCCCCTGGATGAACGAAATCGCTATTCTGACCCTGTAACGGGCGAAACTCGTGATTTTTTCTCTGGTCAACCGAAAATCACAGTACCGACCAGGTACAGTTGTCAAAAACGATCTCTGTCCCGATCCGCCTGAAATCACGATCGTCCATCCAGATCGGTTAAATCATGATATTGCCCTCGGGGGGACGAAGTAGCTATTCAGACCCTGCGTCGGCCGAAACTCGTGATTTTCCGTCAGGTCAACCGACAATCACTGTATTGGCCAGGTACAGTTGTCAAAAATGATCTCCGCCCCGATCCGCCTAAAGTAACGATCAACTGTCTGGACCGGCAAAAATCCCGATTTTGCCCCCGGATGAATGAAATCACTATTCAGACCCAGCACCGGCTGAAACTCGTGATTCTCCATCAGGTCAACCAAAAATCACAGTATTGACCTGGAGCTACTGTAGAAAGCAATTTCCACCTCGACCGGACAGAAATCACGGTCAATCGTCTGAATCGGTAAAATCTCGATATTGCCCCCGGACGAACGAAATCCTTGTTCAGACCTTGCAACGGCCGAAACTCGGGATTCTTGCTCCGGTCAACCGAAAATCACAGTACTGACCTGGTACTGCTGTCAAAAACAATTTCCGCCTCGGCTGGGCAGAATCACGATCGATCGTCCAGATCTGTAAAATCTCGATATTGCCCCCAGATGAACGAAATCGCTATTCAGACACTATAACGGCCGAAACTCGTGATTTTTTCTCTGGTCAACCGAAAATCACAGTACCGACCAGGTACAGTTGCCAAAAATGATCTTCGCCCCGATCAGCCTGAAATCACGATCGTCCATCCAGATCGGTTAAATCATGGAATTGCCCACGGGCGGACGAATTACCTATTCAGACCCTGCGTCGGCCGAAACTCGTGATTTTTCGTCAGGTCAACCGAAAATCCCAATACTGACCAGGTATAGTTGTCAAAAACGATCTCCGCCCCGATCAGCCTAAAGAAACGATCAACTATCCGGATCGGCTAAAAGCCCGATTTTGCCCCCAGATGAATGAAATCACTATTCAGACCCAGCACCGGCTGAAACTCGTGATTTTCCGTCTGGTCAACCGAAAATCACAGTATTGACCTGGAGCTACTGTAAAAAACAATTTCCACCTTGACCGGACAGAAATCACGGTCAATCGTCTGAATCGGCAAAATCTCGATATTTCCCCCGGACGAACGAAATCCTTATTCAAACCTTGCAACGGCCGAAACTTGGGATTTTTGGTCCGGTCAACCGAAAATCACAGTATTGACTTGGTACTGTTGTCCAAAACAATTTCCGCCTCGACTGGCCAGAATCCCGATCGATCGCCTGAATCGGTAAAATCTCGATATTGCCCCTGGATGAACGAAATCGCTATTCTGACCCTGTAACGGCCGAAACTCGTGATTTTTTCTCTGGTCAACCGAAAATCACAGTACCGACCAGGTACAGTTGTAAAAAACGATCTCCGTCCCGATCCGCCTGAAATCACGATCGTCCATCCAGATCGGTTAAATCATGATATTGCCCTCGGGGGGACGAAGTAGCTATTCAGACCCTGCGTCGGCCGAAACTCGTGATTTTCCGTCAGGACAACCGACAATCACTGTATTGGCCAGGTACAGTTGTCAAAAACGATCTCCGCCCCGATCCGCCTAAAGTAACGATCAACTATCTGGACCGGCAAAAATCCCGATTTTGCCCCCGGATGAATGAAATCACTATTCAGACCCAGCACCGGCTGAAACTCGTGATTCTCCATCAGGTCAACCGAAAATCACAGTATTGACCTGGAGCTACTGTAAAAAGCAATTTCCACCTCGACCGGACAGAAATCACGGTCAATCGTCTGAATTGGTAAAATCTCGATATTGCCCCCGGACGAACGAAATCCTTATTCAGAACTTGCAACGTCCGAAACTCGGGATTCTTGGTCCGGTCAACCGAAAATCACAGTATTGACCTGGTACTGCTGTCAAAAACAATTTCCGCCTCGACTGGGCAGAATCACGATCGATCGTCCAGATCTGGAAAATCTCGATATTGCCCCCGGATGAACGAAATCGCTATTCAGACCCTGTAACGGCCAAAACTCGTGATTTTTTCTCTGGTCAACCGAAAATCACAGTACCGACCAGGTACAGTTGCCAAAAATGATCTCCGCCCCGATCAGCCTGAAATCACGATCGTCCATCCAGATCGGTTAAATCATGATATTGCCCTCGGGGGGACGAAGTAGCTATTCAGACCCTGCGTCGGCCGAAACTCGTGATTTTCCGTCAGGTCAACCGAAAATCACAGTATTGACCAGGTACAGTTGTCAAAAACGATCTCCGCCCCGATCCGCCTGAAATCACGATCGTCCATCCAGATCGGTTAAATCATGATATTGCCCTCGGGGGGACGAAGTAGCTATTTAGACCCTGCGTCGGCCGAAACTCGTGATTTTCCGTCTGGTCAACCGAAAATCACAGTATTGACCAGGTACAGTTGTCAAAAACGATCTCCGCCCCGATCCGCCTAAAGTAACGATCAACTGTCCGGATCGGCAAAAATCCCGATTTTGCCCCCGGATGAATGAAATCACTATTCAGACCCAGCACCGGCTGAAACTCGTGATTCTCCATCAGGTCAACCGAAAATCACAGTATTGACCTGGAGCTACTGTAAAAAGCCATTTCCACCTCGACCGGACAGAAATCACGGTCAATCGTCTGAATCGGTAAAATCTCGATATTGCCCCCGGACGAACGAAATCCTTGTTCAGACCTTGCAACGGCCGAAACTCGGGATTCTTGCTCCGGTCAACCGAAAATCACAGTATTGACCTGGTACTGCTGTCAAAAACAATTTCCGCCTCGGCTGGGCAGAATCACGATCGATCGTCCAGATCTGGAAAATCTCGATATTGCCCCCGGATGAACGAAATCGCTATTCAGACACTGTAACGGCCGAAACTCGTGATTTTTTCTCTGGTCAACCGAAAATCACAGTACCGACCAGGTACAGTTGCCAAAAATGATCTCCGCCCCAATCAGCCTGAAATCACGATCGTCCATCCAGATCGGTTAAATCATGGTATTGCCCTCGGGCAGACGAATTACCTTTTCAGACCCTGCGTCGGCCGAAACTCGTGATTTTTCGTCAGGTCAACCGAAAATCCCACTACTGACCAGGTATAGTTGTCAAAAACGATCTCCGCCCCGATCCGCCTAAAGTAACGATCAACTGTCCGGATCGGCTAAAAGCCCAATTTTGCTCCCAGATGAATGAAATCACTATTCAAACCCAGCACCGGCTGAAACTCATGATTTTCCGTCTGGTCAACCGAAAATCACAGTATTGACCTGGAGCTACTGTAAAAAACAATTTCCACCTTGACCGGACAGAAATCACGGTCAATCGTCTGAATCGGTAAAATCTCGATATTGCCCCCGGACGAACGAAATCCTTGTTCAGACCTTGCAACGGCCGAAACTCGGGATTCTTGCTCCGGTCAACCGAAAATCACAGTATTGACCTGGTACTGCTGTCAAAAACAATTTCCGCCTCGGCTGGGCAGAATCACGATCGATCGTCCAGATCTGGAAAATCTCGATATTGCCCCCGGATGAACGAAATCGCTATTCAGACACTGTAACGGCCGAAACTCGTGATTTTTTCTCTGGTCAACCGAAAATCACAGTACCGACCAGGTACAGTTGCCAAAAATGATCTCCGCCCCAATCAGCCTGAAATCACGATCGTCCATCCAGATCGGTTAAATCATGGTATTGCCCTCGGGCAGACGAATTACCTTTTCAGACCCTGCGTCGGCCGAAACTCGTGATTTTTCGTCAGGTCAACCGAAAATCCCAATACTGACCAGGTATAGTTGTCAAAAACGATCTCCGCCCCGATCCGCCTAAAGTAACGATCAACTGTCCGGATCGGCTAAAAGCCCAATTTTGCTCCCAGATGAATGAAATCACTATTCAAACCCAGCACCGGCTGAAACTCATGATTTTCCGTCTGGTCAACCGAAAATCACAGTATTGACCTGGAGCTACTGTAAAAAACAATTTCCACCTTGACCGGACAGAAATCACGGTCAATCGTCTGAATCGGCAAAATCTCGATATTTCCCCCGGACGAACGAAATCCTTATTCAAACCTTGCAACGGCCGAAACTTGGGATTTTTGGTCCGGTCAACCGAAAATCACAGTATTGACTTGGTACTGTTGTCCAAAACAATTTCCGCCTCGACTGGCCAGAATCCCGATCGATCGCCTGAATCGGTAAAATCTCGATATTGCCCCTGGATGAACGAAATCGCTATTCTGACCCTGTAACGGCCGAAACTCGTGATTTTTTCTCTGGTCAACCGAAAATCACAGTACCGACCAGGTACAGTTGCCAAAAATGATCTCCGCCCCAATCAGCCTGAAATCACGATCGTCCATCCAGATCGGTTAAATCATGGTATTGCCCTCGGGCAGACGAATTACCTTTTCAGACCCTGCGTCGGCCGAAACTCGTGATTTTTCGTCAGGTCAACCGAAAATCCCAATACTGACCAGGTATAGTTGTCAAAAACGATCTCCGCCCCGATCCGCCTAAAGTAACGATCAACTGTCCGGATCGGCTAAAAGCCCAATTTTGCTCCCAGATGAATGAAATCACTATTCAAACCCAGCACCGGCTGAAACTCATGATTTTCCGTCTGGTCAACCGAAAATCACAGTATTGACCTGGAGCTACTGTAAAAAACAATTTCCACCTTGACCGGACAGAAATCACGGTCAATCGTCTGAATCGGTAAAATCTCGATATTGCCCCCGGACGAACGAAATCCTTGTTCAGACCTTGCAACGGCCGAAACTCGGGATTCTTGCTCCGGTCAACCGAAAATCACAGTATTGACCTGGTACTGCTGTCAAAAACAATTTCCGCCTCGGCTGGGCAGAATCACGATCGATCGTCCAGATCTGGAAAATCTCGATATTGCCCCCGGATGAACGAAATCGCTATTCAGACACTGTAACGGCCGAAACTCGTGATTTTTTCTCTGGTCAACCGAAAATCACAGTACCGACCAGGTACAGTTGCCAAAAATGATCTCCGCCCCAATCAGCCTGAAATCACGATCGTCCATCCAGATCGGTTAAATCATGGTATTGCCCTCGGGCAGACGAATTACCTTTTCAGACCCTGCGTCGGCCGAAACTCGTGATTTTTCGTCAGGTCAACCGAAAATCCCAATACTGACCAGGTATAGTTGTCAAAAACGATCTCCGCCCCGATCCGCCTAAAGTAACGATCAACTGTCCGGATCGGCTAAAAGCCCAATTTTGCTCCCAGATGAATGAAATCACTATTCAAACCCAGCACCGGCTGAAACTCATGATTTTCCGTCTGGTCAACCGAAAATCACAGTATTGACCTGGAGCTACTGTAAAAAACAATTTCCACCTTGACCGGACAGAAATCACGGTCAATCGTCTGAATCGGCAAAATCTCGATATTTCCCCCGGACGAACGAAATCCTTATTCAAACCTTGCAACGGCCGAAACTTGGGATTTTTGGTCCGGTCAACCGAAAATCACAGTATTGACTTGGTACTGTTGTCCAAAACAATTTCCGCCTCGACTGGCCAGAATCCCGATCGATCGCCTGAATCGGTAAAATCTCGATATTGCCCCTGGATGAACGAAATCGCTATTCTGACCCTGTAACGGCCGAAACTCGTGATTTTTTCTCTGGTCAACCGAAAATCACAGTACCGACTAGGTACAGTTGTCAAAAACGATCTCCGTCCCGATCCGCCTGAAATCACGATCGTCCATCCAGATCGGTTAAATCATGATATTGCCCTCGGGGGGACGAAGTAGCTATTCAGACCCTGCGTCGGCCGAAACTCGTGATTTTCCGTCAGGTCAACCGACAATTACTGTATTGGCCAGGTACAGTTGTCAAAAACGATCTCCGCCCCGATCCGCCTAAAGTAACAATCAACTGTCTGGACCGGCAAAAATCCCGATTTTGCCCCCGGATGAATGAAATCACTATTCAGACCCAGCACCGGCTGAAACTCGTGATTCTCCATCAGGTCAACCGAAAATCACAGTATTGACCTGGAGCTACTGTAAAAAGCAATTTCCACCTCGACCGGACAGAAATCACGGTCAATCGTCTGAATTGGTAAAATCTCGATATTGCCCCCGGACGAACGAAATCCTTATTCAGAACTTGCAACGTCCGAAACTCGGGATTCTTGGTCCGGTCAACCGAAAATCACAGTATTGACCTGGTACAGCTGTCAAAAACAATTTCCGCCTCGACTGGGCAGAATCACGATCGATCGTCCAGATCTGTAAAATCTCGATATTGCCCCCGGATGAACGAAATCGCTATTCAGACCCTGTAACGGCCGAAACTTGTGATTTTTTCTCTGGTCAACCAAAAATCACAGTACCGACCAGGTACAGTTGCCAAAAATGATCTCCGCCCCGATCAGCCTGAAATCACGATCGTCCATCCAGATCGGTTAAATCATGATATTGCCCTCGGGGGGACGAAGTAGCTATTCAGACCCTGCGTCGGCCGAAACTCGTGATTTTCCGTCAGGTCAACCGACAATTACTGTATTGGCCAGGTACAGTTGTCAAAAACGATCTCCGCCCCGATCCGCCTAAAGTAACAATCAACTGTCTGGACCGGCAAAAATCCCGATTTTGCCCCCGGATGAATGAAATCACTATTCAGACCCAGCACCGGCTGAAACTCGTGATTCTCCATCAGGTCAACCGAAAATCACAGTATTGACCTGGAGCTACTGTAAAAAGCAATTTCCACCTCGACCGGACAGAAATCACGGTCAATCGTCTGAATTGGTAAAATCTCGATATTGCCCCCGGACGAACGAAATCCTTATTCAGAACTTGCAACGTCCGAAACTCGGGATTCTTGGTCCGGTCAACCGAAAATCACAGTATTGACCTGGTACTGCTGTCAAAAACAATTTCCGCCTCGACTGGGCAGAATCACGATCGATCGTCCAGATCTGTAAAATCTCGATATTGCCCCCGGATGAACGAAATCGCTATTCAGACCCTGTAACGGCCGAAACTTGTGATTTTTTCTCTGGTCAACCAAAAATCACAGTACCGACCAGGTACAGTTGCCAAAAATGATCTCCGCCCCGATCAGCCTGAAATCACGATCGTCCATCCAGATCGGTTAAATCATGATATTGCCCTCGGGGGGACGAAGTAGCTATTCAGACCCTGCGTCGGCCGAAACTCGTGATTTTCCGTCAGGTCAACCGAAAATCACAGTATTGACCAGGTACAGTTGTCAAAAACGATCTCCGCCCCGATCCGCCTAAAGTAACGATCTACTGTCCAGATCGGCAAAAATCCTGATTTTGCGCCCGGATGAATGAAATCACTATTCAGACCCAGCACCGGCTGAAACTCGTGATTCTCCATCAGGTCAACTGAAAATCACAGTATTGACCTGGAGGTACTGTAAAAAGCAATTTCCACCTCGACCGGACAGAAATCACAGTCAATCGTCTGAATCGGTAAAATCTCGATATTGCCCCCGGACGAACGAAATCCTTATTCAGACCTTGCAACGGCCGAAACTCGGGATTCTTGCTTCGGTCAACCGAAAATCACAATATTGACCTGGTACTGCTGTCAAAAACAATTTCCGCCTCGACTGGGCAGAATCACGATCGATCGTCCAGATCTGTAAAATCTCGATATTGCCCCCGGATGAACGAAATCGCTATTCAGACCCTGTAACGGCCGAAACTTGTGATTTTTTCTCTGGTCAACCGAAAATCACAGTACCGACCAGGTACAGTTGCCAAAAATGATCTCCGCCCCGATCAGCCTGAAATCACGATCGTCCATCCAGATCGGTTAAATCATGATATTGCCCTCGGGGGGACGAAGTAGCTATTCAGACCCTGCGTCGGCCGAAACTCGTGATTTTCCGTCAGGTCAACCGAAAATCACAGTATTGACCAGGTACAGTTGTCAAAAACGATCTCCGCCCCGATCCGCCTAAAGTAACGATCTACTGTCCAGATCGGCAAAAATCCCGATTTTGTGCCCGGATGAATGAAATCACTATTCAGACCCAGCACCGGCTGAAACTCGTGATTCTCCATCAGGTCAACTGAAAATCACAGTATTGACCTGGAGGTACTGTAAAAAGCAATTTCCACCTCGACCGGACAGAAATCACAGTCAATCGTCTGAATCGGTAAAATCTCGATATTGCCCCCGGACGAACGAAATCCTTATTCAGACCCTGCAACGGCCGAAACTCGGGATTCTTGCTTCGGTCAACCGAAAATCACAATATTGACCTGGTACTGCTGTCAAAAACAATTTCCGCCTCGACTGGCCAGAATCACGATCGATCGTCCAGATCTGTAAAATCTCGATATTGCCCCCGGATGAACGAAATCGCTATTCAGACACTGTAACGGCCGAAACTCGTGATTTTTTCTCTGGTCAACCAAAAATCACAGTACCGACCGGGTACAGTTGCCAAAAATGATCTCCGCCATGATCAGCCTGAAATCACGATCGTCCATCCAGATCGGTTAAATCATGATATTGCCCTCGGGGGGACGAAGTAGCTATTCAGACCTTGCGTCGGCCGAAACTCGTGATTTTCCGTCAGGTCAACCGAAAATCACAGTATTGACCAGGTACAGTTGTCAAAAACGATCTCTGCCCCGATCCGCCTGAAATCACTATCGTCCATCCAGATCGGTTAATTCATGATATTGCCCTCGGGGGGACGAAGTAGCTATTCAGTCCCTGCGTCGGCCGAAACTCGTGATTTTCCGTCAGGTCAACCGAAAATCACAGTATTGACCAGGTACAGTTGTCAAAAACGATCTCCGCCCCGATCCGCCTAAAGTAACGATCAACTGTCCAGATCGGCAAAAATCCCGATTTTGCCCCCGGATGAATGAAATCACAATTCAGACCCAGCGCCGGCTGAAACTCGTGATTCTCCATCAGGTCAACTGAAAATCACAGTACTGACCTGGAGCTACTGTAAAAAGCCATTTCCACCTCGACCGGACAGAAATCACGGTCAATCGTCTGAATCGGTAAAATCTCGATATTGCCCCCGGACGAACGAAATCCTTATTCAGACCTTGCAACGTCCGAAACTCGGGATTCTTGGTCCGGTCAACCGAAAATCACAGTATTGACCTGGTACTGCTGTCAAAAACAATTTCCGCCTCGACTGGCCAGAATCACGATCGATCGTCCAGATCTGGAAAATCTCGATATTGCCCCCGGATGAACGAAATCGCAATTCAGACCCTGTAACGGTCGAAACTCGTGATTTTTTCTCTGGTCAACCGAAAATCACAGTACCGACCCAGTGCAGTTGCCAAAAATGATCTCCGCCCCGATCCGCCTGAAATCACGATCGTCCATCCAGATCGGTTAAGTCATGATATTGCCCTCGGGGGGACGAAGCAGCTATTCAGACCCTGCGTCGGCCGAAACTCGTGATTTTCCGTCAGGTCAACCGAAAATCACAGTATTGACCAGGTACTGTTGTCAAAAACGATCTCCGCCCCGATCCGCCTAAAGTAACGATCAACTGTCCGGATCGGCAAAAATCTCGATTTTGCCCCCGGATGAATGAAATCACAATTCAGACCCAGCGCCGGCTGAAACTCGTGATTCTCCATCAGGTCAACCGAAAATCACAGTATTGACCTGGAGCTACTGCAAAAAGCAATTTCCACCTCGACCGGACAGAAATCACGGTCAATCGTCTGAATCGGTAAAATCTCGATATTGCCCCCGGACGAACGAAATCCTTATTCAGACCTTGCAACGTCCGAAACTCGGGATTCTTGGTCCGGTCAACCGAAAATCACAGTATTGACCTGGTACTGCTGTCAAAAACAATTTCCGCCTCGACTGGCCAGAATCACGATCGATCGTCCAGATCTGGAAAATCTCGATATTGCCCCCGGATGAACGAAATCGCAATTCAGACCCTGTAACGGCCGAAACTCGTGATTTTTTCTCTGGTCAACCGAAAATCACAGTACCGACCCAGTGCAGTTGCCAAAAATGATCTCCGCCCCGATCCGCCTGAAATCACGATCGTCCATCCAGATCGGTTAAATCATGATATTGCCCTCGGGGGGACGAAGTAGCTATTCAGACCCTGCGTCGGCCGAAACTCGTGATTTTCCGTCAGGTCAACCGAAAATCACAGTATTGACCAGGAACAGTTGTCAAAAACGATCTCCGCCCCGATCCGCCTGAAATCACGATCGTCCATCCTGATCGGTTAAATCATGATATTGCCCTCGGGGGGACGAAGTAGCTATTCAGACCCTGCGTCGGCCGAAACTCGTGATTTTCCGTCAGGTCAACCGAAAATCACAGTATTGACCAGGTACAGTTGCCAAAAACGATCTCCGCCCCGATCCGCCTAAAGTAACGATCAACTGTCCGGATCGGCAAAAATCCCGATTTTGCCCCTGGATGAATGAAATCACAATTCAGACCCAGCGCCGGCTGAAACTCGTGATTCTCCATCAGGTCAACCGAAAATCACAGTATTGACCTGGAGCTACTGTAAAAAGCAATTTCCACCTCGACCGGACAGAAATCACGGTCAATCGTCTGAATCGGTAAAATCTCGATATTGCCCCCGGACGAACGAAATCCTTATTCAGACCTTGCAACGTCCGAAACTCGGCATTCTTGGTCCGGTCAACCGAAAATCCCAGTATTGACCTGGTACTGCTGTCAAAAACAATTTTCGCCTCGACTGGCCAGAATCACGATCGATCGTCCAGATCTGGAAAATCTCGATATTGCCCCCGGATGAACGAAATCGCTATTCAGACACTGTAACGGCCGAAACTCGTGATTTTTTCTCTGGTCAACCGAAAATCACAGTACCGACCGGGTACAGTTGCCAAAAATGATCTCCGCCCCGATCAGCCTGAAATCACGATCGTCCATCCAGATCGGTTAAATCATGATATTGCCCTCGGGGGGACGAAGTAGCTATTCAGACCCTGCGTCGGCCGAAACTCGTGATTTTCCGTCAGGTCAACCGAAAATCACAGTATTGACCAGGTACAGTTGTCAAAAACGATCTCCGCCCCGATCCGCCTGAAATCACGATCGTCCATCCAGATCGGTTAAATCATGATATTGCCCTCGGGGGGACGAAGTAGCTATTCAGACCCTGCGTCGGCCGAAACTCGTGATTTTCCGTCAGGTCAACCGAAAATCACAGTATTGACCAGGTACAGTTGTCAAAAACGATCTCCGCCCCGATCCGCCTAAAGTAACGATCAACTGTCCGGATCGGCAAAAATCCCGATTTTGCCCCCGGATGAATGAAATCACAATTCAGACCCAGCGCCGGCTGAAACTCGTGATTCTCCATCAGGTCAACCGAAAATCACAGTATTGACCTGGAGCTACTGTAAAAAGCCATTTCCACCTCGACCGGACAGAAATCACGGTCAATCGTCTGAATCGGTAAAATCTCGATATTGCCCCCGGACGAACGAAATCCTTATTCAGACCTTGCAACGTCCGAAACTCGGGATTCTTGGTCCGGTCAACCGAAAATCACAGTATTGACCTGGTACTGCTGTCAAAAACAATTTCCGCCTCGACTGGGCAGAATCACGATCGATCGTCCAGATCTGGAAAATCTCGATATTGCCCCCGGATGAACGAAATCGCAATTCAGACCCTGTAACGGCCGAAACTCGTGATTTTTTCTCTGGTCAACCGAAAATCACAGTACCGACCCAGTGCAGTTGTCAAAAATGATCTCCGCCCCGATCCGCCTGAAATCACGATCGTCCATCCAGATCGGTTAAATCATGATATTGCCCTCGGGGGGACGAAGTAGCTATTCAGACCCTGCGTCGGCCGAAACTCGTGATTTTCCGTCAGGTCAACCGAAAATCACAGTATTGACCAGGTACAGTTGTCAAAAACGATCTCCGCCCCGATCCGCCTGAAATCACGATCGTCCATCCAGATCGGTTAAATCATGATATTGCCCTCGGGGGGACGAAGTAGCTATTCTGACCCTGCGTCGGCCGAAACTCGTGATTTTTCGTCAGGTCAACCGAAAATCACAGTATTGACCAGGTACAGTTGTCAAAAACGATCTCCGCCCCGATCCGCCTAAAGTAACAATCAACTGTCCGGATCGGCAAAAATCCCGATTTTGCCCCCGGTTGAATGAAATCACTATTCAGACCCAGCACCGGCTGAAACTCGTGATTCTCCATCAGGTCAACCGAAAATCACAGTATTGACCTGGAGCTACTGTAAAAAGCAATTTCCACCTCGACCGGACAGAAATCACGGTCAATCGTCTGAATCGGTAAAATCTCGATATTGCCCCCGGACGAACGAAATCCTTATTCAGACCTTGCAACGTCCGAAACTCGGGATTCTTGGTCCGGTCAACCGAAAATCACAGTATTGACCTGGTACTGCTGTCAAAAACAATTTCCGCCTCGACTGGGCAGAATCACGATCGATCGTTCAGATCTGTAAAATCTCGATATTGCCCCCGGATGAACGAAATCGCTATTCAGACCCTGTAACGGGCGAAACTCGTGATTTTTTCTCTGGTCAACCGAAAATCACAGTACCGGCCAGGTACAGTTGCCAAAAATGATCTCCGCCCCGATCAGCCTGAAATCACGATCGTCCATCCAGATCGGTTAAATCATGATATTGCCCTCGGGGGGACGAAGTAGCTATTCAGACCCTGCGTCGGCCGAAACTTGTGATTTTCCGTCAGGTCAACCGAAAATCACAGTATTGACCAGGTACAGTTGTCAAAAACGATCTCCGCCCCGATCCGCCTAAAGTAACGATCAACTGTCCGGATCGGCAAAAATCCCGATTTTGCCCCCGGATGAATGAAATCACAATTCAGACCCAGCGCCGGCTGAAACTCGTGATTCTCCATCAGGTCAACCGAAAATCACAGTATTGACCTGGAGCTACTGTAAAAAGCCATTTCCACCTCGACCGGACAGAAATCACGGTCAATCGTCTGAATCGGTAAAATCTCGATATTGCCCCCGGACGAACGAAATCCTTATTCAGACCTTGCAACGTCCGAAACTCGGGATTCTTGGTCCGGTCAACCGAAAATCACAGTATTGACCTGGTACTGCTGTCAAAAACAATTTTCGCCTCGACTGGGCAGAATCACGATCGATCGTCCAGATCTGTAAAATCTCGATATTGCCCCCGGATGAACGAAATCGCAATTCAGACCCTGTAACGGCCGAAACTCGTGATTTTTTCTCTGGTCAACCGAAAATCACAGTACCGACCCAGTGCAGTTGTCAAAAACGATCTCCGCCCCGATCCGCCTGAAATCACGATCGTCCATCCAGATCGGTTAAATCATGATATTGCCCTCGGGGGGACGAAGTAGCTATTCAGACCCTGCGTCGGCCGAAACTTGTGATTTTCCGTCAGGTCAACTGAAAATCACAGTATTGACAAGGTACAGTTGTCAAAAACGATCTCCGCCCCGATCCGCCTAAAGTAACGATCAACTGTCCGGATCGGCAAAAATCCCGATTTTGCCCCCGGATGAATGAAATCACTATTCAGACCCAGCGCCGGCTGAAACTCGTGATTCTCCATCAGGTCAACCGAAAATCACAGTATTGACCAGGAGCTACTGTAAAAAGCCATTTCCACCTCGACCGGACAGAAATCACAGTCAATCGTCTGAATCGGTAAAATCTCGATATTGCCCCCGGACGAACGAAATCCTTATTCAGACCTTGCAACGTCCGAAACTCGGGATTCTTGGTCCGGTCAACCGAAAATCACAGTATTGACCTGGTACTGCTGTCAAAAACAATTTCCGCCTCGACTGGGCAGAATCACGATCGATCGTCCAGATCTGTAAAATCTCGATATTGCCCCCGGATGAACGAAATCGCTATTCAGACCCTGTAACGGCCGAAACTCGTGATTTTTTCTCTGGTCAACCGAAAATCACAGTACCGGCCAGGTACAGTTGCCAAAAATGATCTCCGCCCCGATCAGCCTGAAATCACGATCGTCCATCCAGATCGGTTAAATCATGATATTGCCCTCGGGGGGACGAAGTAGCTATTCAGACCCTGCGTCGGCCGAAACTTGTGATTTTCCGTCAGGTCAACCGAAAATCACAGTATTGACCAGGTACAGTTGTCAAAAACGATCTCCGCCCCGATCCGCCTAAAGTAACGATCAACTGTCCGGATCGGCAAAAATCCCGATTTTGCCCCCGGATGAATGAAATCACAATTCAGACCCAGCGCCGGCTGAAACTCGTGATTCTCCATCAGGTCAACCGAAAATCACAGTATTGACCTGGAGCTACTGTAAAAAGCCATTTCCACCTCGACCGGACAGAAATCACGGTCAATCGTCTGAATCGGTAAAATCTCGATATTGCCCCCGGACGAACGAAATCCTTATTCAGACCTTGCAACGTCCGAAACTCGGGATTCTTGGTCCGGTCAACCGAAAATCACAGTATTGACCTGGTACTGCTGTCAAAAACAATTTTCGCCTCGACTGGGCAGAATCACGATCGATCGTCCAGATCTGTAAAATCTCGATATTGCCCCCGGATGAACGAAATCGCAATTCAGACCCTGTAACGGCCGAAACTCGTGATTTTTTCTCTGGTCAACCGAAAATCACAGTACCGACCCAGTGCAGTTGTCAAAAACGATCTCCGCCCCGATCCGCCTGAAATCACGATCGTCCATCCAGATCGGTTAAATCATGATATTGCCCTCGGGGGGACGAAGTAGCTATTCAGACCCTGCGTCGGCCGAAACTCGTGATTTTCCGTCAGGTCAACCGAAAATCACAGTATTGACAAGGTACAGTTGTCAAAAACGATCTCCGCCCCGATCCGCCTAAAGTAACGATCAACTGTCCGGATCGGCAAAAATCCCGATTTTGCCCCCGGATGAATGAAATCACTATTCAGACCCAGCGCCGGCTGAAACTCGTGATTCTCCATCAGGTCAACCGAAAATCACAGTATTGACCAGGAGCTACTGTAAAAAGCCATTTCCACCTCGACCGGACAGAAATCACGGTCAATCGTCTGAATCGGTAAAATCTCGATATTGCCCCCGGACGAACGAAATCCTTATTCAGACCTTGCAACGTCCGAAACTCGGGATTCTTGGTCCGGTCAACCGAAAATCACAGTATTGACCTGGTACTGCTGTCAAAAACAATTTCCGCCTCGACTGGGCAGAATCACGATCGATCGTCCAGATCTGTAAAATCTCGATATTGCCCCCGGATGAACGAAATCGCTATTCAGACCCTGTAACGGCCGAAACTCGTGATTTTTTCTCTGGTCAACCGAAAATCACAGTACCGGCCAGGTACAGTTGCCAAAAATGATCTCCGCCCCGATCAGCCTGAAATCACGATCGTCCATCCAGATCGGTTAAATCATGATATTGCCCTCGGGGGGACGAAGTAGCTATTCAGACCCTGCGTCGGCCGAAACTTGTGATTTTCCGTCAGGTCAACCGAAAATCACAGTATTGACCAGGTACAGTTGTCAAAAACGATCTCCGCCCCGATCCGCCTAAAGTAACGATCAACTGTCCGGATCGGCAAAAATCCCGAATTTGCCCCCGGATGAATGAAATCACAATTCAGACCCAGCGCCGGCTGAAACTCGTGATTCTCCATCAGGTCAACCGAAAATCACAGTATTGACCAGGAGCTACTGTAAAAAGCCATTTCCACCTCGACCGGACAGAAATCACGGTCAATCGTCTGAATCGGTAAAATCTCGATATTGCCCCCGGACGAACGAAATCCTTATTCAGACCTTGCAACGTCCGAAACTCGGGATTCTTGGTCCGGTCAACCGAAAATCACAGTATTGACCTGGTACTGCTGTCAAAAACAATTTCCGCCTCGACTGGGCAGAATCACGATCGATCGTCCAGATCTGTAAAATCTCGATATTGCCCCCGGATGAACGAAATCGCTATTCAGACCCTGTAACGGCCGAAACTCGTGATTTTTTCTCTGGTCAACCGAAAATCACAGTACCGGCCAGGTACAGTTGCCAAAAATGATCTCCGCCCCGATCAGCCTGAAATCACGATCGTCCATCCAGATCGGTTAAATCATGATATTGCCCTCGGGGGGACGAAGTAGCTATTCAGACCCTGCGTCGGCCGAAACTCGTGATTTTCCGTCAGGTCAACCGAAAATCACAGTATTGACCAGGTACAGTTGTCAAAAACGATCTCCGCCCCGATCCGCCTAAAGTAACGATCAACTGTCCGGATCGGCAAAAATCCCGATTTTGCCCCCGGATGAATGAAATCACAATTCAGACCCAGCGCCGGCTGAAACTCGTGATTCTCCATCAGGTCAACCGAAAATCACAGTATTGACCTGGAGCTACTGTAAAAAGCCATTTCCACCTCGACCGGACAGAAATCACGGTCAATCGTCTGAATCGGTAAAATCTCGATATTGCCCCCGGACGAACGAAATCCTTATTCAGACCTTGCAACGTCCGAAACTCGGGATTCTTGGTCCGGTCAACCGAAAATCACAGTATTGACCTGGTACTGCTGTCAAAAACAATTTCCGCCTCGACTGGGCAGAATCACGATCGATCGTCCAGATCTGTAAAATCTCGATATTGCCCCCGGATGAACGAAATCGCTATTCAGACCCTGTAACGGCCGAAACTCGTGATTTTTTCTCTGGTCAACCGAAAATCACAGTACCGGCCAGGTACAGTTGCCAAAAATGATCTCCGCCCCGATCAGCCTGAAATCACGATCGTCCATCCAGATCGGTTAAATCATGATATTGCCCTCGGGGGGACGAAGTAGCTATTCAGACCCTGCGTCGGCCGAAACTCGTGATTTTCCGTCAGGTCAACCGAAAATCACAGTATTGACCAGGTACAGTTGTCAAAAACGATCTCCGCCCCGATCCGCCTAAAGTAACGATCAACTGTCCGGATCGGCAAAAATCCCGATTTTGCCCCCGGATGAATGAAATCACAATTCAGACCCAGCGCCGGCTGAAACTCGTGATTCTCCATCAGGTCAACCGAAAATCACAGTATTGACCAGGAGCTACTGTAAAAAGCCATTTCCACCTCGACCGGACAGAAATCACGGTCAATCGTCTGAATCGGTAAAATCTCGATATTGCCCCCGGACGAACGAAATCCTTATTCAGACCTTGCAACGTCCGAAACTCGGGATTCTTGGTCCGGTCAACCGAAAATCACAGTATTGACCTGGTACTGCTGTCAAAAACAATTTCCGCCTCGACTGGGCAGAATCACGATCGATCGTCCAGATCTGTAAAATCTCGATATTGCCCCCGGATGAACGAAATCGCTATTCAGACCCTGTAACGGCCGAAACTCGTGATTTTTTCTCTGGTCAACCGAAAATCACAGTACCGGCCAGGTACAGTTGCCAAAAATGATCTCCGCCCCGATCCGCCTGAAATCACGATCGTCCATCCAGATCGGTTAAATCATGATATTGCCCTCGGGGGGACGAAGTAGCTATTCAGACCCTGCGTCGGCCGAAACTCGTGATTTTCCGTCAGGTCAACCGAAAATCACAGTATTGACCAGGTACAGTTGTCAAAAACGATCTCCGCCCCGATCCGCCTAAAGTAACGATCAACTGTCCGGATCGGCAAAAATCCCGATTTTGCCCCCGGATGAATGAAATCACAATTCAGACCCAGCGCCGGCTGAAACTCGTGATTCTCCATCAGGTCAACCGAAAATCACAGTATTGACCTGGAGCTACTGTAAAAAGCCATTTCCACCTCGACCGGACAGAAATCACGGTCAATCGTCTGAATCGGTAAAATCTCGATATTGCCCCCGGACGAACGAAATCCTTATTCAGACCTTGCAACGTCCGAAACTCGGGATTCTTGGTCCGGTCAACCGAAAATCACAGTATTGACCTGGTACTGCTGTCAAAAACAATTTTCGCCTCGACTGGGCAGAATCACGATCGATCGTCCAGATCTGGAAAATCTCGATATTGCCCCCGGATGAACGAAATCGCAATTCAGACCCTGTAACGGCCGAAACTCGTGATTTTTTCTCTGGTCAACCGAAAATCACAGTACCGACCCAGTGCAGTTGTCAAAAATGATCTCCGCCCCGATCCGCCTGAAATCACGATCGTCCATCCAGATCGGTTAAATCATGATATTGCCCTCGGGGGGACGAAGTAGCTATTCAGACCCTGCGTCGGCCGAAACTCGTGATTTTCCGTCAGGTCAACCGAAAATCACAGTATTGACCAGGTACAGTTGTCAAAAACGATCTCCGCCCCGATCCGCCTGAAATCACGATCGTCCATCCAGATCGGTTAAATCATGATATTGCCCTCGGGGGGACGAAGTAGCTATTCAGACCCTGCGTCGGCCGAAACTCGTGATTTTCCGTCAGGTCAACCGAAAATCACAGTATTGACCAGGTACAGTTGTCAAAAACGATCTCCGCCCCGATCCGCCTAAAGTAACGATCAACTGTCCGGATCGGCAAAAATCCCGATTTTGCCCCCGGATGAATGAAATCACAATTCAGACCCAGCGCCGGCTGAAACTCGTGATTCTCCATCAGGTCAACCGAAAATCACAGTATTGACCTGGAGCTACTGTAAAAAGCCATTTCCACCTCGACCGGACAGAAATCACGGTCAATCGTCTGAATCGGTAAAATCTCGATATTGCCCCCGGACGAACGAAATCCTTATTCAGACCTTGCAACGTCCGAAACTCGGGATTCTTGGTCCGGTCAACCGAAAATCACAGTATTGACCTGGTACTGCTGTCAAAAACAATTTTCGCCTCGACTGGGCAGAATCACGATCGATCGTCCAGATCTGGAAAATCTCGATATTGCCCCCGGATGAACGAAATCGCAATTCAGACCCTGTAACGGCCGAAACTCGTGATTTTTTCTCTGGTCAACCGAAAATCACAGTACCGACCCAGTGCAGTTGTCAAAAATGATCTCCGCCCCGATCCGCCTGAAATCACGATCGTCCATCCAGATCGATTAAATCATGATATTGCCCTCGGGGGGACGAAGTAGCTATTCAGACCCTGCGTCGGCCGAAACTCGTGATTTTCCGTCAGGTCAACCGAAAATCACAGTATTGACAAGGTACAGTTGTCAAAAACGATCTCCGCCCCGATCCGCCTAAAGTAACGATCAACTGTCCGGATCGGCAAAAATCCCGATTTTGCCCCCGGATGAATGAAATCACTATTCAGACCCAGCGCCGGCTGAAACTCGTGATTCTCCATCAGGTCAACCGAAAATCACAGTATTGACCTGGAGCTACTGTAAAAAGCAATTTCCACCTCGACCGGACAGAAATCACGGTCAATCGTCTGAATCGGTAAAATCTCGATATTGCCCCCGGACGAACGAAATCCTTATTCAGACCTTGCAACGTCCGAAACTCGGGAATCTTGGTCCGGTCAACCGAAAATCACAGTATTGACCTGGTACTGCTGTCAAAAACAATTTTCGCCTCGACTGGGCAGAATCACGATCGATCGTCCAGATCTGGAAAATCCCGATATTGCCCCCGGATGAACGAAATCGCAATTCAGACCCTGTAACGGCCGAAACTCGTGATTTTTTCTCTGGTCAACCGAAAATCACAGTACCGACCCAGTGCAGTTGTCAAAAATGATCTCCACCCCGATCCGCCTGAAATCACGATCGTCCATCCAGATCGGTTAAATCATGATATTGCCCTCGGGGGGACGAAGTAGCTATTCAGACCCTGCGTCGGCCGAAACTCGTGATTTTCCGTCAGGTCAACCGAAAATCACAGTATTGACCAGGTACAGTTGTCAAAAACGATCTCCGCCCCGATCCGCCTAAAGTAACGATCAACTGTCCGGATCGGCAAAAATCCCGATTTTGCCCCCGGATGAATGAAATCACTATTCAGACCCAGCGCCGGCTGAAACTCGTGATTCTCCATCAGGTCAACCGAAAATCACAGTATTGACCTGGAGCTACTGTAAAAAGCCATTTCCACCTCGACCGGACAGAAATCACGGTCAATCGTCTGAATCGGTAAAATCTCGATATTGCCCCCGGACGAACGAAATCCTTATTCAGACCTTGCAACGTCCGAAACTCGGGATTCTTGGTCCGGTCAACCGAAAATCACAGTATTGACCTGGTACTGCTGTCAAAAACAATTTCCGCCTCGACTGGGCAGAATCACGATCGATCGTCCAGATCTGTAAAATCTCGATATTGCCCCCGGATGAACGAAATCGCTATTCAGACCCTGTAACGGCCGAAACTCGTGATTTTTTCTCTGGTCAACCGAAAATCACAGTACCGGCCAGGTACAGTTGCCAAAAATGATCTCCGCCCCGATCAGCCTGAAATCACGATCGTCCATCCAGATCGGTTAAATCATGATATTGCCCTCGGGGGGACGAAGTAGCTATTCAGACCCTGCGTCGGCCGAAACTCGTGATTTTCCGTCAGGTCAACCGAAAATCACAGTATTGACCAGGTACAGTTGTCAAAAACGATCTCCGCCCCGATCCGCCTAAAGTAACGATCAACTGTCCGGATCGGCAAAAATCCCGATTTTGCCCCCGGATGAATGAAATCACAATTCAGACCCAGCGCCGGCTGAAACTCGTGATTCTCCATCAGGTCAACCGAAAATCACAGTATTGACCTGGAGCTACTGTAAAAAGCCATTTCCACCTCGACCGGACAGAAATCACGGTCAATCGTCTGAATCGGTAA
Organism: Delonix regia; assembly: GCA_037074485.1. Classification (NCBI taxonomy): domain Eukaryota; kingdom Viridiplantae; phylum Streptophyta; class Magnoliopsida; order Fabales; family Fabaceae; genus Delonix; species Delonix regia. The sequence goes on along the minus strand of JAYWLE010000113.1, from coordinate 68,477 downwards.
AATCTCGATATTGCCCCCGGACGAACGAAATCCTTATTCAGACCTTGCAACGTCCGAAACTCGGGATTCTTGGTCCGGTCAACCGAAAATCACAGTATTGACCTGGTACTGCTGTCAAAAACAATTTTCGCCTCGACTGGGCAGAATCACGATCGATCGTCCAGATCTGGAAAATCTCGATATTGCCCCCGGATGAACGAAATCGCAATTCAGACCCTGTAACGGCCGAAACTCGTGATTTTTTCTCTGGTCAACCGAAAATCACAGTACCGACCCAGTGCAGTTGTCAAAAATGATCTCCGCCCCGATCCGCCTGAAATCACGATCGTCCATCCAGATCGGTTAAATCATGATATTGCCCTCGGGGGGACGAAGTAGCTATTCAGACCCTGCGTCGGCCGAAACTCGTGATTTTCCGTCAGGTCAACCGAAAATCACAGTATTGACAAGGTACAGTTGTCAAAAACGATCTCCGCCCCGATCCGCCTAAAGTAACGATCAACTGTCCGGATCGGCAAAAATCCCGATTTTGCCCCCGGATGAATGAAATCACTATTCAGACCCAGCGCCGGCTGAAACTCGTGATTCTCCATCAGGTCAACCGAAAATCACAGTATTGACCTGGAGCTACTGTAAAAAGCCATTTCCACCTCGACCGGACAGAAATCACGGTCAATCGTCTGAATCGGTAAAATCTCGATATTGCCCCCGGACGAACGAAATCCTTATTCAGACCTTGCAACGTCCGAAACTCGGGAATCTTGGTCCGGTCAACCGAAAATCACAGTATTGACCTGGTACTGCTGTCAAAAACAATTTCCGCCTCGACTGGGCAGAATCACGATCGATCGTCCAGATCTGGAAAATCTCGATATTGCCCCCGGATGAACGAAATCGCAATTCAGACCCTGTAACGGCCGAAACTCGTGATTTTTTCTCTGGTCAACCGAAAATCACAGTACCGACCCAGTGCAGTTGTCAAAAATGATCTCCGCCCCGATCCTCCTGAAATCACGATCGTCCATCCAGATCGGTTAAATCATGATATTGCCCTCGGGGGGACGAAGTAGCTATTCAGACCCTGCGTCGGCCGAAACTCGTGATTTTCCGTCAGGTCAACCGAAAATCACAGTATTGACCAGGTACAGTTGTCAAAAACGATCTCCGCCCCGATCCGCCTGAAATCACGATCGTCCATCCAGATCGGTTAAATCATGATATTGCCCTCGGGGGGACGAAGTAGCTATTCAGACCCTGCGTCGGCCGAAACTCGTGATTTTCCGTCAGGTCAACCGAAAATCACAGTATTGACAAGGTACAGTTGTCAAAAACGATCTCCGCCCCGATCCGCCTAAAGTAACGATCAACTGTCCGGATCGGCAAAAATCCCGATTTTGCCCCCGGATGAATGAAATCACTATTCAGACCCAGCACCGGCTGAAACTCGTGATTCTCCATCAGGTCAACCGAAAATCACAGTATTGACCAGGAGCTACTGTAAAAAGCAATTTCCACCTCGACCGGACAGAAATCACGGTCAATCGTCTGAATCGGTAAAATCTCGATATTGCCCCCGGACGAACGAAATCCTTATTCAGACCTTGCAACGTCCGAAACTCGGGATTCTTGGTCCGGTCAACCGAAAATCACAGTATTGACCTGGTACTGCTGTCAAAAACAATTTTCGCCTCGACTGGCCAGAATCACGATCGATCGTCCAGATCTGGAAAATCTCGATATTGCCCCCGGATGAACGAAATCGCTATTCAGACACTGTAACGGCCGAAACTCGTGATTTTTTCTCTGGTCAACCGAAAATCACAGTACCGACCGGGTACAGTTGCCAAAAATGATCTCCGCCCCGATCAGCCTGAAATCACGATCGTCCATCCAGATCGGTTAAATCATGATATTGCCCTCGGGGGGACGAAGTAGCTATTCAGACCCTGCGTCGGCCGAAACTCGTGATTTTCCGTCAGGTCAACCGAAAATCACAGTATTGACCAGGTACAGTTGTCAAAAACGATCTCCGCCCCGATCCGCCTGAAATCACGATCGTCCATCCAGATCGGTTAAATCATGATATTGCCCTCGGGGGGACGAAGTAGCTATTCAGACCCTGCGTCGGCCGAAACTCGTGATTTTCCGTCAGGTCAACCGAAAATCACAGTATTGACCAGGTACAGTTGTCAAAAACGATCTCCGCCCCGATCCGCCTAAAGTAACGATCAACTGTCCGGATCGGCAAAAATCCCGATTTTGCCCCCGGATGAATGAAATCACTATTCAGACCCAGCACCGGCTGAAACTCGTGATTCTCCATCAGGTCAACTGAAAATCACAGTATTGACCTGGAGCTACTGTAAAAAGCCATTTCCACCTCGACCGGACAGAAATCACGGTCAATCGTCTGAATCGGTAAAATCTCGATATTGCCCCCGGACGAACGAAATCCTTATTCAGACCTTGCAACGTCCGAAACTCGGGATTCTTGGTCCGGTCAACCGAAAATCACAGTATTGACCTGGTACTGCTGTCAAAAACAATTTCCGCCTCGACTGGGCAGAATCACGATCGATCGTCCAGATCTGTAAAATCTCGATATTGCCCCCGGATGAACGAAATCGCTATTCAGACCCTGTAACGGCCGAAACTCGTGATTTTTTCTCTGGTCAACCGAAAATCACAGTACCGACCCAGTGCAGTTGTCAAAAATGATCTCCGCCCCGATCCGCCTGAAATCACGATCGTCCATCCAGATCGGTTAAATCATGATATTGCCCTCGGGGGGACGAAGTAGCTATTCAGACCCTGCGTCGGCCGAAACTCGTGATTTTCCGTCAGGTCAACCGAAAATCACAGTATTGACCAGGTACAGTTGTCAAAAACGATCTCCGCCCCGATCCGCCTGAAATCACGATCGTCCATCCAGATCGGTTAAATCATGATATTGCCCTTGGGGGGACGAAGTAGCTATTCAGACCCTGCGTCGGCCGAAACTCGTGATTTTCCGCCAGGTCAACCGAAAATCACAGTATTGACAAGGTACAGTTGTCAAAAACGATCTCCGCCCCGATCCGCCTAAAGTAACGATCAACTGTCCGGATCGGCAAAAATCCCGATTTTGCCCCCGGATGAATGAAATCACTATTCAGACCCAGCACCGGCTGAAACTCGTGATTCTCCATCAGGTCAACCGAAAATCACAGTATTGACCAGGAGCTACTGTAAAAAGCAATTTCCACCTCGACCGGACAGAAATCACGGTCAATCGTCTGAATCGGTAAAATCTCGATATTGCCCCCGGACGAACGAAATCCTTATTCAGACCTTGCAACGTCCGAAACTCGGGATTCTTGGTCCGGTCAACCGAAAATCACAGTATTGACCTGGTACTGCTGTCAAAAACAATTTTCGCCTCGACTGGCCAGAATCACGATCGATCGTCCAGATCTGGAAAATCTCGATATTGCCCCCGGATGAACGAAATCGCTATTCAGACACTGTAACGGCCGAAACTCGTGATTTTTTCTCTGGTCAACCGAAAATCACAGTACCGACCGGGTACAGTTGCCAAAAATGATCTCCGCCCCGATCAGCCTGAAATCACGATCGTCCATCCAGATCGGTTAAATCATGATATTGCCCTCGGGGGGACGAAGTAGCTATTCAGACCCTGCGTCGGCCGAAACTCGTGATTTTCCATCAGGTCAACCGAAAATCACAGTATTGACCAGGTACAGTTGTCAAAAACGATCTCCGCCCCGATCCGCCTGAAATCACGATCGTCCATCCAGATCGGTTAAATCATGATATTGCCCTCGGGGGGACGAAGTAGCTATTCAGACCCTGCGTCGGCCGAAACTCGTGATTTTCCGTCAGGTCAACCGAAAATCACAGTATTGACCAGGTACAGTTGTCAAAAACGATCTCCGCCCCGATCCGCCTAAAGTAACGATCAACTGTCCGGATCGGCAAAAATCCCGATTTTGCCCCCGGATGAATGAAATCACTATTCAGACCCAGCACCGGCTGAAACTCGTGATTCTCCATCAGGTCAACTGAAAATCACAGTATTGACCTGGAGCTACTGTAAAAAGCCATTTCCACCTCGACCGGACAGAAATCACGGTCAATCGTCTGAATCGGTAAAATCTCGATATTGCCCCCGGACGAACGAAATCCTTATTCAGACCTTGCAACGTCCGAAACTCGGGATTCTTGGTCCGGTCAACCGAAAATCACAGTATTGACCTGGTACTGCTGTCAAAAACAATTTCCGCCTCGACTGGGCAGAATCACGATCGATCGTCCAGATCTGTAAAATCTCGATATTGCCCCCGGATGAACGAAATCGCTATTCAGACCCTGTAACGGCCGAAACTCGTGATTTTTTCTCTGGTCAACCGAAAATCACAGTACCGACCCAGTGCAGTTGTCAAAAATGATCTCCGCCCCGATCCGCCTGAAATCACGATCGTCCATCCAGATCGGTTAAATCATGATATTGCCCTCGGGGGGACGAAGTAGCTATTCAGACCCTGCGTCGGCCGAAACTCGTGATTTTCCGTCAGGTCAACCGAAAATCACAGTATTGACCAGGTACAGTTGTCAAAAACGATCTCCGCCCCGATCCGCCTGAAATCACGATCGTCCATCCAGATCGGTTAAATCATGATATTGCCCTTGGGGGGACGAAGTAGCTATTCAGACCCTGCGTCGGCCGAAACTCGTGATCTTCCGTCAGGTCAACCGAAAATCACAGTATTGACAAGGTACAGTTGTCAAAAACGATCTCCGCCCCGATCCGCCTAAAGTAACGATCAACTGTCCGGATCGGCAAAAATCCCGATTTTGCCCCCGGATGAATGAAATCACTATTCAGACCCAGCACCGGCTGAAACTCGTGATTCTCCATCAGGTCAACCGAAAATCACAGTATTGACCAGGAGCTACTGTAAAAAGCAATTTCCACCTCGACCGGACAGAAATCACGGTCAATCGTCTGAATCGGTAAAATCTCGATATTGCCCCCGGACGAACGAAATCCTTATTCAGACCTTGCAACGTCCGAAACTCGGGATTCTTGGTCCGGTCAACCGAAAATCACAGTATTGACCTGGTACTGCTGTCAAAAACAATTTTCGCCTCGACTGGCCAGAATCACGATCGATCGTCCAGATCTGGAAAATCTCGATATTGCCCCCGGATGAACGAAATCGCTATTCAGACACTGTAACGGCCGAAACTCGTGATTTTTTCTCTGGTCAACCGAAAATCACAGTACCGACCGGGTACAGTTGCCAAAAATGATCTCCGCCCCGATCAGCCTGAAATCACGATCGTCCATCCAGATCGGTTAAATCATGATATTGCCCTCGGGGGGACGAAGTAGCTATTCAGACCCTGCGTCGGCCGAAACTCGTGATTTTCCGTCAGGTCAACCGAAAATCACAGTATTGACCAGGTACAGTTGTCAAAAACGATCTCCGCCCCGATCCGCCTGAAATCACGATCGTCCATCCAGATCGGTTAAATCATGATATTGCCCTCGGGGGGACGAAGTAGCTATTCAGACCCTGCGTCGGCCGAAACTCGTGATTTTCCGTCAGGTCAACCGAAAATCACAGTATTGACCAGGTACAGTTGTCAAAAACGATCTCCGCCCCGATCCGCCTAAAGTAACGATCAACTGTCCGGATCGGCAAAAATCCCGATTTTGCCCCCGGATGAATGAAATCACTATTCAGACCCAGCACCGGCTGAAACTCGTGATTCTCCATCAGGTCAACTGAAAATCACAGTATTGACCTGGAGCTACTGTAAAAAGCCATTTCCACCTCGACCGGACAGAAATCACGGTCAATCGTCTGAATCGGTAAAATCTCGATATTGCCCCCGGACGAACGAAATCCTTATTCAGACCTTGCAACGTCCGAAACTCGGGATTCTTGGTCCGGTCAACCGAAAATCACAGTATTGACCTGGTACTGCTGTCAAAAACAATTTCCGCCTCGACTGGGCAGAATCACGATCGATCGTCCAGATCTGTAAAATCTCGATATTGCCCCCGGATGAACGAAATCGCTATTCAGACCCTGTAACGGCCGAAACTCGTGATTTTTTCTCTGGTCAACCGAAAATCACAGTACCGGCCAGGTACAGTTGCCAAAAATGATCTCCGCCCCGATCAGCCTGAAATCACGATCGTCCATCCAGATCGGTTAAATCATGATATTGCCCTCGGGGGGACGAAGTAGCTATTCAGACCCTGCGTCGGCCGAAACTCGTGATTTTCCGTTAGGTCAACCGAAAATCACAGTATTGACCAGGTACAGTTGTCAAAAACGATCTCCGCCCCGATCCGCCTAAAGTAACGATCAACTGTCCGGATCGGCAAAAATCCCGATTTTGCCCCCGGATGAATGAAATCACTATTCAGACCCAGCACCGGCTGAAACTCGTGATTCTCCATCAGGTCAACCGAAAATCACAGTATTGACCAGGAGCTACTGTAAAAAGCAATTTCCACCTCGACCGGACAGAAATCACGGTCAATCGTCTGAATCGGTAAAATCTCGATATTGCCCCCGGACGAACGAAATCCTTATTCAGACCTTGCAACGTCCGAAACTCGGGAATCTTGGTCCGGTCAACCGAAAATCACAGTATTGACCTGGTACTGCTGTCAAAAACAATTTTCGCCTCGACTGGGCAGAATCACGATCGATCGTCCAGATCTGGAAAATCTCGATATTGCCCCCGGATGAACGAAATCGCAATTCAGACCCTGTAACGGCCGAAACTCGTGATTTTTTCTCTGGTCAACCGAAAATCACAGTACCGACCCAGTGCAGTTGTCAAAAATGATCTCCGCCCCGATCCGCCTGAAATCACGATCGTCCTTCCAGATCGGTTAAATCATGATATTGCCCTCGGGGGGACGAAGTAGCTATTCAGACCCTGCGTCGCCCGAAACTCGTGATTTTCCGTCAGGTCAACCGAAAATCACAGTATTGACCAGGTACAGTTGTCAAAAACGATCTCCGCCCCGATCCGCCTGAAATCACGATCGTCCATCCAGATCGGTTAAATCATGATATTGCCCTCGGGGGGACGAAGTAGCTATTCAGACCCTGCGTCGGCCGAAACTCGTGATTTTCCGTCAGGTCAACCGAAAATCACAGTATTGACCAGGTACAGTTGTCAAAAACGATCTCCGCCCCGATCCGCCTAAAGTAACGATCAACTGTCCGGATCGGCAAAAATCCCGATTTTGCCCCCGGATGAATGAAATCACTATTCAGACCCAGCACCGGCTGAAACTCGTGATTCTCCATCAGGTCAACCGAAAATCACAATATTGACCAGGAGCTACTGTAAAAAGCAATTTCCACCTCGACCGGACAGAAAGCACGGTCAATCGTCTGAATCGGTAAAATCTCGATATTGCCCCCGGACGAACGAAATCCTTATTCAGACCATGCAACGTCCGAAACTCGGGAATCTTGGTCCGGTCAACCGAAAATCACAGTATTGACCTGGTACTGCTGTCAAAAACAATTTTCGCCTCGACTGGGCAGAATCACGATCGATCGTCCAGATCTGTAAAATCTCGATATTGCCCCCGGATGAACGAAATCGCTATTCAGACCCTGTAACGGCCGAAACTCGTGATTTTTTCTCTGGTCAACCGAAAATCACAGTACCGGCCAGGTGCAGTTGTCAAAAATGATCTCCGCCCCGATCCGCCTGAAATCACGATCGTCCATCCAGATCGGTTAAATCATGATATTGCCCTCGGGGGGACGAAGTAGCTATTCAGACCCTGCGTCGGCCGAAACTCGAGATTTTCCGTTAGGTCAACCGAAAATCACAGTATTGACCAGGTACAGTTGTCAAAAACGATCTCCGCCCCGATCCGCCTAAAGTAACGATCAACTGTCCGGATCGTAAAAAATCCCGATTTTGCCCCCGGATGAATGAAATCACAATTCAGACCCAGCGCCGGCTGAAACTCGTGATTCTCCATCAGGTCAACCGAAAATCACAGTATTGACCTGGAGCTACTGTAAAAAGCCATTTCCACCTCGACCGGACAGAAATCACGGTCAATCGTCTGAATCGGTAAAATCTCGATATTGCCCCCGGACGAACGAAATCCTTATTCAGACCTTGCAACGTCCGAAACTCGAGATTCTTGGTCCGGTCAATCGAAAATCACAGTATTGACCTGGTACTGCTGTCAAAAACAATTTTCGCCTCGACTGGCCAGAATCACGATCGATCGTCCAGATCTGTAAAATCTCGATATTGCCCCCGGATGAACGAAATCGCTATTCAGACACTGTAACGGCCGAAACTCGTGATTTTTTCTCTGGTCAACCGAAAATCACAGTACCGACCCAGTGCAGTTGTCAAAAATGATCTCCGCCCCGATCCGCCTGAAATCACGATCGTCCATCCAGATCGGTTAAATCATGATATTGCCCTCGGGGGGACGAAGTAGCTATTCAGACCCTGCGTCGCCCGAAACTCGTGATTTTCCGTCAGGTCAACCGAAAATCACAGTATTGACCAGGTACAGTTGTCAAAAACGATCTCCGCCCCGATCCGCCTGAAATCACGATCGTCCATCCAGATCGGTTAAATCATGATATTGCCCTCGGGGGGACGAAGTAGCTATTCAGACCCTGCGTCGGCCGAAACTCGTGATTTTCCGTCAGGTCAACCGAAAATCACAGTATTGACCAGGTACAGTTGTCAAAAACGATCTCCGCCCCGATCCGCCTAAAGTAACGATCAACTGTCCGGATCGGCAAAAATCCCGATTTTGCCCCCGGATGAATGAAATCACTATTCAGACCCAGCACCGGCTGAAACTCGTGATTCTCCATCAGGTCAACCGAAAATCACAGTATTGACCAGGAGCTACTGTAAAAAGCAATTTCCACCTCGACCGGACAGAAATCACGGTCAATCGTCTGAATCGGTAAAATCTCGATATTGCCCCCGGACGAACGAAATCCTTATTCAGACCTTGCAACGTCCGAAACTCGGGAATCTTGGTCCGGTCAACCGAAAATCACAGTATTGACCTGGTACTGCTGTCAAAAACAATTTTCGCCTCGACTGGGCAGAATCACGATCGATCGTCCAGATCTGTAAAATCTCGATATTGCCCCCGGATGAACGAAATCGCTATTCAGACCCTGTAACGGCCGAAACTCGTGATTTTTTCTCTGGTCAACCGAAAATCACAGTACCGGCCAGGTGCAGTTGTCAAAAATGATCTCCGCCCCGATCCGCCTGAAATCACGATCGTCCATCCAGATCGGTTAAATCATGATATTGCCCTCGGGGGGACGAAGTAGCTATTCAGACCCTGCGTCGGCCGAAACTCGAGATTTTCCGTTAGGTCAACCGAAAATCACAGTATTGACCAGGTACAGTTGTCAAAAACGATCTCCGCCCCGATCCGCCTAAAGTAACGATCAACTGTCCGGATCGTAAAAAATCCCGATTTTGCCCCCGGATGAATGAAATCACAATTCAGACCCAGCGCCGGCTGAAACTCGTGATTCTCCATCAGGTCAACCGAAAATCACAGTATTGACCTGGAGCTACTGTAAAAAGCCATTTCCACCTCGACCGGACAGAAATCACGGTCAATCGTCTGAATCGGTAAAATCTCGATATTGCCCCCGGACGAACGAAATCCTTATTCAGACCTTGCAACGTCCGAAACTCGAGATTCTTGGTCCGGTCAATCGAAAATCACAGTATTGACCTGGTACTGCTGTCAAAAACAATTTTCGCCTCGACTGGCCAGAATCACGATCGATCGTCCAGATCTGTAAAATCTCGATATTGCCCCCGGATGAACGAAATCGCTATTCAGACACTGTAACGGCCGAAACTCGTGATTTTTTCTCTGGTCAACCGAAAATCACAGTACCGACCCAGTGCAGTTGTCAAAAATGATCTCCGCCCCGATCCGCCTGAAATCACGATCGTCCATCCAGATCGGTTAAATCATGATATTGCCCTCGGGGGGACGAAGTAGCTATTCAGACCCTGCGTCGCCCGAAACTCGTGATTTTCCGTCAGGTCAACCGAAAATCACAGTATTGACCAGGTACAGTTGTCAAAAACGATCTCCGCCCCGATCCGCCTGAAATCACGATCGTCCATCCAGATCGGTTAAATCATGATATTGCCCTCGGGGGGACGAAGTAGCTATTCAGACCCTGCGTCGGCCGAAACTCGTGATTTTCCGTCAGGTCAACCGAAAATCACAGTATTGACCAGGTACAGTTGTCAAAAACGATCTCCGCCCCGATCCGCCTAAAGTAACGATCAACTGTCCGGATCGGCAAAAATCCCGATTTTGCCCCCGGATGAATGAAATCACTATTCAGACCCAGCACCGGCTGAAACTCGTGATTCTCCATCAGGTCAACCGAAAATCACAGTATTGACCAGGAGCTACTGTAAAAAGCAATTTCCACCTCGACCGGACAGAAATCACGGTCAATCGTCTGAATCGGTAAAATCTCGATATTGCCCCCGGACGAACGAAATCCTTATTCAGACCTTGCAACGTCCGAAACTCGGGAATCTTGGTCCGGTCAACCGAAAATCACAGTATTGACCTGGTACTGCTGTCAAAAACAATTTTCGCCACGACTGGGCAGAATCACGATCGATCGTCCAGATCTGGAAAATCTCGATATTGCCCCCGGATGAACGAAATCGCAATTCAGACCCTGTAACGGCCGAAACTCGTGATTTTTTCTCTGGTCAACCGAAAATCACAGTACCGACCCAGTGCAGTTGTCAAAAATGATCTCCGCCCCGATCCGCCTGAAATCACGATCGTCCATCCAGATCGGTTAAATCATGATATTGCCCTCGGGGGGACGAAGTAGCTATTCAGACCCTGCGTCGGCCGAAACTCGTGATTTTCCGTCAGGTCAACCGAAAATCACAGTATTGACCAGGTACAGTTGTCAAAAACGATCTCCGCCCCGATCCGCCTGAAATCACGATCGTCCATCCAGATCGGTTAAATCATGATATTGCCCTCGGGGGGACGAAGTAGCTATTCAGACCCTGCGTCGGCCGAAACTCGTGATTTTCCGTCAGGTCAACCGAAAATCACAGTATTGACCAGGTACAGTTGTCAAAAACGATCTCCGCCCCGATCCGCCTAAAGTAACGATCAACTGTCCGGATCGGCAAAAATCCCGATTTTGCCCCCGGATGAATGAAATCACTATTCAGACCCAGCACCGGCTGAAACTCGTGATTCTCCATCAGGTCAACCGAAAATCACAATATTGACCAGGAGCTACTGTAAAAAGCAATTTCCACCTCGACCGGACAGAAATCACGGTCAATCGTCTGAATCGGTAAAATCTCGATATTGCCCCCGGACGAACGAAATCCTTATTCAGACCTTGCAACGTCCGAAACTCGGGAATCTTGGTCCGGTCAACCGAAAATCACAGTATTGACCTGGTACTGCTGTCAAAAACAATTTTCGCCTCGACTGGGCAGAATCACGATCGATCGTCCAGATCTGGAAAATCTCGATATTGCCCCCGGATGAACGAAATCGCAATTCAGACCCTGTAACGGCCGGAACTCGTGATTTTTTCTCGGGTCATCCGAAAATCACAGTACCGACCCAGTGCAGTTGTCAAAAATGATCTCCGCCCCGATCCGCCTGAAATCACGATCGTCCTTCCAGATCGGTTAAATCATGATATTGCCCTCGGGGGGACGAAGTAGCTATTCAGACCCTGCGTCGGCCGAAACTCGTGATTTTCCGTCAGGTCAACCGAAAATCACAGTATTGACCAGGTACAGTTGTCAAAAACGATCTCCGCCCCGATCCGCCTGAAATCACGATCGTCCATCCAGATCGGTTAAATCATGATATTGCCCTCGGGGGGACGAAGTAGCTATTCAGACCCTGCGTCGGCCGAAACTCGTGATTTTCCGTCAGGTCAACCGAAAATCACAGTATTGACAAGGTACAGTTGTCAAAAACGATCTCCGCCCCGATCCGCCTAAAGTATCGATCAACTGTCCGGATCGGCAAAAATCCCGATTTTGCCCCCGGATGAATGAAATCACTATTCAGAGCCAGCACCGGCTGAAACTCGTGATTCTCCATCAGGTCAACCGAAAATCACAGTATTGACTAGGAGCTACTGTAAAAAGCAATTTCCACCTCGACCGGACAGAAATCACGGTCAATCGTCTGAATCGGTAAAATCTCGATATTGCCCCCGGACGAACGAAATCCTTATTCAGACCTTGCAACGTCCGAAACTCGGGAGTCTTGGTCCGGTCAACCGAAAATCACAGTATTGACCTGGTACTGCTGTCAAAAACAATTTCCGCCTCGACTGGGCAGAATCACGATCGATCGTCCAGATCTGGAAAATCTCGATATTGCCCCCGGATGAACGAAATCGCTATTCAGACCCTGTAACGGCCGAAACTCGTGATTTTTTCTCTGGTCAACCGAAAATCACAGTACCGGCCAGGTACAGTTGCCAAAAATGATCTCCGCCCCGAACAGCCTGAAATCACGATCGTCCATCCAGATCGGTTAAATCATGATATTGCCCTCGGGGGGACGAAGTAGCTATTCAGACCCTGCGTCGGCCGAAACTCGAGATTTTCCGTTAGGTCAACCGAAAATCACAGTATTGACCAGGTACAGTTGTCAAAAACGATCTCCGCCCCGATCCGCCTAAAGTAACGATCAACTGTCCGGATCGGCAAAAATCCCGATTTTGCCCCCGGATGAATGAAATCACAATTCAGACCCAGCGCCGGCTGAAACTCGTGATTCTCCATCAGGTCAACCGAAAATCACAATATTGACCAGGAGCTACTGTAAAAAGCAATTTCCACCTCGACCGGACAGAAATCACGGTCAATCGTCTGAATCGGTAAAATCTCGATATTGCCCCCGGACGAACGAAATCCTTATTCAGACCTTGCAACGTCCGAAACTCGGGAATCTTGGTCCGGTCAACCGAAAATCACAGTATTGACCTGGTACTGCTGTCAAAAACAATTTTCGCCTCGACTGGGCAGAATCACGATCGATCGTCCAGATTTGGAAAATCTCGATATTGCCCCCGGATGAACGAAATCGCAATTCAGACCCTGTAACGGCCGAAACTCGTGATTTTTTCTCGGGTCATCCGAAAATCACAGTACCGACCCAGTGCAGTTGTCAAAAATGATCTCCGCCCCGATCCGCCTGAAATCACGATCGTCCTTCCAGATCGGTTAAATCATGATATTGCCCTCGGGGGGACGAAGTAGCTATTCAGACCCTGCGTCGGCCGAAACTCGTGATTTTCCGTCAGGTCAACCGAAAATCACAGTATTGACCAGGTACAGTTGTCAAAAACGATCTCCGCCCCGATCCGCCTGAAATCACGATCGTCCATCCAGATCGGTTAAATCATGATATTGCCCTCGGGGGGACGAAGTAGCTATTCAGACCCTGCGTCGGCCGAAACTCGTGATTTTCCGTCAGGTCAACCGAAAATCACAGTATTGACAAGGTACAGTTGTCAAAAACGATCTCCGCCCCGATCCGCCTAAAGTATCGATCAACTGTCCGGATCGGCAAAAATCCCGATTTTGCCCCCGGATGAATGAAATCACTATTCAGAGCCAGCACCGGCTGAAACTCGTGATTCTCCATCAGGTCAACCGAAAATCACAGTATTGACTAGGAGCTACTGTAAAAAGCAATTTCCACCTCGACCGGACAGAAATCACGGTCAATCGTCTGAATCGGTAAAATCTCGATATTGCCCCCGGACGAACGAAATCCTTATTCAGACCTTGCAACGTCCGAAACTCGGGAGTCTTGGTCCGGTCAACCGAAAATCACAGTATTGACCTGGTACTGCTGTCAAAAACAATTTCCGCCTCGACTGGGCAGAATCACGATCGATCGTCCAGATCTGGAAAATCTCGATATTGCCCCCGGATGAACGAAATCGCTATTCAGACCCTGTAACGGCCGAAACTCGTGATTTTTTCTCTGGTCAACCGAAAATCACAGTACCGGCCAGGTACAGTTGCCAAAAATGATCTCCGCCCCGAACAGCCTGAAATCACGATCGTCCATCCAGATCGGTTAAATCATGATATTGCCCTCGGGGGGACGAAGTAGCTATTCAGACCCTGCGTCGGCCGAAACTCGAGATTTTCCGTTAGGTCAACCGAAAATCACAGTATTGACCAGGTACAGTTGTCAAAAACGATCTCCGCCCCGATCCGCCTAAAGTAACGATCAACTGTCCGGATCGGCAAAAATCCCGATTTTGCCCCCGGATGAATGAAATCACAATTCAGACCCAGCGCCGGCTGAAACTCGTGATTCTCCATCAGGTCAACCGAAAATCACAATATTGACCAGGAGCTACTGTAAAAAGCAATTTCCACCTCGACCGGACAGAAATCACGGTCAATCGTCTGAATCGGTAAAATCTCGATATTGCCCCCGGACGAACGAAATCCTTATTCAGACCTTGCAACGTCCGAAACTCGGGAATCTTGGTCCGGTCAACCGAAAATCACAGTATTGACCTGGTACTGCTGTCAAAAACAATTTTCGCCTCGACTGGGCAGAATCACGATCGATCGTCCAGATCTGGAAAATCTCGATATTGCCCCCGGATGAACGAAATCGCAATTCAGACCCTGTAATGGCCGAAACTCGTGATTTTTTCTCTGGTCAACCGAAAATCACAGTACCGACCCAGTGCAGTTGTCAAAAATGATCTCCGCCCCGATCCGCCTGAAATCACGATCGTCCTTCCAGATCGGTTAAATCATGATATTGCCCTCGGGGGGACGAAGTAGCTATTCAGACCCTGCGTCGGCCGAAACTCGTGATTTTCCGTCAGGTCAACCGAAAATCACAGTATTGACCAGGTACAGTTGTCAAAAACGATCTCCGCCCCGATCCGCCTGAAATCACGATCGTCCATCCAGATCGGTTAAATCATGATATTGCCCTCGGGGGGACGAAGTAGCTATTCAGACCCTGCGTCGGCCGAAACTCGTGATTTTCCGTCAGGTCAACCGAAAATCACAGTATTGACAAGGTACAGTTGTCAAAAACGATCTCCGCCCCGATCCGCCTAAAGTATCGATCAACTGTCCGGATCGGCAAAAATCCCGATTTTGCCCCCGGATGAATGAAATCACTATTCAGACCCAGCACCGGCTGAAACTCGTGATTCTCCATCAGGTCAACCGAAAATCACAGTATTGACTAGGAGCTACTGTAAAAAGCAATTTCCACCTCGACCGGACAGAAATCACGGTCAATCGTCTGAATCGGTAAAATCTCGATATTGCCCCCGGACGAACGAAATCCTTATTCAGACCTTGCAACGTCCGAAACTCGGGAGTCTTGGTCCGGTCAACCGAAAATCACAGTATTGACCTGGTACTGCTGTCAAAAACAATTTCCGCCTCGACTGGGCAGAATCACGATCGATCGTCCAGATCTGTAAAATCTCGATATTGCCCCCGAATGAACGAAATCGCTATTCAGACCCTGTAACGGCCGAAACTCGTGATTTTTTCTCTGGTCAACCGAAAATCACAGTACCGGCCAGGTACAGTTGCCAAAAATGATCTCCGCCCCGATCAGCCTGAAATCACGATCGTCCATCCAGATCGGTTAAATCATGATATTGCCCTCGGGGGGACGAAGTAGCTATTCAGACCCTGCGTCGGCCGAAACTCGAGATTTTCCGTTAGGTCAACCGAAAATCACAGTATTGACCAGGTACAGTTGTCAAAAACGATCTCCGCCCCGATCCGCCTAAAGTAACGATCAACTGTCCGGATCGGCAAAAATCCCGATTTTGCCCCCGGATGAATGAAATCACAATTCAGACCCAGCGCCGGCTGAAACTCGTGATTCTCCATCAGGTCAACCGAAAATCACAGTATTGACCTGGAGCTACTGTAAAAAGCCATTTCCACCTCGACCGGACAGAAATCACGGTCAATCGTCTGAATCGGTAAAATCTCGATATTGCCCCCGGACGAACGAAATCCTTATTCAGACCTTGCAACGTCCGAAACTCGAGATTCTTGGTCCGGTCAATCGAAAATCACAGTATTGACCTGGTACTGCTGTCAAAAACAATTTTCGCCTCGACTGGCCAGAATCACGATCGATCGTCCAGATCTGTAAAATCTCGATATTGCCCCCGGATGAACGAAATCGCTATTCAGACACTGTAACGGCCGAAACTCGTGATTTTTTCTCTGGTCAACCGAAAATCACAGTACCGACCCAGTGCAGTTGTCAAAAATGATCTCCGCCCCGATCCGCCTGAAATCCCGATCGTCCATCCAGATCGGTTAAATCATGATATTGCCCTCGGGGGGACGAAGTAGCTATTCAGACCCTGCGTCGGCCGAAACTCGTGATTTTCCGTCAGGTCAACCGAAAATCACAGTATTGACCAGGTACAGTTGTCAAAAACGATCTCCGCCCCGATCCGCCTGAAATCACGATCGTCCATCCAGATCGGTTAAATCATGATATTGCCCTCGGGGGGACGAAGTAGCTATTCAGACCCTGCGTCGGCCGAAACTCGTGATTTTCCGTCAGGTCAACCGAAAATCACAGTATTGACCAGGTACAGTTGTCAAAAACGATCTCCGCCCCGATCCGCCTGAAATCACGATCGTCCATCCAGATCGGTTAAATCATGATATTGCCCTCGGGGGGACGAAGTAGCTATTCAGACCCTGCGTCGGCCGAAACTCGTGATTTTCCGTCAGGTCAACCGAAAATCACAGTATTGACAAGGTACAGTTGTCAAAAACGATCTCCGCCCCGATCCGCCTAAAGTATCGATCAACTGTCCGGATCGGCAAAAATCCCGATTTTGCCCCCGGATGAATGAAATCACTATTCAGACCCAGCACCGGCTGAAACTCGTGATTCTCCATCAGGTCAACCGAAAATCACAGTATTGACTAGGAGCTACTGTAAAAAGCAATTTCCACCTCGACCGGACAGAAATCACGGTCAATCGTCTGAATCGGTAAAATCTCGATATTGCCCCCGGACGAACGAAATCCTTATTCAGACCTTGCAACGTCCGAAACTCGGGAGTCTTGGTCCGGTCAACCGAAAATCACAGTATTGACCTGGTACTGCTGTCAAAAACAATTTCCGCCTCGACTGGGCAGAATCACGATCGATCGTCCAGATCTGTAAAATCTCGATATTGCCCCCGAATGAACGAAATCGCTATTCAGACCCTGTAACGGCCGAAACTCGTGATTTTTTCTCTGGTCAACCGAAAATCACAGTACCGGCCAGGTACAGTTGCCAAAAATGATCTCCGCCCCGATCAGCCTGAAATCACGATCGTCCATCCAGATCGGTTAAATCATGATATTGCCCTCGGGGGGACGAAGTAGCTATTCAGACCCTGCGTCGGCCGAAACTCGAGATTTTCCGTTAGGTCAACCGAAAATCACAGTATTGACCAGGTACAGTTGTCAAAAACGATCTCCGCCCCGATCCGCCTAAAGTAACGATCAACTGTCCGGATCGGCAAAAATCCCGATTTTGCCCCCGGATGAATGAAATCACAATTCAGACCCAGCGCCGGCTGAAACTCGTGATTCTCCATCAGGTCAACCGAAAATCACAGTATTGACCTGGAGCTACTGTAAAAAGCCATTTCCACCTCGACCGGACAGAAATCACGGTCAATCGTCTGAATCGGTAAAATCTCGATATTGCCCCCGGACGAACGAAATCCTTATTCAGACCTTGCAACGTCCGAAACTCGAGATTCTTGGTCCGGTCAATCGAAAATCACAGTATTGACCTGGTACTGCTGTCAAAAACAATTTTCGCCTCGACTGGCCAGAATCACGATCGATCGTCCAGATCTGTAAAATCTCGATATTGCCCCCGGATGAACGAAATCGCTATTCAGACACTGTAACGGCCGAAACTCGTGATTTTTTTTCTGGTCAACCGAAAATCACAGTACCGACCCAGTGCAGTTGTCAAAAATGATCTCCGCCCCGATCCGCCTGAAATCCCGATCGTCCATCCAGATCGGTTAAATCATGATATTGCCCTCGGGGGGACGAAGTAGCTATTCAGACCCTGCGTCGGCCGAAACTCGTGATTTTCCGTCAGGTCAACCGAAAATCACAGTATTGACCAGGTACAGTTGTCAAAAACGATCTCCGCCCCGATCCGCCTGAAATCACGATCGTCCATCCAGATCGGTTAAATCATGATATTGCCCTCGGGGGGACGAAGTAGCTATTCAGACCCTGCGTCGGCCGAAACTCGTGATTTTCCGTCAGGTCAACCGAAAATCACAGTATTGACCAGGTACAGTTGTCAAAAACGATCTCCGCCCCGATCCGCCTAAAGTAACGATCAACTGTCCGGATCGGCAAAAATCCCGATTTTGCCCCCGGATGAATGAAATCACTATTCAGACCCAGCACCGGCTGAAACTCGTGATTCTCCATCAGGTCAACTGAAAATCACAGTATTGACCTGGAGCTACTGTAAAAAGCAATTTCCACCTCGACCGGACAGAAATCACGGTCAATCCTCTGAATCGATAAAATCTCGATATTGCCCCCGGACGAACGAAATCCTTATTCAGACCTTGCAACGTCCGAAACTCGGGATTCTTGGTCCGGTCAACCGAAAATCACAGTATTGACCTGGTACTGCTGTCAAAAACAATTTTCGCCTCGACTGGCCAGAATCACGATCGATCGTCCAGATCTGTAAAATCTCGATATTGCCCCCGGATGAACGAAATCGCTATTCAGACACTGTAACGGCCGAAACTTGTGATTTTTTCTCTGGTCAACCGAAAATCACAGTACCGACCGGGTACAGTTGCCAAAAATGATCTCCGCACCGATCAGCCTGAAATCACGATCGTCCATCCAGATCGGTTAAATCATGATATTGCCCTCGGGGGGACGAAGTAGATATTCAGACCCTGCGTCGGCCGAAACTCGTGATTTTCCGTCAGGTCAACCGAAAATCACAGTATTGACCAGGTACAGTTGTCAAAAACGATCTCCGCCCCGATCCGCCTGAAATCACGATCGTCCATCCAGATCGGTTAAATCATGATATTGCCCTCGGGGGGACGAAGTAGCTATTCAGACCCTGCGTCGGCCGAAACTCGTGATTTTCCGTCAGGTCAACCGAAAATCACAGTATTGACCAGGTACAGTTGTCAAAAACGATCTCCGCCCCGATCCGCCTGAAATCACGATCGTCCATCCAGATCGGTTAAATCATGATATTGCCCTCGGGGGGACGAAGTAGCTATTCAGACCCTGCGTCGGCCGAAACTCGTGATTTTCCGTCAGGTCAACCGAAAATCACAGTATTGACCAGGTACAGTTGTCAAAAACGATCTCCGCCCCGATCCGCCTAAAGTAACGATCAACTGTCCGGATCGGCAAAAATCCCGATTTTGCCCCCGGATGAATGAAATCACTATTCAGACCCAGCACCGGCTGAAACTCGTGATTCTCCATCAGGTCAACTGAAAATCACAGTATTGACCTGGAGCTACTGTAAAAAGCAATTTCCACCTCGACCGGACAGAAATCACGGTCAATCGTCTGAATCGATAAAATCTCGATATTGCCCCGGACGAACGAAATCCTTATTCAGACCTTGCAACGTCCGAAACTCGGGATTCTTGGTCCGGTCAACCGAAAATCACAGTATTGACCTGGTACTGCTGCCAAAAACAATTTTCGCCTCGACTGGCCAGAATCACGATCGATCGTCCAGATCTGTAAAATCTCGATATTGCCCCCGGATGAACGAAATCGCTATTCAGACACAGTAACGGCCGAAACTCGTGATTTTTTCTCTGGTCAACCGAAAATCACAGTACCGACCGGGTACAGTTGCCAAAAATGATCTCCGCCCCGATCAGCCTGAAATCACGATCGTCCATCCAGATCGGTTAAATCATGATATTGCCCTCGGGGGGACGAAGTAGCTATTCAGACCCTGCGTCGGCTGAAACTCGTGATTTTCCGTCAGGTCAACCGAAAATCACAGTATTGACCAGGTACAGTTGACAAAAACGATCTCCGCCCCGATCCGCCTGAAATCACGATCGTCCATCCAGATCGGTTAAATCATGATATTGCCCTCGGGGGGACGAAGTAGCTATTCAGACCCTGCGTCGGCCGAAACTCGTGATTTTCCGTCAGGTCAACCGAAAATCACAGTATTGACCAGGTACAGTTGTCAAAAACGATCTCCGCCCCGATCCGCCTAAAGTAACGATCAACTGTCCGGATCGGCAAAAATCCCGATTTTGCCCCCGGATGAATGAAATCACTATTCAGAGCCAGCACCGGCTGAAACTCGTGATTCTCCATCAGGTCAACCGAAAATCACAGTATTGACCTGGAGCTACTGTAAAAAGCAATTTCCACCTCGACCGGACAGAAATCACGGTCAATCGTCTGAATCAGTAAAATCTCGATATTGCCCCCGGACGAACGAAATCCTTATTCAGACCTTGCAACGTCCGAAACTCGGGATTCTTGGTCCGGTCAACCGAAAATCACAGTATTGACCTGGTACTGCTGTCAAAAACAATTTCCGCCTCGACTGGCCAGAATCACGATCGATCGTCCAGATCTGGAAAATCTCGATATTGCCCCCGGATGAACGAAATCGCAATTCAGACCCTGTAACGGCCGAAACTCGTGATTTTTTCTCTGGTCAACCGAAAATCACAGTACCGACCCAGTGCAGTTGTCAAAAATGATCTCCGCCCCGATCCGCCTGAAATCACGATCGTCCATCCAGATCGGTTAAATCATGATATTGCCCTCGGGGGGACGAAGTAGCTATTCAGACCCTGCGTCGCCCGAAACTCGTGATTTTCCGTCAGGTCAACCGAAAATCACAGTATTGACCAGGTACAGTTGTCAAAAACGATCTCCGCCCCGATCCGCCTGAAATCACGATCGTCCATCCAGATCGGTTAAATCATGATATTGCCCTCGGGGGGACGAAGTAGCTATTCAGACCCTGCGTCGGCCGAAACTCGTGATTTTCCGTCAGGTCAACCGAAAATCACAGTATTGACCAGGTACAGTTGTCAAAAACGATCTCCGCCCCGATCCGCCTAAAGTAACGATCAACTGTCCGGATCGGCAAAAATCCCGATTTTGCCCCCGGATGAATGAAATCACTATTCAGACCCAGCACCGGCTGAAACTCGTGATTCTCCATCCGGTCAACCGAAAATCACAGTATTGACCTGGAGCTACTGTAAAAAGCAATTTCCACCTCGACCGGACAGCAATCACGGTCAATCGTCTGAATCGGTAAAATCTCGATATTGCCCCCGGACGAACGAAATCCTTATTCAGACCTTGCAACGTCCGAAACTCGGGATTCTTGGTCCGGTCAACCGAAAATCACAGTAATGACCTGGTACTGCTGTCAAAAACAATTTTCGCCTCGACTGGCCAGAATCACGATCGATCGTCCAGATCTGTAAAATCTCGATATTGCCCCCGGATGAACGAAATCGCTATTCAGACACTGTAACGGCCGAAACTCATGATTTTTTCTCTGGTCAACCGAAAATCACAGTACCGACCGGGTACAGTTGCCAAAAATGATCTCCGCCCCGATCAGCCTGAAATCACGATCGTCCATCCAGATCGGTTAAATCATGATATTGCCCTCGGGGGGACGAAGTAGCTATTCAGACCCTGCGTCGGCCGAAACTCGTGATTTTCCGTCAGGACAACCGAAAATCACAGTATTGACCAGTTACAGTTGTCAAAAACGATCTCCGCCCCGATCCGCCTGAAATCACGATCGTCCATCCAGATCGGTTAAATCATGATATTGCCATCGGGGGGACGAAGGAGCTATTCAGACCCTGCGCCGGCCGAAACTCGTGATTTTCCGTCAGGTCAACCGAAAATCACAGTATTGACCAGGTACAGTTGTCAAAAACGATCTCCGCCCCGATCCGCCTGAAATCACGATCGTCCATCCAGTTCGGTTAAATCATGATATTGCCCTCGGGGGGACGAAGTAGCTATTCTGACCCTGCGTCGGCCGAAACTCGTGATTTTCCGTCAGGTCAACCGAAAATCACAGTATTGACCAGGTACAGTTGTCAAAAACGATCTCCGCCCCGATCCGCCTGAAATCACGATCAACTGTCCGGATCGGCAAAAATCCCGATTTTGCCCCCGGATGAATGAAATCACTATTCAGACCCAGCACCGGCTGAAACTCGTGATTCTCCATCAGGTCAACCGAAAATCACAGTATTGACCTGGAGCTACTGTAAAAAGCAATTTCCACCTCGACCGGACAGAAATCACGGTCAATCGTCTGAATCGGTAAAATCTCGATATTGCCCCCGGACGAACGAAATCCTTATTCAGACCTTGCAACGTCCGAAACTCGGGATTCTTGGTCCGGTCAACCGAAAATCACAGTATTGACCTGGTACTGCTGTCAAAAACAATTTCCGCCTCGACTGGCCAGAATCACGATCGATCGTCCAGATCTGGAAAATCTCGATATTGCCCCCGGATGAACGAAATCGCAATTCAGACACTGTAACGGCCGAAACTCGTGATTTTTTCTCTGGTCAACCGAAAATCACAGTACCGACCCAGTGCAGTTGTCAAAAATGATCTCCGCCCCGATCCGCCTGAAATCACAATCGTCCATCCAGATCGGTTAAATCATGATATTGCCCTCGAGGGGACGAAGTAGCTATTCAGACCCTGTGTCGGCCGAAACTCGTGATTTTCCGTCAGGTCAACCGAAAATCACAGTATTGACCAGGTACAGTTGTCAAAAACGATCTCCGCCCCGATCCAACTGAAATCACGATCGTCCATCCAGTTCGGTTAAATCATGATATTGCCCTCGGGGGGACGAAGTAGCTATTCTGACCCTGCGTCGGCCGAAACTCGTGATTTTCCGTCAGGTCAACCGAAAATCACAGTATTGACCAGGTACAGTTGTCAAAAACGATCTCCGCCCCGATCCGCCTGAAATCACGATCAACTGTCCGGATCGGCAAAAATCCCGATTTTGCCCCCGGATGAATGAAATCACTATTCAGACCCAGCACCGGCTGAAACTCGTGATTCTCCATCAGGTCAACCGAAAATCACAGTATTGACCTGGAGCTACTGTAAAAAGCAATTTCCACCTCGACCGGACAGAAATCACGGTCAATCGTCTGAATCGGTAAAATCTCGATATTGCCCCCGGACGAACGAAATCCTTATTCAGACCTTGCAACGTCCGAAACTCGGGATTCTTGGTCCGGTCAACCGAAAATCACAGTATTGACCTGGTACTGCTGTCAAAAACAATTTTCGCCTCGACTGGCCAGAATCACGATCGATCGTCCAGATCTGGAAAATCTCGATATTGCCCCCGGATGAACGAAATCGCAATTCAGACCCTGTAACGGCCGAAACTCGTGATTTTTTCTCTGGTCAACCGAAAATCACAGTACCGACCCAGTGCAGTTGTCAAAAATGATCTCCGCCCCGATCCGCCTGAAATCACAATCGTCCATCCAGATCGGTTAAATCATGATATTGCCCTCGAGGGGACGAAGTAGCTATTCAGACCCTGCGTCGGCCGAAACTCGTGATTTTCCGTCAGGTCAACCGAAAATCACAGTATTGACCAGGTACAGTTGTCAAAAACGATCTCCGCCCCGATCCGCCTGAAATCACGATCGTCCATCCAGTTCGGTTAAATCATGATATTGCCCTCGGGGGGACGAAGTAGCTATTCTGACCCTGCGTCGGCCGAAACTCGTGATTTTCCGTCAGGTCAACCGAAAATCACAGTATTGACCAGGTACAGTTGTCAAAAACGATCTCCGCCCCGATCCGCCTGAAATCACGATCAACTGTCCGGATCGGCAAAAATCCCGATTTTGCCCCCGGATGAATGAAATCACTATTCAGACCCAGCACCGGCTGAAACTCGTGATTCTCCATCAGGTCAACCGAAAATCACAGTATTGACCTGGAGCTACTGTAAAAAGCAATTTCCACCTCGACCGGACAGAAATCACGGTCAATCGTCTGAATCGGTAAAATCTCGATATTGCCCCCGGACGAACGAAATCCTTATTCAGACCTTGCAACGTCCGAAACTCGGGATTCTTGGTCCGGTCAACCGAAAATCACAGTATTGACCTGGTACTGCTGTCAAAAACAATTTTCGCCTCGACTGGCCAGAATCACGATCGATCGTCCAGATCTGGAAAATCTCGATATTGCCCCCGGATGAACGAAATCGCAATTCAGACCCTGTAACGGCCGAAACTCGTGATTTTTTCTCTGGTCAACCGAAAATCACAGTACCGACCCAGTGCAGTTGTCAAAAATGATCTCCGCCCCGATCCGCCTGAAATCACAATCGTCCATCCAGATCGGTTAAATCATGATATTGCCCTCGAGGGGACGAAGTAGCTATTCAGACCCTGCGTCGGCCGAAACTCGTGATTTTCCGTCAGGTCAACCGAAAATCACAGTATTGACCAGGTACAGTTGTCAAAAACGATCTCCGCCCCGATCCGCCTGAAATCACGATCGTCCATCCAGTTCGGTTAAATCATGATATTGCCCTCGGGGGGACGAAGAAGCTATTCTGACCCTGCGTCGGCCGAAACTCGTGATTTTCCGTCAGGTCAACCGAAAATCACAGTATTGACCAGGTACAGTTGTCAAAAACGATCTCCGCCCCGATCCGCCTGAAATCACGATCAACTGTCCGGATCGGCAAAAATCCCGATTTTGCCCCCGGATGAATGAAATCACTATTCAGACCCAGCACCGGCTGAAACTCGTGATTCTCCATCAGGTCAACCGAAAATCACAGTATTGACCTGGAGCTACTGTAAAAAGCAATTTCCACCTCGACCGGACAGAAATCACAGTCAATCGTCTGAATCGGTAAAATCTCGATATTGCCCCCGGACGAACGAAATCCTTATTCTGACCTTGCAACGTCCGAAACTCGGGATTCTTGGTCCGGTCAACTGAAAATCACAGTATTGACCTGGTACTGCTGTCAAAAACAATTTCCGCCTCGACTGGCCAGAATCACGATCGATCGTCCAGATCTGGAAAATCTCGATATTGCCCCCGGATGAACGAAATCGCAATTCAGACCCTGTAACGGCCGAAACTCGTGATTTTTTCTCTGGTCAACCGAAAATCACAGTACCGACCCAGTGCAGTTGTCAAAAATGATCTCCGCCCCGATCCGCCTGAAATCACAATCGTCCATCCAGATCGGTTAAATCATGATATTGCCCTCGAGGGGACGAAGTAGCTATTCAGACCCTGCGTCGGCCGAAACTCGTGATTTTCCGTCAGGTCAACCGAAAATCACAGTATTGACCAGGTACAGTTGTCAAAAACGATCTCCGCCCCGATCCGCCTGAAATCACGATCGTCCATCCAGTTCGGTTAAATCATGATATTGCCCTCGGGGGGACGAAGTAGCTATTCTGACCCTGCGTCGGCCGAAACTCGTGATTTTCCGTCAGGTCAACCGAAAATCACAGTATTGACCAGGTACAGTTGTCAAAAACGATCTCCGCCCCGATCCGCCTGAAATCACGATCAACTGTCCGGATCGGCAAAAATCCCGATTTTGCCCCCGGATGAATGAAATCACTATTCAGAGCCAGCACCGGCTGAAACTCGTGATTCTCCATCAGGTCAACCGAAAATCACAGTATTGACCTGGAGCTACTGTAAAAAGCAATTTCCACCTCGACCGGACAGAAATCACGGTCAATCGTCTGAATCGGTAAAATCTCGATATTGCCCCCGGACGAACGAAATCCTTATTCAGACCTTGCAACGTCCGAAACTCGGGATTCTTGGTCCGGTCAACCGAAAATCACAGTATTGACCTGGTACTGCTGTCAAAAACAATTTCCGCCTCGACTGGCCAGAATCACGATCGATCGTCCAGATCTGGAAAATCTCGATATTGCCCCCGGATGAACGAAATCGCAATTCAGACCCTGTAACGGCCGAAACTCGTGATTTTTTCTCTGGTCAACCGAAAATCACAGTACCGACCCAGTGCAGTTGTCAAAAATGATCTCCGCCCCGATCCGCCTGAAATCACGATCGTCCATCCAGATCGGTTAAATCATGATATTGCCCTCGGGGGGACGAAGTAGCTATTCTGACCCTGCGTCGGCCGAAACTCGTGATTTTCCGTCAGGTCAACCGAAAATCACAGTATTGACCAGGTACAGTTGTCAAAAACGATCTCCGCCCCGATCCGCCTAAAGTAACGATCAACTGTCCGGATCGGCAAAAATCCCGATTTTGCCCCCGGATGAATGAAATCACTATTCAGAGCCAGCACCGGCTGAAACTCGTGATTCTCCATCAGGTCAACCGAAAATCACAGTATTGACCTGGAGCTACTGTAAAAAGCAATTTCCACCTCGACCGGACAGAAATCACGGCCAATCGTCTGAATCGGTAAAATCTCGATATTGCCCCCGGACGAACGAAATCCTTATTCAGACCTTGCAACGTCCGAAACTCGGGATTCTTGGTTCGGTCAACCGAAAATCACAGTATTGACCTGGTACTGCTGTCAAAAACAATTTCCGCCTCGACTGGCCAGAATCACGATCGATCGTCCAGATTTGGAAAATCTCGATATTGCCCCCGGATGAACGAAATCGCAATTCAGACCCTGTAACGGCCGAAACTCGTGATTTTTTCTCTGGTCAACCGAAAATCACAGTACCGACCCAGTGCAGTTGTCAAAAATGATCTCCGCCCCGATCCGCCTGAAATCACAATCGTCCATCCAGATCGGTTAAATCATGATATTGCCCTCGAGGGGACGAAGTAGCTATTCAGACCCTGCGTCGGCCGAAACTCGTGATTTTCCGTCAGGTCAACCGAAAATCACAGTATTGACCAGGTACAGTTGTCAAAAACGATCTCCGCCCCGATTCGCCTGAAATCACGATCGTCCATCCAGTTCGGTTAAATCATGATATTGCCCTCGGGGGGACGAAGTAGCTATTCTGACCCTGCGTCGGCCGAAACTCGTGATTTTCCGTCAGGTCAACCGAAAATCACAGTATTGACCAGGTACAGTTGTCAAAAACGATCTCCGCCCCGATCCGCCTGAAATCACGATCAACTGTCCGGATCGGCAAAAATCCCGATTTTGCCCCCGGATGAATGAAATCACTATTCAGAGCCAGCACCGGCTGAAACTCGTGATTCTCCATCAGGTCAACCGAAAATCACAGTATTGACCTGGAGCTACTGTAAAAAGCAATTTCCACCTCGACCGGACAGAAATCACGGTCAATCGTCTGAATCGGTAAAATCTCGATATTGCCCCCGGACGAACGAAATCCTTATTCAGACCTTGCAACGTCCGAAACTCGGGATTCTTGGTCCGGTCAACCGAAAATCACAGTATTGACCTGGTACTGCTGTCAAAAACAATTTTCGCCTCGACTGGCCAGAATCACGATCGATCGTCCAGATCTGGAAAATCTCGATATTGCCCCCGGATGAACGAAATCGCAATTCAGACCCTGTAACGGCCGAAACTCGTGATTTTTTCTCTGGTCAACCGAAAATCACAGTACCGACCCAGTGCAGTTGTCAAAAATGATCTCCGCCCCGATCCGCCTGAAATCACAATCGTCCATCCAGATCGGTTAAATCATGATATTGCCCTCGAGGGGACGAAGTAGCTATTCAGACCCTGCGTCGGCCGAAACTCTTGATTTTCCGTCAGGTCAACCGAAAATCACAGTATTGACCAGGTATAGTTGTCAAAAACGATCTCCGCCCCGATCCGCCTGAAATCACGATCAACTGTCCGGATCGGCAAAAATCCCGATTTTGCCCCCGGATGAATGAAATCACTATTCAGACCCAGCACCGGCTGAAACTCGTGATTCTCCATCAGGTCAACCGAAAATCACAGTATTGATCTGGAGCTACTGTAAAAAGCAATTTCCACCTCGACCGGACAGAAATCACAGTCAATCGTCTGAATCGGTAAAATCTCGATATTGCCCCCGGACGAACGAAATCCTTATTCAGACCTTGCAACGTCCGAAACTCGGGATTCTTGGTCCGGTCAACCGAAAATCACAGTATTGACCTGGTACTGCTGTCAAAAACAATTTTCGCCTCGACTGGCCAGAATCACGATCGATCGTCCAGATCTGTAAAATCTCAATATTGCCCCCGGATGAACGAAATTGCTATTCAGACACTGTAACGGCCGAAACTCATGATTTTTTCTCTGGTCAACCGAAAATCACAGTACCGACCGGGTACAGTTGCCAAAAATGATCTCCGCCCCGATCCGCCTGAAATCACAATCGTCCATCCAGATCGGTTAAATCATGATATTGCCCTCGAGGGGACGAAGTAGCTATTCAGACCCTGCGTCGGCCGAAACTCGTGATTTTCCGTCAGGTCAACCGAAAATCACAGTATTGACCAGGTACAGTTGTCAAAAACGATCTCCGCCCCGATCCGCCTGAAATCACGATCGTCCATCCAGTTCGGTTAAATCATGATATTGCCCTCGGGGGGACGAAGTAGCTATTCTGACCCTGCGTCGGCCGAAACTCGTGATTTTCCGTCAGGTCAACCGAAAATCACAGTATTGACCAGGTACAGTTGTCAAAAACGATCTCCGCCCCGATCCGCCTAAAGTAACGATCAACTGTCCGGATCGGCAAAAATCTCGATTTTGCCCCCGGATGAATGAAATCACTATTCAGAGCCAGCACCGGCTGAAACTCGTGATTCTCCATCAGGTCAACCGAAAATCACAGTATTGACCTGGAGCTACTGTAAAAAGCAATTTCCACCTTGACCGGACAGAAATCACGGTCAATCGTCTGAATCGGTAAAATCTCGATATTGCCCCCGGACGAACGAAATCCTTATTCAGACCTTGCAACGTCCGAAACTCGGGATTCTTGGTCCGGTCAACCGAAAATCACAGTATTGACCTGGTACTGCTGTCAAAAACAATTTCCGCCTCGACTGGCCAGAATCACGATCGATCGTCCAGATCTGGAAAATCTCGATATTGCCCCCGGATGAACGAAATCGCAATTCAGACCCTGTAACGGCCGAAACTCGTGATTTTTTCTCTGGTCAACCGAAAATCACAGTACCGACCCAGTGCAGTTGTCAAAAATGATCTCCGCCCCGATCCGCCTGAAATCACGATCGTCCATCCAGATCGGTTAAATCATGATATTGCCCTCGGGGGGACGAAGTAGCTATTCAGACCCTGCGTCGGCCGAAACTCGTGATTTTCCGTCAGGTCAACCGAAAATCACAGTATTGACCAGGTACAGTTGTCAAAAACGATCTCCGCCCCGATCCGCCTGAAATCACGATCGTCCATCCAGATCGGTTAAATCATGATATTGCCCTCGGGGGGACAAAGTAGCTATTCAGACCCTGCGTCGGACGAAACTCGTGATTTTCCGTCAGGTCAACCGAAAATCACAGTATTGACCAGGTACAGTTGTCAAAAACGATCTCCGCCCCGATCCGCCTAAAGTAACGATCAACTGTCCGGATCGGCAAAAATCCCGATTTTGCCCCCGGATGAATGAAATCACTATTCAGAGCCAGCACCGGCTGAAACTCGTGATTCTCCATCAGGTCAACCGAAAATCACAGTATTGACCTGGAGCTACTGTAAAAAGCAATTTCCACCTCGACCGGACAGAAATCACGGTCAATCGTCTGAATCGGTAAAATCTCGATATTGCCCCCGGACGAACGAAATCCTTATTCAGACCTTGCAACGTCCGAAACTCGGGATTCTTGGTCCGGTCAACCGAAAATCACAGTATTGACCTGGTACTGCTGTCAAAAACAATTTTCGCCTCGACTGGCCAGAATCACGATCGATCGTCCAGATCTGTAAAATCTCAATATTGCCCCCGGATGAACGAAATCGCTATTCAGACACTGTAACGGCCGAAACTCATGATTTTTTCTCTGGTCAACCGAAAATCACAGTACCGACCGGGTACAGTTGCCAAAAATGATCTCCGCCCCGATCAGCCTGAAATCACGATCGTCCATCCAGATCGGTTAAATCATGATATTGCCCTCGGGGGGACGAAGTAGCTATTCAGACCCTGCGTCGGCCGAAACTCGTGATTTTCCGTCAGGACAACCGAAAATCACAGTATTGACCAGGTACAGTTGTCAAAAACGATCTCCGCCCCGATCCGCCTGAAATCACGATCGTCCATCCAGATCGGTTAAATCATGATATTGCCATCGGGGGGACGAAGGAGCTATTCAGACCCTGCGCCGGCCGAAACTCGTGATTTTCCGTCAGGTCAACCGAAAATCACAGTATTGACCAGGTACAGTTGTCAAACACGATCTCCGCCCCGATCCGCCTAAAGTAACGATCAACTGTCCGGATCGGCAAAAATCCCGATTTTGCCCCCGGATGAATGAAATCACTATTCAGTGCCAGCACCGGCTGAAACTCGTGATTCTCCATCAGGTCAACCGAAAATCACAGTATTGACCTGGAGCTACTGTAAAAAGCAATTTCCACCTCGACCGGACAGAAATCACGGCCAATCGTCTGAATCGGTAAAATCTCGATATTGCCCCCGGACGAACGAAATCCTTATTCAGACCTTGCAACGTCCGAAACTCGGGATTCTTGGTTCGGTCAACCGAAAATCACAGTATTGACCTGGTACTGCTGTCAAAAACAATTTCCGCCTCGACTGGCCAGAATCACGATCGATCGTCCAGATCTGGAAAATCTCGATATTGCCCTCGGATGAACGAAATCGCTATTCAGACCCTGTAACGGCTGAAACTCGTGATTTTTTCTCTGGTCAACCGAAAATCACAATACCGACCCGGTGCAATTGTAAAAAACGATCTCCGCCCCAATCAGCCTGAAATCACGATCGTCCATCCAGATCGGTTAAATCACGATATTGCCCTCGGGGGGACGAAGTAGCTATTCAGACCCTGCGTCGGCCGAAACTCGTGATTTTCCGTCAGGTCAACCGAAAATCACAGTATTGACAAGGTACAGTTGTCAAAAACGATCTCCGCCCCGATCCGCCTAAAGTAACGATCAACTGCCCGGATCGGCAAAAATCCCGATTTTGCCCCCGGATGAATGAAATCACTATTCAGACCCAGCACCGGCTGAAACTCGTGATTCTCCATCAGGTCAACCGAAAATCACAGTATTGACCTGGAGCTACTGTAAAAAGCAATTTCCACCTCGACCGGACAGAAATCACGGTCAATCGTCTGAATCGGTAAAATCTCGATATTGCCCCCGGACGAACGAAATCCTTATTCAGACCTTGCAACGTCTGATACTCGGGATTCTTGGTCCGGTCAACCGAAAATCACAGTATTGACCTGGTACTGCTGTCAAAAACAATTTCCGCCTCGACTGGGCAGAATCACGATCGATCGTCCAGATCTGTAAAATCTCGATATTGCCCCCGGATGAACGAAATCGCTATTCTGACACTGCAATGGCCGAAACTCGTGATTTTTTCTCTGGTCAACCGAAAATCACAGTACCGACTAGGTACAGTTGTCAAAAATGATCTCCGCCCCGATCAGCCTGAAATCATGATCGTCCATCCAGATCGGTTAAATCATGATATTGCCCCCGGATGAACGAAATCGCTATTCAGACCCTGCAACGGCTGAAACTCGTGATTTTTTCTCTGGTCAACCGAAAATCACAGTGCCAACCAGGTACAGTTGTCAAAAATGATCTCCGCCCCGATCCTCCTGAAATCACGATCGTCCATCAAGATCGGTTAAATCGTGATATTGGCCTCGGGGGGACGAAGTAGCTATTCAGACCCTGCGTCGGCCGAAACTCGTGATTTTCCGTCAGGTCAACCGAAAATCACAGTATTGACCAGGTACAGTTGCCAAAAACGATCTCCGCCCCGATCCGCCTAAAGTAACGATCAACTGTCCGGATCGGCAAAAATCCCGATTTTGCCCACGGATGAATGAAATCACTATTCAGACCCAGCACTGGCTGAAACTCGTGATTTTCCGTCTGGTCAACCGAAAATCACAGTACTGACCTGGAGCTTCTGTGAAAAACAATTTCCACCTCGACCGGACAGAAATCACGGTCAATCGTCTGAATCGGTAAAATCTCGATATTGCCCCCGGACGAACGAAATCCTTATTCAGACCTTGCAACGGCCGAAACTCGGGATTCTTGGTCCGGTCAACCGAAAATCACAATATTGACCTGGTACTGCTGTCATAAACAATTTTCGCCTCGACTGGCCAGAATCACGATCGATCGTCCGGATCTGTAAAATCTCGATATTGCCCCCGGATGAACGAAATCGCTATTCAGGCCCTGCAACTGCCGAAACTCGTGATTTTTTCTCTGGTCAACCGAAAATCATAGTACCGACCAGGTGCAGTTGTCAAAAAAGATCTCCGCCCCGATCAGCCAGAAATCACGATCGTCCATCCAGATCGGTTAAATCATGATATTTCCCTCGGGGGGACGAAGTAGCTATTCAGACCCTGCGTCGGCCGAAACTCGTGATTTTCCGTCAGGACAACCGAAAATCACAGTATTGACCAGGTACAGTTGTCAAAAACGATCTCCGCCCCGATCCGCCTAAAGTAACGATCAACTGTCCGGATCGGCAAAAATCCCGATTTTGCCCCCAGATGAATGAAATCTCTATTCAGACCCAGCACCGGCTGAAACTCGTGATTTTCCATCTGGTCAACCGAAAATCACAGTATTGACCTGGAGCTACTGTAAAAAACAATTTCCACCTCGACCGGACAGAAATCACGGTCAATCGTCTGAATCGGTAAAATCTCGATATTGCCCCCGGACGAACGAAATCCTTATTCAGACCTTGCAACGGCCGAAACTCGGGATTCTTGGTCCGGTCAACCGAAAATCACAGTATTGACCTGGTACTGCTGTCAAAAACCATTTCTGCCTCGACTGGCCAGAATCACGATCGATCGTCCAGATTTGTAAAATCCTGATATTGCCCCTGGATGAACGAAATCGCTGTTCAGACCCTGCAACGGCCGAAACTCGTGATTTTTTCTCTGGTCAACCGAAAATCACAGTACCGACCAGGTACAGTTGTCAAAAATGATCTCCGCCCCGATCAGCCTGAAATCACGATCGTCCTTCCAGATCGGTTAAATCACGATATTGCCCACGGGGGGACGAAGTAGCTATTCAGACCCTGTGTCGGCCGAAACTCGTGATTTTCCGTCAGGTCAACCGAAAATCACAGTACCGACCAGGTGCAGTTGTCAAAAATGATCTCCGCCCCGATCAGCCTGAAATCACGATCGTCCATCCAGATCGGTTAAATCATGATATTGCCCTCGGGGGGACGAAGTAGCTATTCAGACCCTGCGTCGGCCGAAACTCGTGATTTTCCGTCAGGTCAACCGAAAATCACAGTACCGACCAGGTGCAGTTGTCAAAAAAGATCTCCGCCCCGATCAGCCAGAAATCACGATCGTCCATCCAGATCGGTTAAATCATGATATTTCCCTCGGGGGGACGAAGTAGCTATTCAGACCCTGCGTCGGCCGAAACTCGTGATTTTCCGTCAGGTCAACCGAAAATCACAGTATTGACCAGGTACAGTTTCCAAAAACGATCTCCGCCCCGGTCCGCCTAAAGTAACGATCAACTGTCCGGATCGGCAAAAATCCAGATTTTGCCCCCAGATGAATGAAATCTCTATTCAGACCCAGCACCGGCTGAAACTCGTGATTTTCCATCAGGTCAACCGAAAATCACAGTACTGACCTGGAGCTACTGTAAAAAACAATTTCCACCTCGACCGGACAGAAATCACGGTCAATCGTCTGAATCGGTAAAATCTCGATATTGCCCCCGGACGAACGAAATCCTTATTCAGACCTTGCAACGGCCGAAACTCGGGATTCTTGGTCCGGTCAACCGAAAATCACAGTATTGACCTGGTACTGCTGTCAAAAACAATTTCTGCCTCGACTGGCCAGAATCACGATCGATCGTCCAGATTTGTAAAATCCTGATATTGCCCCTGGATGAACGAAATCGCTGTTCAGACCCTGCAACGGCCGAAACTCGTGATTTTTTCTCTGGTCAACCGAAAATCACAGTACCGACCAGGTACAGTTGTCAAAAATGATCTCCGCCCCGATCAGCCTGAAATCACGATCGTCCTTCCAGATCGGTTAAATCATGATATTGCCCTCGGGGGGACGAAGTAGCTATTCAGACCCTGCGTCGGCCGAAACTCGTGATTTTCCGTTAGGTCAACCGAAAATCACAGTACCGACCAGGTGCAGTTGTCAAAAATGATCTCCGCCCCGATCAGCCTGAAATCACGATCGTCCATCCAGATCGGTTAAATCATGATATTGCCCCCGGAGGAACGAAATCGCTATTCAGACCCTGCAACGGCCGAAACTCGTGATTTTTTCTCTGGTCAACCGAAAATCACAGTACCGACCAGGTGCAGTTGTCAAAAATGATCTCCGCCCCGATCAGCCTGAAATCACGATCGTCCTTCCAGATCGGTTAAATCATGATATCGCCCTCGGGGGGACGAAGTAGCTATTCAGACCCTGCGTCGGCCGAAACTCGTGATTTTCCGTCAGGTCAACCGAAAATCACAGTACCGACCAGGTGCAGTTGTCAAAAATGATCTCCGCCCCGATCAGCCTGAAATCACGATCGTCCATCCAGATCGGTTAAATCATGATATTGCCCCCGGAGGAACGAAATCGCTATTCAGACCCTGCAACGGCCGAAACTCGTGATTTTTTCTCTGGTCAACCGAAAATCACAGTACCGACCAGGTGCAGTTGTCAAAAATGATCTCCGCCCCGATCAGCCTGAAATCACGATCGTCCATCCAGATCGGTTAAATCATGATATTGCCCTCGGGGGGACGAAGTAGCTATTCAGACCCTGCGTCGGGCGAAACTCGTGATTTTCCGTCAGGTCAACTGAAAATCAAAGTATTGACCAGGTACAGTAGCCAAAAACGATCTCCGCCCCGATCTGCCTAAAGTAACGATCAACTGTCCGGATCGGCAAAAATCCCGATTTTGCCCCCGGATGAATGAAATCACTATTCAGGCCCAGCACCGGCTGAAACTCGTGATTTTCCATCAGGTCAACCGAAAATCACAGTACCGACCAGGTGCAGTTGTCAAAAATGATCTCCGCCCCGATCAGCCTGAAATCACGATCGTCCATCTAGATCGGTTAAATCATGATATTGCCCTCGGGGGGACGAAGTAGCTATTCAGACCCTGCGTCGGCCGAAACTCGTGATTTTCCGTCAGGTCAACCAAAAATCACAGTATTGACCAGGAACAGTTGCCAAAAACGATCTCCGCCCCGATCCGCCTAAAGTAACGATCAACTGTCCGGATCGGCAAAAATCCCGATTTTGCCCCCGGATGAATGAAATCACTATTCAGACCCAGCACCGGCTGAAACTCGTGATTTTCCGTCTGGTCAACCGAAAATCACAGTACTGACCTGGAGCTACTGTAAAAAACAATTTCCACCTCGACCGGACAGAAATCACGGTCAATCGTCTGAATCGGTAAAATCTCGATATTGCCCCCGGACGAACGAAATCCTTATTCAGACCTTGCAACGGCCGAAACTCGGGATTCTTGGTCCGGTCAACCGAAAATCACAATATTGACCTGGTACTGCTGTCATAAACAATTTTCGCCTCGACTGGCCAGAATCACGATCGATCGTCCAGATCTGTAAAATCACGATATTGCCCCCGGATGAACGAAATCGCTATTCAGGCCCTGCAACTGCCGAAACTCGTGATTTTTTCTCTGGTCTACCGAAAATCACAGTACCGACCAGGTGCAGTTGTCAAAAATGATCTCCGCCCCGATCAGCCTGAAATCACGATCGTCCTTCCAGATCGGTTAAATCATGATATTGCCCTCGGGGGGACGAAGTAGCTATTCAGACCCTGCGTCGGCCGAAACTCGTGATTTTCCGTCAGGTCAACCGAAAATCACAGTACCGACCAGGTGCAGTTGTCAAAAAAGATCTCCGCCCCGATCAGCCTGAAATCACGATCGTCCATCCAGATCGGTTAAATCATGATATTTCCCTCGGGGGAACGAAGTAGCTATTCAGACCCTGCGTCGGCCGAAACTCGTGATTTTCCGTCAGGTCAACCGAAAATCACAGTATTGACCAGGTACAGTTGCCAAAAACGATCTCCGCCCCGGTCCGCCTAAAGTAACGATCAACTGTCCGGATCGGCAAAAATCCAGATTTTGCCCCCAGATGAATGAAATCTCTATTCAGACCCAGCACCGGCTGAAACTCGTGATTTTCCATCAGGTCAACCGAAAATCACAGTACTGACCTGGAGCTACTGTAAAAAACAATTTCCACCTCGACCGGACAGAAATCACGGTCAATCGTCTGAATCGGTAAAATCTCGATATTGCCCCCGGACGAACGAAATCCTTATTCAGACCTTGCAACGGCCGAAACTCGGGATTCTTGGTCCGGTCAACCGAAAATCACAGTATTGACCTGGTACTGCTGTCAAAAACAATTTCTGCCTCGACTGGCCAGAATCACGATCGATCGTCCAGATTTGTAAAATCCTGATATTGCCCCTGGATGAACGAAATCGCTGTTCAGACCCTGCAACGGCCGAAACTCGTGATTTTTTCTCTGGTCAACCGAAAATCACAGTACCGACCAGGTACAGTTGTCAAAAATGATCTCCGCCCCGATCAGCCTGAAATCACGATCGTCCTTCCAGATCGGTTAAATCATGATATTGCCCTCGGGGGGACGAAGTAGCTATTCAGACCCTGCGTCGGCCGAAACTCGTGATTTTCCGTCAGGTCAACCGAAAATCACAGTACCGACCAGGTGCAGTTGTCAAAAATGATCTCCGCCCCGATCAGCCTGAAATCACGATCGTCCATCCAGATCGGTTAAATCATGATATTGCCCCCGGAGGAACGAAATCGCTATTCAGACCCTGCAACGGCCGAAACTCGTGATTTTTTCTCTGGTCAACCGAAAATCACAGTACCGACCAGGTGCAGTTGTCAAAAATGATCTCCGCCCCGATCAGCCTGAAATCACGATCGTCCTTCCAGATCGGTTAAATCATGATATTGCCCTCGGGGGGACGAAGTAGCTATTCAGACCCTGCGTCGGCCGAAACTCGTGATTTTCCGTCAGGTCAACCGAAAATCACAGTACCGACCAGGTGCAGTTGTCAAAAATGATCTCCGCCCCGATCAGCCTGAAATCACGATCGTCCATCCAGATCGGTTAAATCATGATATTGCCCCCGGAGGAACGAAATCGCTATTCAGACCCTGCAACGGCCGAAACTCGTGATTTTTTCTCTGGTCAACCGAAAATCACAGTACCGACCAGGTGCAGTTGTCAAAAATGATCTCCGCCCCGATCAGCCTGAAATCACGATCGTCCTTCCAGATCGGTTAAATCATGATATTGCCCTCGGGGGGACGAAGTAGCTATTCAGACCCTGCGTCGGCCGAAACTCGTGATTTTCCGTCAGGTCAACCGAAAATCACAGTACCGACCAGGTGCAGTTGTCAAAAAAGATCTCCGCCCCGATCTGCCTAAAGTAACGATCAACTGTCCGGATCGGCAAAAATCCCGATTTTGCCCCCGGATGAATGAAATCACTATTCAGGCCCAGCACCGGCTGAAACTCGTGATTTTCCATCAGGTCAACCGAAAATCACAGTACCGGCCAGGTGCAGTTGTCAAAAATGATCTCCGCCCCGATCAGCCTGAAATCACGATCGTCCATCCAGATCGGTTAAATCATGATATTGCCCTCGGGGGGACGAAGTAGCTATTCAGACCCTGCGTCGGCCGAAACTCGTGATTTTCCGTCAGGTCTACCAAAAATCACAGTATTGACCAGGAACAGTTGCCAAAAACGATCTCCGCCCCGATCCGCCTAAAGTAACGATCAACTGTCCGGATCGGCAAAAATCCCGATTTTGCCCCCGGATGAATGAAATCACTATTCAGACCCAGCACCGGCTGAAACTCGTGATTTTCCGTCTGGTCAACCGAAAATCACAGTACTGACCTGGAGCTACTGTAAAAAACAATTTCCACCTCGACCGGACAGAAATCACGGTCAATCGTCTGAATCGGTAAAATCTCGATATTGCCCCCGGACGAACGAAATCCTTATTCAGACCTTGCAACGGCCGAAACTCGGGATTCTTGGTCCGGTCAACCGAAAATCACAATATTGACCTGGTACTGCTGTCATAAACAATTTTCGCCTCGACTGGCCAGAATCACGATCGATCGTCCAGATCTGTAAAATCTCGATATTGCCCCCGGATGAACGAAATCGCTATTCAGGCCCTGCAACTGCCGAAACTCGTGATTTTTTCTCTGGTCTACCGAAAATCACAGTACCGACCAGGTGCAGTTGTCAAAAATGATCTCCGCCCCGATCAGCCTGAAATCACGATCGTCCATCCAGATCGGTTAAATCATGATATTGCCCTCGGGGGGACGAAGTAGCTATTCAGACCCTGCGTCGGCCGAAACTCGTGATTTTCCGTCTGGTCAACTGAAAATCACAGTATTGACCAGGTACAGTAGCCAAAAACGATCTCCGCCCCGATCTGCCTAAAGTAACGATCAACTGTCCAGATCGGCAAAAATCCCGATTTTGCCCCCGGATGAATGAAATCACTATTCAGGCCCAGCACCGGCTGAAACTCGTGATTTTCCATCAGGTCAACCGAAAATCACAGTACCGACCAGGTGCAGTTGTCAAAAATGATCTCCGCCCCGATCAGCCTGAAATCACGATCGTCCATCTAGATCGGTTAAATCATGATATTGCCCTCGGGGGGACGAAGTAGCTATTCAGAC
Organism: Delonix regia; assembly: GCA_037074485.1. Taxonomy (NCBI): domain Eukaryota; kingdom Viridiplantae; phylum Streptophyta; class Magnoliopsida; order Fabales; family Fabaceae; genus Delonix; species Delonix regia. The sequence goes on along the minus strand of JAYWLE010000113.1, from coordinate 29,335 downwards.
CCTGCGTCGGCCGAAACTCGTGATTTTCCGTCAGGTCAACCAAAAATCACAGTATTGACCAGGAACAGTTGCCAAAAACGATCTCCGCCCCGATCCGCCTAAAGTAACGATCAACTGTCCGGATCGGCAAAAATCCCGATTTTGCCCCCGGATGAATGAAATCACTATTCAGACCCAGCACCGGCAGAAACTCGTGATTTTCCGTCGGGTCAACCGAAAATCACAGTACTGACCTGGAGCTACTGTAAAAAACAATTTCCACCTCGACCGGACAGAAATCACGGTCAATCGTCTGAATCGGTAAAATCTCGATATTGCCCCCGGATGAACGAAATCGCTGTTCAAACCCTGCAACGGCCGAAACTCGTGATTTTTTCTCTGGTCAACCAAAAATCACAGTACCGACCAGGTACAGTTGTCAAAAATGATCTCCGCCCCGATCAGCCTGAAATCACGATCGTCCATCCAGATCGGTTAAATCATGGTATTGCCCCCGGATGAACGGAATCGCTATTCAGACCCTGCAACGGCCGAAGCTCGTGATTTTTTGTCTGGCCGACCGAAAAACACAGTACCTACCAGGTGCAGTTGTCAAAAATGATCTCCGCCCCGATCAGCCTGAAATCACGATCGTCCATCCAGATCGGTTAAATCATGATATTGCCCTCGGTGGGACGAAGTAGCTATTCAGACCCTGCGTCGGCCGAAACTCGTGATTTTCCGTCAGGTCAACCGAAAATCACAGTATTGACCAGGTACAGTTGCCAAAAACGATCTCCGCCCCGGTCCGCCTAAAGTAACGATCAACTGTCCGGATCGGCAAAAATCCCGATTTTGCCCCCGGATGAATGAAATCACTATTCAGACCCAGCACCGGCTGAAACTCGTGATTTTCCATCAGGTCAACCGAAAATCACAGTATTGACCAGGAGCTACTGTAAAAAACAATTTCCACCTCGACCAGACAGAAATCACGGTCAATCGTCTGAATCGGTAAAATCTCGATATTGCCCCCAGACGAACGAAATCCTTATTCAGACCTTGCAACGGCCGAAACTCGGGATTCTTGGTCCGGTCAACCGAAAATCACAGTATTGACCTGGTACTGCTGTCAAAAACAATTTCCGCCTCGACTGGCCAGAATCACGATCGATCGTCCAGATCTGTAAAATCTCGATATTGCCCCCGGATGAACGAAATCGCTGTTCAGACCCTGCAACGGCCGAAACTCGTGATTTTTTCTCTGGTCAACCGAAAATCACAGTACCGACCAGGTGCAGTTGTCAAAAATGATCTCCGCCCCGATCAGCCTGAAATCACGATCGTCCATCCAGATCGGTTAAATCATGATATTGCCCTCGGGGGGACGAAGTAGCTATTCAGACCCTGCGTCGGCCGAAACTCGTGATTTTCCGTCAGGTCAACCGAAAATCACAGTATTGGCCAGGTGCAGTTGCCAAAAACGATCTCCGCCCCGATCCGCCTAAAGTAACGATCAACTGTCCGGATCGGCAAAAATCCCGATTTTGCCCCCGGATGAATGAAATCACTATTCAGGCCCAGCACCGGCTGAAACTCGGGATTTTCCATCAGGTCAACCGAAAATCACAGTATTGACCTGGAGCTACTGTAAAAAGCAATTTCCACCTCGACCGGACAGAAATCACGGTCAATCGTCTGAATCGGTAAAATCTCGATATTGCCCCCGGACGAACGAAATCCTTATTCAGACCTTGCAACGGCCGAAACTCGGGATTCTAGGTCCGGTCACTCGAAAATCACAGTATTGACCTGGTACTGCTGTCGACAACAATTTCCGCCTCGACTGGCCAGAATCACGATCGATCGTCCAGATCTGTAAAATCTCGATATTGCCCCCGGATGAACGAAATCGCTATTCAGACCCTGCAACGGCCGAAACTCGTGATTTTTTCTCTGGTCAACCGAAAATCACAGTACCGACCAGGTGCAGTTGTCAAAAATGATCTCCGCCCCGATCAGCCTGAAATCACGATCGTCCATCCAGATCGGTTAAATCATGATATTGCCCTCGGGGGGACGAAGTAGCTATTCAGACCCTGCGTCGGCCGAAACTCGTGATTTTCCGTCAGGTCAACCGAAAATCACAGTATTGACCAGGTACAGTTGCCAAAAACGATCTCCGCCCCGATCCGCCTAAAGTAACGATCAACTGTCCGGATCGGCAAAAATCCCGATTTTGCCCCCGGATGAATGAAATCACTATTCAGACCCAGCACCGGCTGAAACTCGTGATTTTCCATCAGGTCAACCGAAAATCACAGTATTGACCTGGAGCTACTGTAAAAAGCAATTTCCACCTCGACCGGACAGAAATCACGGTCAATCGTCTGAATCGGTAAAATCTCGATATTGCCCCCGGACGAACGAAATCCTTATTCAGACCTTGCAACGGCCGAAACTCGGGATTCTTGGTCCGATCAACTGAAAATCACAGTATTGACCTGGTACTGCTGTCAAAAACAATTTCCGCCTCGACTGGCCAGAATCACGATCGATCGTCCAGATCTGTAAAATCTCGATATTGCCCCCGGATGAACGAAATCGCTGTTCAGACCCTACAACGGCCGAAACTCGTGATTTTTTCTCTGGTCAACCTAAAATCACAGTACCGACCAGGTACAGTTGTCAAAAATGATCTCCGCCCCGATCAGCCTGAAATCACGATCGTCCATCCAGATCGGTTAAATCATGATATTGCCCCCGGATGAACGAAATCGCTATTCAGACCCTGCAACGGCCGAAACTCGTGATTTTTTCTCTGGTCAACCGAAAATCACAGTACCGACCAGGTGCAGTTGTCAAAAATGATCTCCGCCCCGATCAGCCTGAAATCACGATCGTCCATCCAGATCGGTTAAATCATGATATTGCCCTCGGGGGGACGAAGTAGCTATTCAGACCCTGCGTCGGCCGAAACTCGTGATTTTCCGTCAGGTCAACCGAAAATCACAGTATTGACCAGGTACAGTTGCCAAAAACGATCTCCGCCCCGATCCGCCTATAGTAACGATCAACTGTCCGGATCGGCAAAAATCCCGATTTTGCCCCCGGATGAATGAAATCACTATTCAGACCGAGCACCGGCTGAAACTCGTGATTTTCCATCAGGTCAACCGAAAATCACAGTATTGACCTGGAGCTACTGTAAAAAGCAATTTCCACCTCGACCGGACAGAAATCACGGTCAATCGTCTGAATCGGTAAAATCTCGATATTGCCCCCGGACGAACGAAATCCTTATTCAGACCTTGCAACGGCCGAAACTCGGGATTCTTGGTCCGGTCAACCGAAAATCACAGTATTGACCTGGTACTGCTGTCAAAAACAATTTCCGCCTCGACTGGCCAGAATCACGATCGTTCGTCCAGATCAGTAAAATCTCGATATTGCCCCCGGATGAACGAAATCGCTGTTCAGATCCTGCAACGGCCGAAACTCGTGATTTTTTCTCTGGTCAACCGAAAATCACAGTACCGACCAGGTGCAGTTGTCAAAAATGATCTCCGCCCCGATCAGCCTGAAATCACGATCGTCCATCCAGATCGGTTAAATCACGATATTGCCCTCGGGGGGACGAAGTAGCTATTCAGACCCTGCGTCGGCCGAAACTCGTGATTTTCCGTCAGGTCAACCGAAAATCACAGTATTGACCCGGTACAGTTGCCAAAAACGATCTCCGCCCCGATCCGCCTAAAGTAACGATCAACTGTCCGGATCGGCAAAAATCCCGATTTTGCCCCCGGATGAATGAAATCACTATTCAGGCCCAACACCGGCTGAAACTCGTGATTTTCCATCAGGTCAACCGAAAATCACAGTATTGACCTGGAGCTACTGTAAAAAGCAATTTCCACCTCGACCGGACAGGAATCACGGTCAATCGTCTGAATCGGTAAAATCTCGATATTGCCCCCGGACGAACGAAATCCTTATTCAGACCTTGCAACGGCCGAAACTCGGGATTCTAGGTCCGGTCACCCGAAAATCACAGTATTGACCTGGTACTGCTGTCAAAAACAATTTCCGCCTCGATTGGCCAGAATCACGATCGATCGTCCAGATCTGTAAAATCTCGATATTGCCCCCGGATGAACGAAATCGCTATTCAGACCCTGCAATGGCCGAAACTCGTGATTTTTTCTCTGGTCAACCGGAAATCACAGTACCGACCAGGTGCAGTTGTCAAAAATGATCTCCGCCCCGATCTGCCTGAAATCACGATCGTCCATCCAGATCGGTTAAATCACGATATTGCCCTCGGGGGGACGAAGTAGCTATTCAGACCCTGCGTCGGCCGAAACTCGTGATTTTCCGTCAGGTCAACCGAAAATCACAGTATTGACCCGGTACAGTTGCCAAAAACGATCCCCGCCCCGATCCGCCTAAGGTAACGATCAACTGTCCGGATCGGCAAAAATCCCGATTTTGCCCCCGGATGAATGAAATCACTATTCAGGCCCAGCACCGGCTGAAACTCGTGATTTTCCATCTGGTCAACCGAAAATCACAGTACTGACCTGGAGCTACTGTAAAAAACAATTTCCACCTCGACCGGACAGAAATCACGGTCAATCATCTGAATCGGTAAAATCTCGATATTGCCCCCGGACGAACGAAATCCTTATTCAGACCATGCAACGGCCGAAACTTGGGATTCTTGGCCTGGTCAACCGAAAATCACAATATTGACCGGGTACTGCTGTCAAAAACAATTTCCGCCTCGACTGGCCAGAATCCCGATCGATCGTCCAGATCTGTAAAATCTCGATATTGCCCCCGGATGAACGAAATCGCTGTTCAGACCTTGCAACGGCCGAAACTCGTGATATTTTCTCTGGTCAACCGAAAATCACAGTACCGACCAGGTACAGTTGTCAAAAAAGATCTCCGCCCCGATCAGCCAGAAATCACGATCGTCCATCCAGATTGGTTACATCTCGATATTGCCCCCGGATGAACGAAATCGCTATTCAGACCCTGCAACGGCCGAAACTCGTGATTTTTTCTCTGGTCAACCGAAAATCACAGTACCGACCAGGTGCAGTTGTCAAAAATGATCTTTGCCCCGATCAGCCTGAAATCACGATCGTCCATCCAGATCGGTTAAATCATGATATTGCCCTCGGGGGGACGAAGTAGCTATTTAGACCCTGCGTCGGCCGAAACTCGTGATTTTCCGTCAGGTCAACCGAAAATCACAGTATTGACCAGGTACAGTTGCCAAAAACGATCTCCGCCCCGGTCCGCCTAAAGTAACGATCAACTGTCCGGATCGGCAAAAATCCCGATTTTGCCCCCGGATGAATGAAATCACTATTCAGTCCCAGCACCGGCTGAAACTCGTGATTTTCCGTCTGGTCAACCGAAAATCACAGTACTGACCTGGAGCTACTGTAAAAAACAATTTCCACCTCGACCGGACAGAAATCACGGTCAATCGTCTGAATCGGTAAAATCTCGATATTGCCCCCGGACGAACGAAATCCTTATTCAGACCTTGCAACGGCCGAAACTCGGGATTCTTGGTCCGGTCAACCGAAAATCACAGTATTGACCTGGTACTGCTGTCAAAAACAATTTCCGCCTCGACTGGCCAGAATCACGATCGATCGCCTGAATCGGTAAAATATCGATATTGCCCCCGGATGAACGAAATCGCTGTTCAGACCCTGCAACGGCCGAAACTCGTGATTTTTTCTCTGGTCAACCGAAAATCACAGTACCGACCAGGTGCAGTTGTCAAAAATGATCTCCGCCCCGATCAGCCTGAAATCACGATCGTCCATCCAGATCGGTTAAATCATGATATTGCCCCCGGATGAACGAAATCGCTATTCAGACCCTGCAACGGCTGAAACTCGTGATTTTTTCTCTGGTCAACCGAAAATCACAGTACCGACCAGGTGTAGTTGTAAAAAATGATCTCCGCCCCGATCAGCCTGAAATCACGATCGTCCATCCAGATCGGTTAAATCATGATATTGCCCTCGGGGGGACGAAGTAGCTATTTAGACCCTGCGTCGGCCGAAACTCGTGATTTTCCGTCAGGTCAACCGAAAATCACAGTATTGACCAGGTACAGTTGCCAAAAACGATCTCCGCCCCGGTCCGCCTAAAGTAACGATCAACTGTCCGGATCGGCAAAAATCCCGATTTTGCCCCCGGATGAATGAAATCACTATTCAGTCCCAGCACCGGCTGAAACTCGTGATTTTCCGTCTGGTCAACCGAAAATCACAGTACTGACCTGGAGCTACTGTAAAAAACAATTTCCACCTCGACCGGACAGAAATCACGGTCAATCGTCTGAATCGGTAAAATCTCGATATTGCCCCCGGACGAACGAAATCCTTATTCAGACCTTGCAACGGCCGAAACTCGGGATTCTTGGTCCGGTCAACCGAAAATCACAGTATTGACCTGGTACTGCTGTCAAAAACAATTTCCGCCTCGACTGGCCAGAATCACGATCGATCGCCTGAATCGGTAAAATCTCGATATTGCCCCCGGATGAACGAAATCGCTGTTCAGACCCTGCAACGGCCGAAACTCGTGATTTTTTCTCTGGTCAACCGAAAATCACAGTACCGACCAGGTCCAGTTGTCAAAAATGATCTCCGCCCCGATCAGCCTGAAATCACGATCGTCCATCCAGATCGGTTAAATCATGATATTGCCCCCGGATGAACGAAATCGCTATTCAGACCCTGCAACGGCCGAAACTCGTGATTTTTTCTCTGGTCAACCGAAAATCACAGTACCGACCAGGTGCAGTTGTAAAAAATGATCTCCGCCCCGATCAGCCTGAAATCACGATCGTCCATCCAGATCGGTTAAATCATGATATTGCCCTCGGGGGGACGAAGTAGCTATTTAGACCCTGCGTCGGCCGAAACTCGTGATTTTCCGTCAGGTCAACCGAAAATCACAGTATTGACCAGGTACAGTTGCCAAAAACGATCTCCGCCCCGGTCCGCCTAAAGTAACGATCAACTGTCCGGATCGGCAAAAATCCTGATTTTGCCCCCGGATGAATGAAATCACTATTCAGTCCCAGCACCGGCTGAAACTCGTGATTTTCCGTCTGGTCAACCGAAAATCACAGTACTGACCTGGAGCTACTGTAAAAAACAATTTCCACCTCGACCGGACAGAAATCACGGTCAATCGTCTGAATCGGTAAAATCTCGATATTGCCCCCGGACGAACGAAATCCTTATTCAGACCTTGCAACGGCCGAAACTCGGGATTCTTGGTCCGGTCAACCGAAAATCACAGTATTGACCTGGTACTGCAGTCAAAAACAATTTCCGCCTCGACTGGGCAGAATCCCGATCGATCGCCTGAATCGGTAAAATCTCGGAATTGCCCCCGGATGAACGAAATCGCTACTCAGACCCTGTGACGGCCGAAACTCGTGATTTTTTCTCTGGTCAACCGAAAATCGGAGTACCGACCAGGTACAGTTGTCAAAAATGATCTCCGCCCCGATCAGCCTGAAATCACGATCGTCCATCCAGATCGGTTAAATCATGATATTGCCCCCGGATGAACGAAATCGCTATTCAGACCCTGCAACGGCCGAAACTCGTGATTTTTTCTCTGGTCAACCGAAAATCACAGTACCGACCAGGTGCAGTTGTAAAAAATGATCTCCACCCCGATCAGCCTGAAATCACGATCGTCCATCCAGATCGGTTAAATCATGATATTGCCCTCGGGGGGACGAAGTAGCTATTTAGACCCTGCGTCGGCCGAAACTCGTGATTTTCCGTCAGGTCAACCGAAAATCACAGTATTGACCAGGTACAGTTGCCAAAAACGATCTCCGCCCCGGTCCGCCTAAAGTAACGATCAACTGTCCGGATCGGCAAAAATCCCGATTTTGCCCCCGGATGAATGAAATCACTATTCAGTCCCAGCACCGGCTGAAACTCGTGATTTTCCGTCTGGTCAACCGAAAATCACAGTACTGACCTGGAGCTACTGTAAAAAACAATTTCCACCTCGACCGGACAGAAATCACGGTCAATCGTCTGAATCGGTAAAATCTCGATATTGCCCCCGGACGAACGAAATCCTTATTCAGACCTTGCAACGGCCGAAACTCGGGATTCTTGGTCCGGTCAACCGAAAATCACAGTATTGACCTGGTACTGCAGTCAAAAACAATTTCCGCCTCGACTGGGCAGAATCCCGATCGATCGCCTGAATCGGTAAAATCTCGGAATTGCCCCCGGATGAACGAAATCGCTACTCAGACCCTGTGACGGCCGAAACTCGTGATTTTTTCTCTGGTCAACCGAAAATCGGAGTACCGACCAGGTACAGTTGTCAAAAATGATCTCCGCCCCGATCAGCCTGAAATCACGATCGTCCATCCAGATCGGTTAAATCATGATATTGCCCCCGGATGAACGAAATCGCTATTCAGACCCTGCAACGGCCGAAACTCGTGATTTTTTCTCTGGTCAACCGAAAATCACAGTACCGACCAGGTGCAGTTGTAAAAAATGATCTCCACCCCGATCAGCCTGAAATCACGATCGTCCATCCAGATCGGTTAAATCATGATATTGCCCTCGGGGGGACGAAGTAGCTATTTAGACCCTGCGTCGGCCGAAACTCGTGATTTTCCGTCAGGTCAACCGAAAATCACAGTATTGACCAGGTACAGTTGCCAAAAACGATCTCCGCCCCGGTCCGCCTAAAGTAACGATCAACTGTCCGGATCGGCAAAAATCCCGATTTTGCCCCCGGATGAATGAAATCACTATTCAGTCCCAGCACCGGCTGAAACTCGTGATTTTCCGTCTGGTCAACCGAAAATCACAGTACTGACCTGGAGCTACTGTAAAAAACAATTTCCACCTCGACCGGACAGAAATCACGGTCAATCGTCTGAATCGGTAAAATCTCGATATTGCCCCCGGACGAACGAAATCCTTATTCAGACCTTGCAACGGCCGAAACTCGGGATTCTTGGTCCGGTCAACCGAAAATCACAGTATTGACCTGGTACTGCAGTCAAAAACAATTTCCGCCTCGACTGGGCAGAATCCCGATCGATCGCCTGAATCGGTAAAATCTCGGAATTGCCCCCGGATGAACGAAATCGCTACTCAGACCCTGTGACGGCCGAAACTCGTGATTTTTTCTCTGGTCAACCGAAAATCGGAGTACCGACCAGGTACAGTTGTCAAAAATGATCTCCGCCCCGATCAGCCTGAAATCACGATCGTCCATCCAGATCGGTTAAATCATGATATTGCCCCCGGATGAACGAAATCGCTATTCAGACCCTGCAACGGCCGAAACTCGTGATTTTTTCTCTGGTCAACCGAAAATCACAGTACCGAACAGGTGCAGTTGTAAAAAATGATCTCCGCCCCGATCAGCCTGAAATCACGATCGTCCATCCAGATCGGTTAAATCATGATATTGCCCTCGGGGGGACGAAGTAGCTATTTAGACCCTGCGTCGGCCGAAACTCGTGATTTTCCGTCAGGTCAACCGAAAATCACAGTATTGACCAGGTACAGTTGCCAAAAACGATCTCCGCCCCGGTCCGCCTAAAGTAACGATCAACTGTCCGGATCGGCAAAAATCCCGATTTTGCCCCCGGATGAATGAAATCACTATTCAGTCCCAGCACCGGCTGAAACTCGTGATTTTCCGTCTGGTCAACCGAAAATCACAGTACTGACCTGGAGCTACTGTAAAAAACAATTTCCACCTCGACCGGACAGAAATCACGGTCAATCGTCTGAATCGGTAAAATCTCGATATTGCCCCCGGACGAACGAAATCCTTATTCAGACCTTGCAACGGCCGAAACTCGGGATTCTTGGTCCGGTCAACCGAAAATCACAGTATTGACCTGGTACTGCTGTCAAAAACAATTTCCGCCTCGACTGGGCAGAATCCCGATCGATCGCCTGAATCGGTAAAATCTCGGAATTGCCCCCGGATGAACGAAATCGCTGTTCAGACCCTGTGACGGCCGAAACTCGTGATTTTTTCTCTGGTCAACCGAAAATCGGAGTACCGACCAGGTACAGTTGTCAAAAATGATCTCCGCCCCGATCAGCCTGAAATCACGATCGTCCATCCAGATCGGTTAAATCATGATATTGCCCCCGGATGAACGAAATCGCTATTCAGACCCTGCAACGGCCGAAACTCGTGATTTTTTCTCTGGTCAACCGAAAATCACAGTACCGACCAGGTGCAGTTGTAAAAAATGATCTCCACCCCGATCAGCCTGAAATCACGATCGTCCATCCAGATCGGTTAAATCATGATATTGCCCTCGGGGGGACGAAGTAGCTATTTAGACCCTGCGTCGGCCGAAACTCGTGATTTTCCGTCAGGTCAACCGAAAATCACAGTATTGACCAGGTACAGTTGCCAAAAACGATCTCCGCCCCGGTCCGCCTAAAGTAACGATCAACTGTCCGGATCGGCAAAAATCCCGATTTTGCCCCCGGATGAATGAAATCACTATTCAGTCCCAGCACCGGCTGAAACTCGTGATTTTCCGTCTGGTCAACCGAAAATCACAGTACTGACCTGGAGCTACTGTAAAAAACAATTTCCACCTCGACCGGACAGAAATCACGGTCAATCGTCTGAATCGGTAAAATCTCGATATTGCCCCCGGACGAACGAAATCCTTATTCAGACCTTGCAACGGCCGAAACTCGGGATTCTTGGTCCGGTCAACCGAAAATCACAGTATTGACCTGGTACTGCAGTCAAAAACAATTTCCGCCTCGACTGGGCAGAATCCCGATCGATCGCCTGAATCGGTAAAATCTCGGAATTGCCCCCGGATGAACGAAATCGCTACTCAGACCCTGTGACGGCCGAAACTCGTGATTTTTTCTCTGGTCAACCGAAAATCGGAGTACCGACCAGGTACAGTTGTCAAAAATGATCTCCGCCCCGATCAGCCTGAAATCACGATCGTCCATCCAGATCGGTTAAATCATGATATTGCCCCCGGATGAACGAAATCGCTATTCAGACCCTGCAACGGCCGAAACTCGTGATTTTTTCTCTGGTCAACCGAAAATCACAGTACCGAACAGGTGCAGTTGTAAAAAATGATCTCCGCCCCGATCAGCCTGAAATCACGATCGTCCATCCAGATCGGTTAAATCATGATATTGCCCTCGGGGGGACGAAGTAGCTATTTAGACCCTGCGTCGGCCGAAACTCGTGATTTTCCGTCAGGTCAACCGAAAATCACAGTATTGACCAGGTACAGTTGCCAAAAACGATCTCCGCCCCGGTCCGCCTAAAGTAACGATCAACTGTCCGGATCGGCAAAAATCCCGATTTTGCCCCCGGATGAATGAAATCACTATTCAGTCCCAGCACCGGCTGAAACTCGTGATTTTCCGTCTGGTCAACCGAAAATCACAGTACTGACCTGGAGCTACTGTAAAAAACAATTTCCACCTCGACCGGACAGAAATCACGGTCAATCGTCTGAATCGGTAAAATCTCGATATTGCCCCCGGACGAACGAAATCCTTATTCAGACCTTGCAACGGCCGAAACTCGGGATTCTTGGTCCGGTCAACCGAAAATCACAGTATTGACCTGGTACTGCTGTCAAAAACAATTTCCGCCTCGACTGGGCAGAATCCCGATCGATCGCCTGAATCGGTAAAATCTCGGAATTGCCCCCGGATGAACGAAATCGCTACTCAGACCCTGTGACGGCCGAAACTCGTGATTTTTTCTCTGGTCAACCGAAAATCGGAGTACCGACCAGGTACAGTTGTCAAAAATGATCTCCGCCCCGATCAGCCTGAAATCACGATCGTCCATCCAGATCGGTTAAATCATGATATTGCCCCCGGATGAACGAAATCGCTATTCAGACCCTGCAACGGCCGAAACTCGTGATTTTTTCTCTGGTCAACCGAAAATCACAGTACCGACCAGGTGCAGTTGTAAAAAATGATCTCCGCCCCGATCAGCCTGAAATCACGATCGTCCATCCAGATCGGTTAAATCATGATATTGCCCTCGGGGGGACGAAGTAGCTATTTAGACCCTGCGTCGGCCGAAACTCGTGATTTTCCGTCAGGTCAACCGAAAATCACAGTATTGACCAGGTACAGTTGCCAAAAACGATCTCCGCCCCGGTCCGCCTAAAGTAACGATCAACTGTCCGGATCGGCAAAAATCCCGATTTTGCCCCCGGATGAATGAAATCACTATTCAGTCCCAGCACCGGCTGAAACTCGTGATTTTCCGTCTGGTCAACCGAAAATCACAGTACTGACCTGGAGCTACTGTAAAAAACAATTTCCACCTCGACCGGACAGAAATCACGGTCAATCGTCTGAATCGGTAAAATCTCGATATTGCCCCCGGACGAACGAAATCCTTATTCAGACCTTGCAACGGCCGAAACTCGGGATTCTTGGTCCGGTCAACCGAAAATCACAGTATTGACCTGGTACTGCAGTCAAAAACAATTTCCGCCTCGACTGGGCAGAATCCCGATCGATCGCCTGAATCGGTAAAATCTCGGAATTGCCCCCGGATGAACGAAATCGCTACTCAGACCCTGTGACAGCCGAAACTCGTGATTTTTTCTCTGGTCAACCGAAAATCGGAGTACCGACCAGGTACAGTTGTCAAAAATGATCTCCGCCCCGATCAGCCTGAAATCACGATCGTCCATCCAGATCGGTTAAATCATGATATTGCCCCCGGATGAACGAAATCGCTATTCAGACCCTGCAACGGCCGAAACTCGTGATTTTTTCTCTGGTCAACCGAAAATCACAGTACCGAACAGGTGCAGTTGTAAAAAATGATCTCCGCCCCGATCAGCCTGAAATCACGATCGTCCATCCAGATCGGTTAAATCATGATATTGCCCTCGGGGGGACGAAGTAGCTATTTAGACCCTGCGTCGGCCGAAACTCGTGATTTTCCGTCAGGTCAACCGAAAATCACAGTATTGACCAGGTACAGTTGCCAAAAACGATCTCCGCCCCGGTCCGCCTAAAGTAACGATCAACTGTCCGGATCGGCAAAAATCCCGATTTTGCCCCCGGATGAATGAAATCACTATTCAGTCCCAGCACCGGCTGAAACTCGTGATTTTCCGTCTGGTCAACCGAAAATCACAGTACTGACCTGGAGCTACTGTAAAAAACAATTTCCACCTCGACCGGACAGAAATCACGGTCAATCGTCTGAATCGGTAAAATCTCGATATTGCCCCCGGACGAACGAAATCCTTATTCAGACCTTGCAACGGCCGAAACTCGGGATTCTTGGTCCGGTCAACCGAAAATCACAGTATTGACCTGGTACTGCTGTCAAAAACAATTTCCGCCTCGACTGGGCAGAATCCCGATCGATCGCCTGAATCGGTAAAATCTCGGAATTGCCCCCGGATGAACGAAATCGCTACTCAGACCCTGTGACGGCCGAAACTCGTGATTTTTTCTCTGGTCAACCGAAAATCGGAGTACCGACCAGGTACAGTTGTCAAAAATGATCTCCGCCCCGATCAGCCTGAAATCACGATCGTCCATCCAGATCGGTTAAATCATGATATTGCCCCCGGATGAACGAAATCGCTATTCAGACCCTGCAACGGCCGAAACTCGTGATTTTTTCTCTGGTCAACCGAAAATCACAGTACCGACCAGGTGCAGTTGTAAAAAATGATCTCCGCCCCGATCAGCCTGAAATCACGATCGTCCATCCAGATCGGTTAAATCATGATATTGCCCTCGGGGGGACGAAGTAGCTATTTAGACCCTGCGTCGGCCGAAACTCGTGATTTTCCGTCAGGTCAACCGAAAATCACAGTATTGACCAGGTACAGTTGCCAAAAACGATCTCCGCCCCGGTCCGCCTAAAGTAACGATCAACTGTCCGGATCGGCAAAAATCCCGATTTTGCCCCCGGATGAATGAAATCACTATTCAGTCCCAGCACCGGCTGAAACTCGTGATTTTCCGTCTGGTCAACCGAAAATCACAGTACTGACCTGGAGCTACTGTAAAAAACAATTTCCACCTCGACCGGACAGAAATCACGGTCAATCGTCTGAATCGGTAAAATCTCGATATTGCCCCCGGACGAACGAAATCCTTATTCAGACCTTGCAACGGCCGAAACTCGGGATTCTTGGTCCGGTCAACCGAAAATCACAGTATTGACCTGGTACTGCAGTCAAAAACAATTTCCGCCTCGACTGGGCAGAATCCCGATCGATCGCCTGAATCGGTAAAATCTCGGAATTGCCCCCGGATGAACGAAATCGCTACTCAGACCCTGTGACAGCCGAAACTCGTGATTTTTTCTCTGGTCAACCGAAAATCGGAGTACCGACCAGGTACAGTTGTCAAAAATGATCTCCGCCCCGATCAGCCTGAAATCACGATCGTCCATCCAGATCGGTTAAATCATGATATTGCCCCCGGATGAACGAAATCGCTATTCAGACCCTGCAACGGCCGAAACTCGTGATTTTTTCTCTGGTCAACCGAAAATCACAGTACCGAACAGGTGCAGTTGTAAAAAATGATCTCCGCCCCGATCAGCCTGAAATCACGATCGTCCATCCAGATCGGTTAAATCATGATATTGCCCTCGGGGGGACGAAGTAGCTATTTAGACCCTGCGTCGGCCGAAACTCGTGATTTTCCGTCAGGTCAACCGAAAATCACAGTATTGACCAGGTACAGTTGCCAAAAACGATCTCCGCCCCGGTCCGCCTAAAGTAACGATCAACTGTCCGGATCGGCAAAAATCCCGATTTTGCCCCCGGATGAATGAAATCACTATTCAGTCCCAGCACCGGCTGAAACTCGTGATTTTCCGTCTGGTCAACCGAAAATCACAGTACTGACCTGGAGCTACTGTAAAAAACAATTTCCACCTCGACCGGACAGAAATCACGGTCAATCGTCTGAATCGGTAAAATCTCGATATTGCCCCCGGACGAACGAAATCCTTATTCAGACCTTGCAACGGCCGAAACTCGGGATTCTTGGTCCGGTCAACCGAAAATCACAGTATTGACCTGGTACTGCTGTCAAAAACAATTTCCGCCTCGACTGGGCAGAATCCCGATCGATCGCCTGAATCGGTAAAATCTCGGAATTGCCCCCGGATGAACGAAATCGCTGTTCAGACCCTGTGACGGCCGAAACTCGTGATTTTTTCTCTGGTCAACCGAAAATCGGAGTACCGACCAGGTACAGTTGTCAAAAATGATCTCCGCCCCGATCAGCCTGAAATCACGATCGTCCATCCAGATCGGTTAAATCATGATATTGCCCCCGGATGAACGAAATCGCTATTCAGACCCTGCAACGGCCGAAACTCGTGATTTTTTCTCTGGTCAACCGAAAATCACAGTACCGACCAGGTGCAGTTGTAAAAAATGATCTCCACCCCGATCAGCCTGAAATCACGATCGTCCATCCAGATCGGTTAAATCATGATATTGCCCTCGGGGGGACGAAGTAGCTATTTAGACCCTGCGTCGGCCGAAACTCGTGATTTTCCGTCAGGTCAACCGAAAATCACAGTATTGACCAGGTACAGTTGCCAAAAACGATCTCCGCCCCGGTCCGCCTAAAGTAACGATCAACTGTCCGGATCGGCAAAAATCCCGATTTTGCCCCCGGATGAATGAAATCACTATTCAGTCCCAGCACCGGCTGAAACTCGTGATTTTCCGTCTGGTCAACCGAAAATCACAGTACTGACCTGGAGCTACTGTAAAAAACAATTTCCACCTCGACCGGACAGAAATCACGGTCAATCGTCTGAATCGGTAAAATCTCGATATTGCCCCCGGACGAACGAAATCCTTATTCAGACCTTGCAACGGCCGAAACTCGGGATTCTTGGTCCGGTCAACCGAAAATCACAGTATTGACCTGGTACTGCTGTCAAAAACAATTTCCGCCTCGACTGGCCAGAATCACGATCGATCGCCTGAATCGGTAAAATCTCGATATTGCCCCCGGATGAACGAAATCGCTGTTCAGACCCTGCAACGGCCGAAACTCGTGATTTTTTCTCTGGTCAACCGAAAATCACAGTACCGACCAGGTCCAGTTGTCAAAAATGATCTCCGCCCCGATCAGCCTGAAATCACGATCGTCCATCCAGATCGGTTAAATCATGATATTGCCCCCGGATGAACGAAATCGCTATTCAGACCCTGCAACGGCCGAAACTCGTGATTTTTTCTCTGGTCAACCGAAAATCACAGTACCGACCAGGTGCAGTTGTAAAAAATGATCTCCGCCCCGATCAGCCTGAAATCACGATCGTCCATCCAGATCGGTTAAATCATGATATTGCCCTCGGGGGGACGAAGTAGCTATTTAGACCCTGCGTCGGCCGAAACTCGTGATTTTCCGTCAGGTCAACCGAAAATCACAGTATTGACCAGGTACAGTTGCCAAAAACGATCTCCGCCCCGGTCCGCCTAAAGTAACGATCAACTGTCCGGATCGGCAAAAATCCTGATTTTGCCCCCGGATGAATGAAATCACTATTCAGTCCCAGCACCGGCTGAAACTCGTGATTTTCCGTCTGGTCAACCGAAAATCACAGTACTGACCTGGAGCTACTGTAAAAAACAATTTCCACCTCGACCGGACAGAAATCACGGTCAATCGTCTGAATCGGTAAAATCTCGATATTGCCCCCGGACGAACGAAATCCTTATTCAGACCTTGCAACGGCCGAAACTCGGGATTCTTGGTCCGGTCAACCGAAAATCACAGTATTGACCTGGTACTGCAGTCAAAAACAATTTCCGCCTCGACTGGGCAGAATCCCGATCGATCGCCTGAATCGGTAAAATCTCGGAATTGCCCCCGGATGAACGAAATCGCTACTCAGACCCTGTGACGGCCGAAACTCGTGATTTTTTCTCTGGTCAACCGAAAATCGGAGTACCGACCAGGTACAGTTGTCAAAAATGATCTCCGCCCCGATCAGCCTGAAATCACGATCGTCCATCCAGATCGGTTAAATCATGATATTGCCCCCGGATGAACGAAATCGCTATTCAGACCCTGCAACGGCCGAAACTCGTGATTTTTTCTCTGGTCAACCGAAAATCACAGTACCGACCAGGTGCAGTTGTAAAAAATGATCTCCGCCCCGATCAGCCTGAAATCACGATCGTCCATCCAGATCGGTTAAATCATGATATTGCCCTCGGGGGGACGAAGTAGCTATTTAGACCCTGCGTCGGCCGAAACTCGTGATTTTCCGTCAGGTCAACCGAAAATCACAGTATTGACCAGGTACAGTTGCCAAAAACGATCTCCGCCCCGGTCCGCCTAAAGTAACGATCAACTGTCCGGATCGGCAAAAATCCCGATTTTGCCCCCGGATGAATGAAATCACTATTCAGTCCCAGCACCGGCTGAAACTCGTGATTTTCCGTCTGGTCAACCGAAAATCACAGTACTGACCTGGAGCTACTGTAAAAAACAATTTCCACCTCGACCGGACAGAAATCACGGTCAATCGTCTGAATCGGTAAAATCTCGATATTGCCCCCGGACGAACGAAATCCTTATTCAGACCTTGCAACGGCCGAAACTCGGGATTCTTGGTCCGGTCAACCGAAAATCACAGTATTGACCTGGTACTGCAGTCAAAAACAATTTCCGCCTCGACTGGGCAGAATCCCGATCGATCGCCTGAATCGGTAAAATCTCGGAATTGCCCCCGGATGAACGAAATCGCTACTCAGACCCTGTGACGGCCGAAACTCGTGATTTTTTCTCTGGTCAACCGAAAATCGGAGTACCGACCAGGTACAGTTGTCAAAAATGATCTCCGCCCCGATCAGCCTGAAATCACGATCGTCCATCCAGATCGGTTAAATCATGATATTGCCCCCGGATGAACGAAATCGCTATTCAGACCCTGCAACGGCCGAAACTCGTGATTTTTTCTCTGGTCAACCGAAAATCACAGTACCGACCAGGTGCAGTTGTAAAAAATGATCTCCGCCCCGATCAGCCTGAAATCACGATCGTCCATCCAGATCGGTTAAATCATGATATTGCCCTCGGGGGGACGAAGTAGCTATTTAGACCCTGCGTCGGCCGAAACTCGTGATTTTCCGTCAGGTCAACCGAAAATCACAGTATTGACCAGGTACAGTTGCCAAAAACGATCTCCGCCCCGGTCCGCCTAAAGTAACGATCAACTGTCCGGATCGGCAAAAATCCCGATTTTGCCCCCGGATGAATGAAATCACTATTCAGTCCCAGCACCGGCTGAAACTCGTGATTTTCCGTCTGGTCAACCGAAAATCACAGTACTGACCTGGAGCTACTGTAAAAAACAATTTCCACCTCGACCGGACAGAAATCACGGTCAATCGTCTGAATCGGTAAAATCTCGATATTGCCCCCGGACGAACGAAATCCTTATTCAGACCTTGCAACGGCCGAAACTCGGGATTCTTGGTCCGGTCAACCGAAAATCACAGTATTGACCTGGTACTGCAGTCAAAAACAATTTCCGCCTCGACTGGGCAGAATCCCGATCGATCGCCTGAATCGGTAAAATCTCGGAATTGCCCCCGGATGAACGAAATCGCTACTCAGACCCTGTGACGGCCGAAACTCGTGATTTTTTCTCTGGTCAACCGAAAATCGGAGTACCGACCAGGTACAGTTGTCAAAAATGATCTCCGCCCCGATCAGCCTGAAATCACGATCGTCCATCCAGATCGGTTAAATCATGATATTGCCCCCGGATGAACGAAATCGCTATTCAGACCCTGCAACGGCCGAAACTCGTGATTTTTTCTCTGGTCAACCGAAAATCACAGTACCGACCAGGTGCAGTTGTAAAAAATGATCTCCGCCCCGATCAGCCTGAAATCACGATCGTCCATCCAGATCGGTTAAATCATGATATTGCCCTCGGGGGGACGAAGTAGCTATTTAGACCCTGCGTCGGCCGAAACTCGTGATTTTCCGTCAGGTCAACCGAAAATCACAGTATTGACCAGGTACAGTTGCCAAAAACGATCTCCGCCCCGGTCCGCCTAAAGTAACGATCAACTGTCCGGATCGGCAAAAATCCCGATTTTGCCCCCGGATGAATGAAATCACTATTCAGTCCCAGCACCGGCTGAAACTCGTGATTTTCCGTCTGGTCAACCGAAAATCACAGTACTGACCTGGAGCTACTGTAAAAAACAATTTCCACCTCGACCGGACAGAAATCACGGTCAATCGTCTGAATCGGTAAAATCTCGATATTGCCCCCGGACGAACGAAATCCTTATTCAGACCTTGCAACGGCCGAAACTCGGGATTCTTGGTCCGGTCAACCGAAAATCACAGTATTGACCTGGTACTGCTGTCAAAAACAATTTCCGCCTCGACTGGCCAGAATCACGATCGATCGCCTGAATCGGTAAAATCTCGATATTGCCCCCGGATGAACGAAATCGCTGTTCAGACCCTGCAACGGCCGAAACTCGTGATTTTTTCTCTGGTCAACCGAAAATCACAGTACCGACCAGGTCCAGTTGTCAAAAATGATCTCCGCCCCGATCAGCCTGAAATCACGATCGTCCATCCAGATCGGTTAAATCATGATATTGCCCCCGGATGAACGAAATCGCTATTCAGACCCTGCAACGGCCGAAACTCGTGATTTTTTCTCTGGTCAACCGAAAATCACAGTACCGACCAGGTGCAGTTGTAAAAAATGATCTCCGCCCCGATCAGCCTGAAATCACGATCGTCCATCCAGATCGGTTAAATCATGATATTGCCCTCGGGGGGACGAAGTAGCTATTTAGACCCTGCGTCGGCCGAAACTCGTGATTTTCCGTCAGGTCAACCGAAAATCACAGTATTGACCAGGTACAGTTGCCAAAAACGATCTCCGCCCCGGTCCGCCTAAAGTAACGATCAACTGTCCGGATCGGCAAAAATCCTGATTTTGCCCCCGGATGAATGAAATCACTATTCAGTCCCAGCACCGGCTGAAACTCGTGATTTTCCGTCTGGTCAACCGAAAATCACAGTACTGACCTGGAGCTACTGTAAAAAACAATTTCCACCTCGACCGGACAGAAATCACGGTCAATCGTCTGAATCGGTAAAATCTCGATATTGCCCCCGGACGAACGAAATCCTTATTCAGACCTTGCAACGGCCGAAACTCGGGATTCTTGGTCCGGTCAACCGAAAATCACAGTATTGACCTGGTACTGCAGTCAAAAACAATTTCCGCCTCGACTGGGCAGAATCCCGATCGATCGCCTGAATCGGTAAAATCTCGGAATTGCCCCCGGATGAACGAAATCGCTACTCAGACCCTGTGACGGCCGAAACTCGTGATTTTTTCTCTGGTCAACCGAAAATCGGAGTACCGACCAGGTACAGTTGTCAAAAATGATCTCCGCCCCGATCAGCCTGAAATCACGATCGTCCATCCAGATCGGTTAAATCATGATATTGCCCCCGGATGAACGAAATCGCTATTCAGACCCTGCAACGGCCGAAACTCGTGATTTTTTCTCTGGTCAACCGAAAATCACAGTACCGACCAGGTGCAGTTGTAAAAAATGATCTCCGCCCCGATCAGCCTGAAATCACGATCGTCCATCCAGATCGGTTAAATCATGATATTGCCCTCGGGGGGACGAAGTAGCTATTTAGACCCTGCGTCGGCCGAAACTCGTGATTTTCCGTCAGGTCAACCGAAAATCACAGTATTGACCAGGTACAGTTGCCAAAAACGATCTCCGCCCCGGTCCGCCTAAAGTAACGATCAACTGTCCGGATCGGCAAAAATCCCGATTTTGCCCCCGGATGAATGAAATCACTATTCAGTCCCAGCACCGGCTGAAACTCGTGATTTTCCGTCTGGTCAACCGAAAATCACAGTACTGACCTGGAGCTACTGTAAAAAACAATTTCCACCTCGACCGGACAGAAATCACGGTCAATCGTCTGAATCGGTAAAATCTCGATATTGCCCCCGGACGAACGAAATCCTTATTCAGACCTTGCAACGGCCGAAACTCGGGATTCTTGGTCCGGTCAACCGAAAATCACAGTATTGACCTGGTACTGCAGTCAAAAACAATTTCCGCCTCGACTGGGCAGAATCCCGATCGATCGCCTGAATCGGTAAAATCTCGGAATTGCCCCCGGATGAACGAAATCGCTACTCAGACCCTGTGACGGCCGAAACTCGTGATTTTTTCTCTGGTCAACCGAAAATCGGAGTACCGACCAGGTACAGTTGTCAAAAATGATCTCCGCCCCGATCAGCCTGAAATCACGATCGTCCATCCAGATCGGTTAAATCATGATATTGCCCCCGGATGAACGAAATCGCTATTCAGACCCTGCAACGGCCGAAACTCGTGATTTTTTCTCTGGTCAACCGAAAATCACAGTACCGACCAGGTGCAGTTGTAAAAAATGATCTCCGCCCCGATCAGCCTGAAATCACGATCGTCCATCCAGATCGGTTAAATCATGATATTGCCCTCGGGGGGACGAAGTAGCTATTTAGACCCTGCGTCGGCCGAAACTCGTGATTTTCCGTCAGGTCAACCGAAAATCACAGTATTGACCAGGTACAGTTGCCAGAAACGATCTCCGCCCCGGTCCGCCTAAAGTAACGATCAACTGTCCGGATCGGCAAAAATCCCGATTTTGCCCCCGGATGAATGAAATCACTATTCAGTCCCAGCACCGGCTGAAACTCGTGATTTTCCGTCTGGTCAACCGAAAATCACAGTACTGACCTGGAGCTACTGTAAAAAACAATTTCCACCTCGACCGGACAGAAATCACGGTCAATCGTCTGAATCGGTAAAATCTCGATATTGCCCCCGGACGAACGAAATCCTTATTCAGACCTTGCAACGGCCGAAACTCGGGATTCTTGGTCCGGTCAACCGAAAATCACAGTATTGACCTGGTACTGCAGTCAAAAACAATTTCCGCCTCGACTGGGCAGAATCCCGATCGATCGCCTGAATCGGTAAAATCTCGGAATTGCCCCCGGATGAACGAAATCGCTACTCAGACCCTGTGACGGCCGAAACTCGTGATTTTTTCTCTGGTCAACCGAAAATCGGAGTACCGACCAGGTACAGTTGTCAAAAATGATCTCCGCCCCGATCAGCCTGAAATCACGATCGTCCATCCAGATCGGTTAAATCATGATATTGCCCCCGGATGAACGAAATCGCTATTCAGACCCTGCAACGGCCGAAACTCGTGATTTTTTCTCTGGTCAACCGAAAATCACAGTACCGACCAGGTGCAGTTGTAAAAAATGATCTCCGCCCCGATCAGCCTGAAATCACGATCGTCCATCCAGATCGGTTAAATCATGATATTGCCCTCGGGGGGACGAAGTAGCTATTTAGACCCTGCGTCGGCCGAAACTCGTGATTTTCCGTCAGGTCAACCGAAAATCACAGTATTGACCAGGTACAGTTGCCAAAAACGATCTCCGCCCCGGTCCGCCTAAAGTAACGATCAACTGTCCGGATCGGCAAAAATCCCGATTTTGCCCCCGGATGAATGAAATCACTATTCAGTCCCAGCACCGGCTGAAACTCGTGATTTTCCGTCTGGTCAACCGAAAATCACAGTACTGACCTGGAGCTACTGTAAAAAACAATTTCCACCTCGACCGGACAGAAATCACGGTCAATCGTCTGAATCGGTAAAATCTCGATATTGCCCCCGGACGAACGAAATCCTTATTCAGACCTTGCAACGGCCGAAACTCGGGATTCTTGGTCCGGTCAACCGAAAATCACAGTATTGACCTGGTACTGCAGTCAAAAACAATTTCCGCCTCGACTGGGCAGAATCCCGATCGATCGCCTGAATCGGTAAAATCTCGGAATTGCCCCCGGATGAACGAAATCGCTACTCAGACCCTGTGACGGCCGAAACTCGTGATTTTTTCTCTGGTCAACCGAAAATCGGAGTACCGACCAGGTACAGTTGTCAAAAATGATCTCCGCCCCGATCAGCCTGAAATCACGATCGTCCATCCAGATCGGTTAAATCATGATATTGCCCCCGGATGAACGAAATCGCTATTCAGACCCTGCAACGGCCGAAACTCGTGATTTTTTCTCTGGTCAACCGAAAATCACAGTACCGACCAGGTGCAGTTGTAAAAAATGATCTCCGCCCCGATCAGCCTGAAATCACGATCGTCCATCCAGATCGGTTAAATCATGATATTGCCCTCGGGGGGACGAAGTAGCTATTTAGACCCTGCGTCGGCCGAAACTCGTGATTTTCCGTCAGGTCAACCGAAAATCACAGTATTGACCAGGTACAGTTGCCAAAAACGATCTCCGCCCCGGTCCGCCTAAAGTAACGATCAACTGTCCGGATCGGCAAAAATCCCGATTTTGCCCCCGGATGAATGAAATCACTATTCAGTCCCAGCACCGGCTGAAACTCGTGATTTTCCGTCTGGTCAACCGAAAATCACAGTACTGACCTGGAGCTACTGTAAAAAACAATTTCCACCTCGACCGGACAGAAATCACGGTCAATCGTCTGAATCGGTAAAATCTCGATATTGCCCCCGGACGAACGAAATCCTTATTCAGACCTTGCAACGGCCGAAACTCGGGATTCTTGGTCCGGTCAACCGAAAATCACAGTATTGACCTGGTACTGCTGTCAAAAACAATTTCCGCCTCGACTGGGCAGAATCCCGATCGATCGCCTGAATCGGTAAAATCTCGGAATTGCCCCCGGATGAACGAAATCGCTACTCAGACCCTGTGACGGCCGAAACTCGTGATTTTTTCTCTGGTCAACCGAAAATCGGAGTACCGACCAGGTACAGTTGTCAAAAATGATCTCCGCCCCGATCAGCCTGAAATCACGATCGTCCATCCAGATCGGTTAAATCATGATATTGCCCCCGGATGAACGAAATCGCTATTCAGACCCTGCAACGGCCGAAACTCGTGATTTTTTCTCTGGTCAACCGAAAATCACAGTACCGACCAGGTGCAGTTGTAAAAAATGATCTCCGCCCCGATCAGCCTGAAATCACGATCGTCCATCCAGATCGGTTAAATCATGATATTGCCCTCGGGGGGACGAAGTAGCTATTTAGACCCTGCGTCGGCCGAAACTCGTGATTTTCCGTCAGGTCAACCGAAAATCACAGTATTGACCAGGTACAGTTGCCAAAAACGATCTCCGCCCCGGTCCGCCTAAAGTAACGATCAACTGTCCGGATCGGCAAAAATCCCGATTTTGCCCCCGGATGAATGAAATCACTATTCAGTCCCAGCACCGGCTGAAACTCGTGATTTTCCGTCTGGTCAACCGAAAATCACAGTACTGACCTGGAGCTACTGTAAAAAACAATTTCCACCTCGACCGGACAGAAATCACGGTCAATCGTCTGAATCGGTAAAATCTCGATATTGCCCCCGGACGAACGAAATCCTTATTCAGACCTTGCAACGGCCGAAACTCGGGATTCTTGGTCCGGTCAACCGAAAATCACAGTATTGACCTGGTACTGCTGTCAAAAACAATTTCCGCCTCGACTGGGCAGAATCCCGATCGATCGCCTGAATCGGTAAAATCTCGGAATTGCCCCCGGATGAACGAAATCGCTACTCAGACCCTGTGACGGCCGAAACTCGTGATTTTTTCTCTGGTCAACCGAAAATCGGAGTACCGACCAGGTACAGTTGTCAAAAATGATCTCCGCCCCGATCAGCCTGAAATCACGATCGTCCATCCAGATCGGTTAAATCATGATATTGCCCCCGGATGAACGAAATCGCTATTCAGACCCTGCAACGGCCGAAACTCGTGATTTTTTCTCTGGTCAACCGAAAATCACAGTACCGACCAGGTGCAGTTGTAAAAAATGATCTCCGCCCCGATCAGCCTGAAATCACGATCGTCCATCCAGATCGGTTAAATCATGATATTGCCCTCGGGGGGACGAAGTAGCTATTTAGACCCTGCGTCGGCCGAAACTCGTGATTTTCCGTCAGGTCAACCGAAAATCACAGTATTGACCAGGTACAGTTGCCAAAAACGATCTCCGCCCCGGTCCGCCTAAAGTAACGATCAACTGTCCGGATCGGCAAAAATCCCGATTTTGCCCCCGGATGAATGAAATCACTATTCAGTCCCAGCACCGGCTGAAACTCGTGATTTTCCGTCTGGTCAACCGAAAATCACAGTACTGACCTGGAGCTACTGTAAAAAACAATTTCCACCTCGACCGGACAGAAATCACGGTCAATCGTCTGAATCGGTAAAATCTCGATATTGCCCCCGGACGAACGAAATCCTTATTCAGACCTTGCAACGGCCGAAACTCGGGATTCTTGGTCCGGTCAACCGAAAATCACAGTATTGACCTGGTACTGCAGTCAAAAACAATTTCCGCCTCGACTGGGCAGAATCCCGATCGATCGCCTGAATCGGTAAAATCTCGGAATTGCCCCCGGATGAACGAAATCGCTACTCAGACCCTGTGACGGCCGAAACTCGTGATTTTTTCTCTGGTCAACCGAAAATCGGAGTACCGACCAGGTACAGTTGTCAAAAATGATCTCCGCCCCGATCAGCCTGAAATCACGATCGTCCATCCAGATCGGTTAAATCATGATATTGCCCCCGGATGAACGAAATCGCTATTCAGACCCTGCAACGGCCGAAACTCGTGATTTTTTCTCTGGTCAACCGAAAATCACAGTACCGACCAGGTGCAGTTGTAAAAAATGATCTCCGCCCCGATCAGCCTGAAATCACGATCGTCCATCCAGATCGGTTAAATCATGATATTGCCCTCGGGGGGACGAAGTAGCTATTTAGACCCTGCGTCGGCCGAAACTCGTGATTTTCCGTCAGGTCAACCGAAAATCACAGTATTGACCAGGTACAGTTGCCAAAAACGATCTCCGCCCCGGTCCGCCTAAAGTAACGATCAACTGTCCGGATCGGCAAAAATCCCGATTTTGCCCCCGGATGAATGAAATCACTATTCAGTCCCAGCACCGGCTGAAACTCGTGATTTTCCGTCTGGTCAACCGAAAATCACAGTACTGACCTGGAGCTACTGTAAAAAACAATTTCCACCTCGACCGGACAGAAATCACGGTCAATCGTCTGAATCGGTAAAATCTCGATATTGCCCCCGGACGAACGAAATCCTTATTCAGACCTTGCAACGGCCGAAACTCGGGATTCTTGGTCCGGTCAACCGAAAATCACAGTATTGACCTGGTACTGCTGTCAAAAACAATTTCCGCCTCGACTGGGCAGAATCCCGATCGATCGCCTGAATCGGTAAAATCTCGGAATTGCCCCCGGATGAACGAAATCGCTACTCAGACCCTGTGACGGCCGAAACTCGTGATTTTTTCTCTGGTCAACCGAAAATCGGAGTACCGACCAGGTACAGTTGTCAAAAATGATCTCCGCCCCGATCAGCCTGAAATCACGATCGTCCATCCAGATCGGTTAAATCATGATATTGCCCCCGGATGAACGAAATCGCTATTCAGACCCTGCAACGGCCGAAACTCGTGATTTTTTCTCTGGTCAACCGAAAATCACAGTACCGACCAGGTGCAGTTGTAAAAAATGATCTCCGCCCCGATCAGCCTGAAATCACGATCGTCCATCCAGATCGGTTAAATCATGATATTGCCCTCGGGGGGACGAAGTAGCTATTTAGACCCTGCGTCGGCCGAAACTCGTGATTTTCCGTCAGGTCAACCGAAAATCACAGTATTGACCAGGTACAGTTGCCAAAAACGATCTCCGCCCCGGTCCGCCTAAAGTAACGATCAACTGTCCGGATCGGCAAAAATCCCGATTTTGCCCCCGGATGAATGAAATCACTATTCAGTCCCAGCACCGGCTGAAACTCGTGATTTTCCGTCTGGTCAACCGAAAATCACAGTACTGACCTGGAGCTACTGTAAAAAACAATTTCCACCTCGACCGGACAGAAATCACGGTCAATCGTCTGAATCGGTAAAATCTCGATATTGCCCCCGGACGAACGAAATCCTTATTCAGACCTTGCAACGGCCGAAACTCGGGATTCTTGGTCCGGTCAACCGAAAATCACAGTATTGACCTGGTACTGCTGTCAAAAACAATTTCCGCCTCGACTGGGCAGAATCCCGATCGATCGCCTGAATCGGTAAAATCTCGGAATTGCCCCCGGATGAACGAAATCGCTACTCAGACCCTGTGACGGCCGAAACTCGTGATTTTTTCTCTGGTCAACCGAAAATCGGAGTACCGACCAGGTACAGTTGTCAAAAATGATCTCCGCCCCGATCAGCCTGAAATCACGATCGTCCATCCAGATCGGTTAAATCATGATATTGCCCCCGGATGAACGAAATCGCTATTCAGACCCTGCAACGGCCGAAACTCGTGATTTTTTCTCTGGTCAACCGAAAATCACAGTACCGACCAGGTGCAGTTGTAAAAAATGATCTCCGCCCCGATCAGCCTGAAATCACGATCGTCCATCCAGATCGGTTAAATCATGATATTGCCCTCGGGGGGACGAAGTAGCTATTTAGACCCTGCGTCGGCCGAAACTCGTGATTTTCCGTCAGGTCAACCGAAAATCACAGTATTGACCAGGTACAGTTGCCAAAAACGATCTCCGCCCCGGTCCGCCTAAAGTAACGATCAACTGTCCGGATCGGCAAAAATCCCGATTTTGCCCCCGGATGAATGAAATCACTATTCAGTCCCAGCACCGGCTGAAACTCGTGATTTTCCGTCTGGTCAACCGAAAATCACAGTACTGACCTGGAGCTACTGTAAAAAACAATTTCCACCTCGACCGGACAGAAATCACGGTCAATCGTCTGAATCGGTAAAATCTCGATATTGCCCCCGGACGAACGAAATCCTTATTCAGACCTTGCAACGGCCGAAACTCGGGATTCTTGGTCCGGTCAACCGAAAATCACAGTATTGACCTGGTACTGCAGTCAAAAACAATTTCCGCCTCGACTGGGCAGAATCCCGATCGATCGCCTGAATCGGTAAAATCTCGGAATTGCCCCCGGATGAACGAAATCGCTACTCAGACCCTGTGACGGCCGAAACTCGTGATTTTTTCTCTGGTCAACCGAAAATCGGAGTACCGACCAGGTACAGTTGTCAAAAATGATCTCCGCCCCGATCAGCCTGAAATCACGATCGTCCATCCAGATCGGTTAAATCATGATATTGCCCCCGGATGAACGAAATCGCTATTCAGACCCTGCAACGGCCGAAACTCGTGATTTTTTCTCTGGTCAACCGAAAATCACAGTACCGACCAGGTGCAGTTGTAAAAAATGATCTCCGCCCCGATCAGCCTGAAATCACGATCGTCCATCCAGATCGGTTAAATCATGATATTGCCCTCGGGGGGACGAAGTAGCTATTTAGACCCTGCGTCGGCCGAAACTCGTGATTTTCCGTCAGGTCAACCGAAAATCACAGTATTGACCAGGTACAGTTGCCAAAAACGATCTCCGCCCCGGTCCGCCTAAAGTAACGATCAACTGTCCGGATCGGCAAAAATCCCGATTTTGCCCCCGGATGAATGAAATCACTATTCAGTCCCAGCACCGGCTGAAACTCGTGATTTTCCGTCTGGTCAACCGAAAATCACAGTACTGACCTGGAGCTACTGTAAAAAACAATTTCCACCTCGACCGGACAGAAATCACGGTCAATCGTCTGAATCGGTAAAATCTCGATATTGCCCCCGGACGAACGAAATCCTTATTCAGACCTTGCAACGGCCGAAACTCGGGATTCTTGGTCCGGTCAACCGAAAATCACAGTATTGACCTGGTACTGCTGTCAAAAACAATTTCCGCCTCGACTGGGCAGAATCCCGATCGATCGCCTGAATCGGTAAAATCTCGGAATTGCCCCCGGATGAACGAAATCGCTACTCAGACCCTGTGACGGCCGAAACTCGTGATTTTTTCTCTGGTCAACCGAAAATCGGAGTACCGACCAGGTACAGTTGTCAAAAATGATCTCCGCCCCGATCAGCCTGAAATCACGATCGTCCATCCAGATCGGTTAAATCATGATATTGCCCCCGGATGAACGAAATCGCTATTCAGACCCTGCAACGGCCGAAACTCGTGATTTTTTCTCTGGTCAACCGAAAATCACAGTACCGACCAGGTGCAGTTGTAAAAAATGATCTCCGCCCCGATCAG